>OX419605.1:3825505-4245505 GCA_948473455.1 Teleiodes luculella
AGAATACTTTAATACTTTTGAAGCCAGTTTATTTTAAACACGTGGTCTTAAATTGTCTGAATACCATTTCTTTTTTTAAATAAAATTAATAATACGCGGTTGAAAAATCTTTTCAGTAAAAGTTATCTATGTGCGTTGACTAAAATGCGCTTTGTACAGAGTTTAACATCTGTCCTCTGCTATCTGTGGCTTTATTCCGTTGTTTAGTGTCCATAACTCGCTTTGGCCCGGCTAATCCTCCCGATTGCCGCACTTGCGCGCCAAGGAACGGTAACCGCCTGTAATTTACAACTCAGTTCCGATTTGACCCCAACATACTCCTCGGTAATTGATCATAAAGTTTCCGATGAAAAATGTCCATGTTTGCGAGTAAAGAACAATTTATTGCTCTCATGAGACTGCAATAAGCGGAACTGGGCGAAGAATCAAGCCAATAAATACTGAGCGTTCAGAATAAACAAACTTTACTTTCAGTCGCAAAAAAAAATGCTACATAAGGATTAGTATGGTTCGTTCAAAATAAGAATAATTTCCATGTTTCTAGTTAAATCAACAATTCCCGTGGATTTTGTACGTACGTAACAATATGTTAGGCAACTCAGGGTGACATCAGCGCTCACTTGTATCATCAACAGCAATTGCTTTCTCAAACCCGCCTGCCAGCCAGCCAAACATAAGGACTAAGGCAACCCCTTCACAAAAGGAGAAGCCTTTGTCACTTCTATTTGAGTATAATAGATTGGTAGATACATTTTTAATTAGACCCACTGAGTCAAAAAAACTCAAATTAGGTATAGGTAATTATAACATTTCTTTAACTCAAGTTTAAGCTGAAAGATCATGTTACATCCATCAGTAGGTGTATATTGGGCATTCTAAAACACATTTCATCATCCACCGTTTCACTTCACTCCGTTCACAGCGCGACGCTACGCGTCGCCCCGTTCACTGCGTTCTTGAAACGATGGATGACAAATGCGTTTTAGAATACCCAATATAAAAGATAAAATAGTGCTTCGTTCAACCTACACACGTGTTGCATGCATTTGTTTTAAAAAACACTTACCTATCGATCTGTTTGTAGAACAAAACACTCACTGAAATTAACACTGCTTTACTATTTTCAAGATTTAGATTTTTTAAGATTATCCATTTACTTATTTTTTTTACGACTTAATAATGATGATAAACACTTAAACTGGATGAGGCTTCCTAACTGCTAGGACTGGATCCTCGAATAAGTGTTCACACCACACCACAATCTAGAGTATTATAAGACACGAACTGATGATAAAAACTTAAACTGGTTGAGGCTTCCTGACTTTCAGGACTGGATCCTCGGATAAGTGTTCACACCACAACATAATCCTGAGTACTTATTTTAAGACACGATATGATCACTTAAACTGGTTGAGGCTTCCTGACTTTCAGGACTGGATCCTCGATTAAGTGTTCACACCACACCATAATCCTGAGTGTTTTAAGACATGATATGATGATAAACACTTAAACTGGTTGAGGCTTCCTGACTTTCAGGACTGGATCCTCGAATAAGTGTTCACACCCATACCACATCATGTACAAATTAATAAAGTTCCCTAATGAAAACACGTTCATAGACACTAAATAATGCACCACAAATGACTCTAGTAACATGTCAACTAAACTGCACACTAACCATTTCAGAACATAGAGTATGAGCCACAAGCAAGAGCGATTTCAAACTTGTCACCATTCAAATGAAAGTCTCCGAAAAAATTACACAATTTAAATACATATCATCTAAAGTTTTATACGTAGCTATACTAGTCTATGCTCAAAGCTTCGCTCTCTTTTTAATTTTTCGGAATGTAGTTCACTCTATAGAGTTTTCACAAAAGCTTTTTTATATAGTTCTTTTATTACGGAAAACTTTGTATCCCCGTATCATCTATTTAGGAGGTTAATTTTGGGAAATCCTTTCTAAGGAAACTGTTTAAACAATATTGTTTACAATAAATTCCCCTTTTTATTTGATTTAAACAAATCAAACACCCTATTATTTTGGCGAAGTTGTCAATTTTAATATAAATTTCCATTTATTTTTGAAAGTCACTTTTATTATATCTTATCTTACAATGGATACCAAGTGTTAAATTTTATATTTGTATAGATCCCTTCCACACAAACTAAGAGAAATCTAATCATCACGCGATCGCTATTGACTTAGCGTTCTAGCATACTCAATAGGCTAAGTACGACTTTTCTTTTACGCCGTGGTTCTGTGTAGTGGAAACAATGCAATAAAATATTATAAAATATAATTATTAGCTAGGATTCCATTGAAGTTATTTAACTATTCTACAATAATGAACTGATTTATATACATTAATATGTATAGTTACGTTTTTAAATATGGAAATTAAATGCTACTTAAGTGGTAAAGAATCATTTCTTTGTGTTCATAAAAAAAATTATACATGTCTACATAGATTGATATAATTCATCGTCATTGTGACAACCTCCATGGTTGAGTGGTTAAAAGGTTACGGAGGTTCCGGGTTTGAAACCCGGCACGGTCACCTTTGGATCTGGAATGATTCTGTGCTTTGGAAGGCACATAAAACCTGGTCCCGGCTATTATCTTCGGATGTAGTCGTATTTTTTATTTTATTTGTAATGAGGTCAGTAGATAAATTTAACACTATAATTTTAAAAACTTATACAAACCTAAACAAACTTAAATAAAAAAATATATAAAACTTAAAATACTAATTGACATAAGCCGTGCTATACGAACCACATCAGACGCCCACGTCAGATGGTTCAATAATACTGGCACCAGGATTTTTAAGGTAGATTAACTTCGAAACCCACTTCTCCCAATTTATGTTCCCACGCTCAATAAATATGTTTTTATTTGCAGCGGACCCTTAACAAATGTTAGCAAATTATGTTGACGCAGCGTTAATATCATGTAGAGAACATGTGTAATGCAACCGATGTGATATTCATTTCTTATTGCTGTCGAAGCTTATAGAGTATTGGTTATAAGCGAACAGCGACTTTCGAGAAGTCCACATAATTATTGACTTTAATCTTAATTATTATTATTTTTTGTTTTGTATCTTGTATATTGGTATAAATCCTTTCACAGGAAAAGGTGAGATAAGCAAATAAAGCATAATAGGTAATAAAACTACTTAAAACCATTTCACTTTACAAGGTAAACTATAAACATCGGTGTCGCTTCTGGAATAAAATACGGTTTCGGTAAGAAAGAACGTTTATTTAGCCCTTTCCATAACACAATCTTAAACCACCGTCTACCAATTTTTATACATTTTCTACATGCTAAATACCTAGTAGAATAGATAATATGGAACATCTTTCCTATTGTCATTTGTCGCTTAAACCATACTCCAACAGACCAGTACCGTTTGATCCATTTCAAATTCTGTTTGAATGCGTATACCTACTAATATGTCAGTAAATAAAAAGTTTCAAAATTATATATTTTATATTTAGTTACACGATAGGTAATGTGAAAAGTGACAGGTCATTTTATATTTTTTTCATAAGAAGCAATAGAATGGCATATTTTTGTATTCAAACCTAATCAGAATAGGTTCAGTTAGGAATAACCCATCAGCGCTTCCTATTACATATTGTATTAATTGCTGAGTTTTCGATTGCTTGGGAATCATTTTTTGCAAACTATGGAAAATGGTCTCTCACCTAATGAAGCCGAACGTTACACGTTTACCATTTGACCGGAGTTCGACAACTAAGTAGTACGTGCTACTACTACGCGCAGTGCAATCATCGACTCTACAGAACTGCAAGCAGATTTGCTTCCCGACCTCATCTAAAGATCACCAACTTCGGTGTAGTACCTACTTACGAGTATCTACAAGTTTTCATCCTGAGGATCCGCTGTGTAGAAATAATGTTCGTAAGTTTTTTTTTTTTTATTTAATCTTAAACTAATTGGTCATTGGTTATCCTTTATATAAATTAATCATCAGCCTGCGGTCACGTTGTTTCTCACATTGTTTAGCAACTTTTCCTTTGGGTATATGACATTTATCCGGAATAAAAAGTAGCATAATATTTATCTACTTATAATAACCAAAGTTCACTTAAATCCATTCAGTAACATTTTATATGAAAGAGTGACAATAATTAATATATCCATCTGCAAACTATCACGTTTTTATTCGTTATAAATTAGACACTGGTAGAGTGATGTAATTTATTTGATTTAATTTTTCTGGTTTTTTTATAGGTCTGAGTACAACGCAAAGAAACGGGCTGCAGCCAGCTTCTTGGACGACACGGACAAGGAAGAGGTTGAAGAGAAACCAAGGTACGTATTTTTAATATCTAAATAGTAAAATAGGTTGGTAACATAGTAATAATTTAGACTGCTATCCCACATTTGGGAGACGCGGGTTCAAACCCTGCCATATATGTAAATTCCGATTATAGAATATTTAATTTTGCGTTTATGTAACGTTCTTACTATAATGGAAAATATCATGAGGTAACCGCAACTGCAATGAAATTCAAAGGTTGAGTGTGAATTTGACTAATCACTCATCTTTGATATGGTTTTAAGATGTATGTACCAGTACAGGTCAAGTAGTAATTTTTTATTGTTTATTTTTCAGCTTAAAGAAAAAGGTCAAGTGTCCGAAGCGCGCGGTGAAGGTGTCAGCTGCGAGGGCGAGCGACCCAGCCGCCAAACTAGTGTTCGACTCGGACGACGAGGAAGAGGAGGGGCGCAGGGGGAGCAGGGTCGACACCACCACCTCGGTGTTCACCAGGCGCGTGCCCGGGGGCACGGTCAAGCGGCTCATACAGCTCGACGGAGACATTACCGCAGAGCTAAGAATTTACAATTCTAGCGAAATCAAAAATATTTCAGGCATCGAACGATGTGAAAAAGCCGCTGTTTGGCTTCGTTACCAAGGCGACAGCGATGCGCCTGAGTTTAAAACTTTAAAAAAATTTCTTTCTCAGGCAAAAGAAAAATTTGTTAATGAGGGGACTTTCTTTGCTGAAAAGAAAAAGTAATTCTATTTCTTTTTTTTTTGTTCTCGTAAACAGGCATACGTATTATTAATCATTATTACGAAATTAGTATGCCTGTTACATTTTTCTTTTTATTTTTAATATTAGAACCGTAAATTGCGTTTAGTGTCTAAGCTTTTATAAAGTTATATTCTATAATAATACTTTTTAAATAAATATATTAAAACTGTTATGATCATTACTGATTTTAAAATAACTTACTTGCCTAACCTTACCTTAAAATTGAAATTACTTGACTTATAATTTACCTTATTACTTTAATAACTTTTAACTTATTACTTTAATAACAATCTTAATAATTCAATATGACGAAAACAATATTTTGCTCTGTTTGTGACTTATCAATTGCTAGTAAAGCCTTTTCTGCTCATTTGAAAAGTAAACTGCATAAAGATAATAGTTCAGTAAACGAGTGTGAAGGTGTAGAAAAGATAAGCAGTGCATTTAGAAGCCGTATAGCTTCGTACCGCGTGTCTTGTGTGGAGGGGGAGGCGGGCTGCGGGCTCGCGGGCCCTGCGCAGCGCGCTTTGCCGCCCGCCAAGTTCGTCGCACAGCTGCGCCGGCGCGTACACTCCTTACTTTCTGCACGTTTACAAACTCATAATAGTCTCAAAGTTAATTTCGAACTGTTTACAGAATTTATGTTAACAAAAAATGACACCGTGGCTGTAAAATCTTTTGCAACAGAGAATATTATTTTGCAAACAAGTTATAACTTTAACGATATGTTTATGAAAGTCATTAATATGATTAGTAAAAAAGTCGAAGATTTTGAAGAAAAAGACAGTGGTTGGGCGTTTGTTCAAAACTTGTACCTTGAGATTAATATGAACAAATATAATCCATTAAGAGCATCAAGTTATATTGATTTACCGAAAATTATCAAAAATAAACGCTCTTGTATAAATATTCAAAATAATGACAACTATTGCTTTCTATGGTGTATAATGGCAGCCTTATTTCCTGCTAAAAGTAACGCGCAGCGAATTTCTGCATATCCACATTTTAATACTGTTCTTAATACCGAAAACATGTCTTTCCCTGTCGAACTTTCAGATATAAAGGTTTTTGAGAAAAATAATCCAAGAATTAGTGTTAACGTCTACGGTCTTAACAATAAATCTAATGTTGTTGGTCCACTATACAGAAGCGAAAGTCGAAAAAAAAATCATGTTAATTTACTATTTATTGAAAACGGTTTGCGAACTCATTATTGTCTGATAAAGAATTTGGCTAGATTACTTCGTCAGCAAATAACTAAGCACCATTCAAAAATTTTTCTTTGTGAGGAATGTATGATATTTTTTGATAATGGCGATAAGTTGAAATCACACGTTTGCAGTGGTGTAAAAACTATTTTACCAAATAAAGGGACCATCATGCAATTTACACATTATGAAAGAATGCAGGATATGCCGTTTGTCATTTATGCCGATTTTGAATCTTTGTTGAAACCAAATACAAACAATTCTAGCTCTGGGACTAATACAACTTGTTTACAACAGCACGTCCCTTCTGCGTTTGCTTACTATATTGTATGTGCGTATGATAGTTCTTTAAATAAATATGTATCTTATCGAGGACCTGATTGTGTAGAAAAATTCTTAGAAAATCTTAAACGTGATGCTACTAATATCCATATCATTTTAAATTCACAGATTCCTATGATATTTACGAAAAACGATGAAATTAGTTTCTCTAAAGCCAAAGTTTGCTTTCTTTGTAACTTATTATTATTTGATGATAAAGTCAGAGATCATTGTCATCTTACAGGACGCTATCGTGGCGCAGCTCATTCATACTGCAACATTAAGTTTAGTTTACCAAAATTTGTACCCGTATTTTTTCATAATTTATCAGGCTACGACAGTCATCTGTTTATTAAAAATTTAGGTGAAATGCCAGGCAGTATCAAAGTCATAGCAAAAAATAAAGAAAACTATATTTCCTTTACAAAATTTTTGGAAATCGGTGATGAAGAATATGTAGCAATACGTTTCGTGGATTCTTATAAATTCTTAGGCACAAGTC
The DNA here is from genome assembly GCA_948473455.1 of Teleiodes luculella. Lineage (NCBI taxonomy): Eukaryota > Metazoa > Arthropoda > Insecta > Lepidoptera > Gelechiidae > Teleiodes > Teleiodes luculella. Next base: position 3,832,613 of record OX419605.1, read on the forward strand.
TAGAAAAACTAGCTGTTAACTTAAGTAATGAGGATTTTACTCATTTACATAGATTTTATCCTTCTTGTGCTCATTTTGACTTATTAAGACGCAAAGGTGTGTATCCTTACGAATACATGATTAGTTGGAGTAGTTACTCAGAAAATAAATTACCACCTCGGAATTGTTTTTACAACAGGTTGACCGAAAGGGAAGTTTCTGAATCAGATTACGTTCATGCTCAAAAAGTGTGGCAGTCTTTTAATTTAAAGAGTTTGGGAGAATACACAGACTTGTATTTGAAAACAGATGTTATACTACTTGCGGACGTATTTGAAAAATTTCGTAAAACTTCTAAATTTAATTATAAACTTGATCCTGCTTTTTACATAACAGCCCCCAGTCTTAGTTTCGATGCAATGTTATTGAAAACAGGTGTAAAACTCGAGTTGATTAATGACTTGGAAATAATACGAATGATTCAAAAAGGCATCCGCGGAGGCATATGTTTGTGTTCTTGTAGGCATTCTAAAGCTAATAATAAATACTTAAGTGACTACGATCCAACTGAAAAGGAGACTCATTTAATTTATATAGACTGTAATAATCTTTACGGTTTTGCAATGTGCACGCATTTACCTCATTCTGATTTTAAATTACTTAAACAGTCAGAAATTGCTGAAATTGATTTTAATAATATCCCCCTTGATGGAAATTATGGTTATTTTTTAGAAGTAGATCTTGACTATCCTGAAAATTTACATGACTTTCACAATGACTTTCCATTTTGCGCACAACAGTTTGCACCACCCGGTTCTAAAAATTCAAAATTAATTCCAAATTTATACGATAAATATCACTATGTCATTCATCTTTCCCATCTAAGAACATGTCTGAAATATGGTTTAATATTGAAAAATATTCACAAGGTAATTCAATTCAAACAAAGTACGTTTTTAAAACAGTACATAGACATGAATACGGAACTAAGAAAAAAGTCTAAGTCAGTCTTCGAACAAGACTTTTTTAAATTGTTGAATAACGCTGTATTCGGTAAAACTCTGGAAAATAATGAAAAAAAGGTAGATGTAAAATTGGTAAATAAATGGAATGATAATAGAAATAAGACTAACAAGTGTGTTTGCGCGGAACAGCTTATAGCTAGACCTAATTTTCATAGTACTACTACATTCACAGAAAATTTTGTAGCTGTTCAAATGAAACCTGAGAAAATTATTCTGGATAAACCAATTTATATCGGTTTTACTGTATTAGAAGTATCGAAGTGTCATATGTTCGAGTTTCATTACGGTGTTATGAAACCATTTTATGGAGAAAAAATAAAGCTTTGTTATACAGATACAGATAGCTTTCTGTATTCAATTGAAACTAAAGACTTTTATAAAGATTTGAAATACAATTTTATGTCTCATTTCGATACAAGTAATTACTCGGAAAACAATTCTTACGGTATTCCCATTTTAAATAAAAAGATACCCGGGCTTTTCAAAGATGAACTTGGTGGAAAAGTAATTTCTGAATTTGTTGGGCTCAGATCTAAGCTCTATTGCATCAGAACCGAAGAAGACGAATTAAAGAAAGCGAAAGGTGTGCAGAAACGCGAAGTCGAAAAAGTGAATTTAAAAGACTATTACAATGTTTTATTGACGAATAACGTGCTTCGAAAAAAAAATTTAATATTTAAATCACTCAAGCATGAAATATTTACACAACAACAAAATAAAGTAGCACTTTCAGCTAATGACGACAAACGTGTGCTTTTAAAGGATAAGATTTCAACGTTATCTTGGGGTCACAAAAATAATATTCTTTAATATGTGTGAAAGTTATTTATTTGATTGCATTGTTTCAATGCGTACTTACTCACATCCAAACGGTGTACAAATAAAAAGTGGTCTTTGGGTTGAAAATGATTTTATCCCCCAAATTAATTTTTTTAACACCATAGAAAGTGTATTTTTTTCGTTGGAAGAGTGGGATAGTATTTATCAAGAGTTTAAAGATTTTGGTCTCTACTATGTAAATGATATACTTCAAAATTATAATTTGTTAATATTTAAACTAATGTTTTGTCACAAACGTTGTTCTATTGATTTCATATCTTTAGTTATAGAGTCCATCAATGTTTTTGGTTCGTGTATTAATTTAAAAATAGAAGAACTTCGAAAAGATTATGTCAAAGCTTGCGAGTTTGTAAATTTTATTGAACGTAGTATAAGAATAAATCATGTACTATCTTTACAAAATATGATTCTGATATTAAATACTTGTGTACATCCTAGTTCTTTACTTGAATTCGAAATTGTAAGCATAGGTACAGAATATTTGATTTTAAAATTGTGGTCTAGATGAATAAGTTATTTGGATAAAATAAATAAAATTGTGATTAATCTTAGTTCTTTGTTTCATTGCATTACTAACCTATGTATTTTAACACTTTTCTCATCACGGAGCCGTGTGCCTCAACAGCGGCAAAATATATTAACCAATTCAAGAGGCACACTGCTCAAAGCGTTTTGTTAGAAATAAATAAAAAAAAAAACGACTAAAATTAATAATAAATAAAAAAACGACTGCATCCGAAGATGTAGTCGGGACCAGGATTTACGTGCCTTCCGAAGCACATAGAACCATTCCAGATTCCAAGGTAACCGTGCCGGGTTACGACCCCGGAACCTCCGTAATTAGTCGAGCGTTTTACCACTCGACCACGGAGGTTGTTACGAAAACGATGAATTGTGTCAACCTATTCATACAGACCTGACGTCATAATTTGCTGATGTTGCAAATTCGCAATAGAAAAAAAACAAGTTAAGACTTGTTCTGTTGCAGCGATGCACGCGCGCCGCCGCGCGGTAGTGCGGGGGGAAATTAGCTGACACACGTGGACGACGACGGTGTCTTATTTATCCATAGGTACTATTAATTGAGTCGACGGATGGTCGACGGACATTTTTCATTTGTTTATTTGTATTCATAGTGTTCGGTTCGATTTCTAAAATGTCAGAATCACAGACAACTAAAATGCAAACAAGCTACCTCGCCGCGAGTTCAAATGAAATCCCTAAATATATAATCCGTATTGAAATTTTAAAGTGTGAGGAGACTGAAAGTGCTGTAAATGTGCGTGCTAACTCAAATGCACAATACATTGTGTATAAAGACAATGATAATTTGTTATACAAAACAACAGCGTTACTGTGGCAGATTGGGGCAGAGCTTAGTAGCAGGAATGAAAATTCGTGCAATATAGATATAACGAGGTATGTTTTAGCTGGTAAAAATCACTAATGCTTTATTTAACGAATTCATAAATTTGTTTTCTTAACTGTATTATTTTGTTTTAGGCAGCTATGAACTCAATGCAGCAGTCGAAACATTCAACGGCTACAGCAACAGCGAATAGACGCAGCGGATCAAGCACAATGAAACCACTACGTTTATAAAGACTAGTTTCTAAGTTAATATATTTTTGTAAATTATATTAGAATATAGAAATAAATAACTTTCATAGTTATTTTTGTTTTAATTCTTTAAATAGGTAATATTATAAATAAAATTCGTAAATTATCAAAATTTTTTTATTATTTATTAAAAAACTTAAATTGATACATATGATTATCTAAATACCATTTCTGTAAGCAAATACAATTTTTAAGAGCACATTGGTTTTTATGAATAATACAGTTCAAGTCACAATCTTTATATTTTTCTTGTAAAGTTTTTAAATTCGGACAGCCTTTTTCTTCAAGATCTACAATATCACAATTTTCACATAATTTTTTAATCCACTTTTTTTTTTCACATCCTTTTACGAAAATCTTCCTATTTACTAAGTAAAGCGGAATTAGTCGTTTAAATTCTCTAAAGTCAATGAAACCTTCACACCAAAGTATTCCTCTGTTTCTTTCTAGCCAATTGACTTGCTTCTTCTCTTCTTTTGTTAATGTGGAGTACGCATATGGTGGTTTCACAACAAACACTTGAGTCCAGTCGGTAGTAGCAATAGAGAACTCTTTAACAATAAATTCATTTTTGGAATTTTTGAATCCTTGTAGATCAACAAATATAGTTTGCGCTTTCATTATGATATTTTCCTAATTATATTGCTTAAAGGTCTGTACTCAAAAATACAATCATTAAGTATAAGACAATAAGCTGATGTTTTGTCTGGTATATCTTGATCTGCTTCAATTTCTAACCTCACGTCGACCGAACCCTTTAGAGATTCTTGTTGACGACAGCAATCAATAACAAACATAGGCGCTATATCTTTAAATTCCTTTAAACTTAACAATGGTTCGGCTCGGCGTCCGTAATAAGACTGTTGAAATCTACAGTATTGTTCATATAATAAAGAAATTTTTTGGTCTGAGAAACTTACGTTTAAATTTTCATAAGGAAAGTACACAGAATTTAAAAATACTTTTACTTCGGTCAAATTACAATGATCAAATTCAGACATAGAGCTCTTGGCATTTTGTTTTCGATCAGTTTGCAAACCTACAATAATAAACCGAGGCTTTTCTATCTGAGAAGACGTCTTAATAGACCAAGTATGTTTTCTTGTTTTTGGAAGTAAAGGATATTCATATAAATCCCAATTTCTGAAGGCTAGAGTTATAGCTCGATCTCTTTCCAAATTTTTCAGGAGACCTACCTTCTCACGATCTGAAACTTTTATGTGAGGTACTCGCCAAACAATTTTGTTTATAATTATATCTTCTATTATATCTTTTTCACCTAGTATCAAAGCATTCAAATTTGTATTACTTCTTAACAAAACTAATTCATGCTTACAGTTCATAATTATTTTTCTATAATCTTCAGCAAAACCTAGAATTTTATCCAGTGGTATAGATACAGAAAATATGCCGCTGTTCTTTATAGAGCTACCATTTAAAGACCAACCCCAAACTTTTGCAGGTTTTGACTCGCTTTCTGTCATTGACAAATATGATTTCATTGTAGTTGTAATACCAGCGTTTTTTATCTTATCTATTTCAATTCCATTTAATTCGTAACGAATTTCTTGAAATAGGAATAAAATAGGATTGTTAACAAAATTGGTTGTTTCTACATATGTTTTAGTTTCACTGTTGTAAATTTTAACCCTTCCTTCTAAGTATAGAGTACTAGCAGAAGGTAGGATGTATAAATCTTGTTGGTTAATAGGTATTCGTATTTCATCATTCTTGTTGAAACTTGTCACATACGGCTTGTATGAATGTAATTCGAAGCTTTCTATGCTGGTATCAGACACTGGTGGCTCCAATACATTTAAAATACTCATTTTAATAGACCTATTAATTTAAGGAATTCTTTGTTTGCTTTAGTTATTTTTTTTTTATTTTTAATGTGTGCTTGTTTTACAGTAGCAACTTTTAAACTGACACTTTTTTGAGATTTGTTTCCAGTTTTATTGAAGTCGATCATTCTTTCGCAGGTGAAGATATAGCTGTATTTCTTCTTCACGTAGATTGACAAGGTTATTATTAGAGTCTAATAATCTAATATTTATTTCACTTATTGATTCTTGATTTACAGGAAAGTAGATCAAATTTTTCGGTATTTCCACTATTCGGTACCCTGGCGGTACATTGGGTACAAATTCATATATGATGTGTCTTGGTATACCATTTACAAACGAACCACTCACAATATCACATTCTATTCGTACAATGGTTGTAGATAAAATGCTTACAGGGTAGCGGGATTCATATATTATATTAGCTTTTAATGTCTCCTTACCAAAACCAAATAAACTACCGCATGAGTTTTCTCTTTCAAAATGAATGTCTTTCGAACATTGCAGCTTAACTTTTAATGTGTTATTATTTGACGATAACTTGAATGAACAGTTCTTTACATTCGTTTTTAAAAAATCGCTGATATCCTGTAGTTCATACGAACCCTCTGGTATCACAAGAACTTCATGGTCATCATAATAGAACTTATTATTTTTATCATCTATGTTTGGTATCGAATTAAAAGTAGAGAAATATAACAACGCACACTCATATCCAGTATTAAGCTGTAGAGGAGGTGAATAATGTGTTGACAACACAGATTCTTGTCCTGTTATAGAGAGAGTGAAAGCCATGTTTGAAATGGTGGTTGTTAATGTTAACGTAAGCTTTTTATTTATGATTTCTCCAAAATTTTCTTAGAAAGTTTATACATAAATGTCCACAATTGACAGTATCAAAACTTTGAAATTTAACATAATTATACCTAATCTCTACACCCTTCATGTATTTTATGAATTCCAATGGAGGTCTTAAATTACCAAAACTGTCAAAATATTCACAATAGTCTTTGATTTTTGCATAAGCTACCCAATGTGTGCCTTCATTATTAGAATTATCCAAATTTAATACACCACATTCTTTCTTTTTTGTTGTTTTAGGTAAAGTGTCTCTCATATATACACCTCTGAAAAAGGGAATATCACAAGTGTGATTTAGTATATCAATATTGGTGAGAGCACGCTTAGGTAGCCGTTTTCTTAGTTTTTTGAAAAGTTATTAACAAATAGTCCTGTGCCTTTTTTGTACGGTTTTATGTACAATCCTTTACCTATGGCAATTGATTCCATCATTCTATTGTGTCGCTCAGATTCACTTAGATTTTTTTGAGCAGATTTATAATCGTTCACTGCTTTTGCAATTCCTGCAGCCCCACCAGCTAGTGAACCTAAAGCTGACAACCCGGCGAATATAGGTATTAGTGGTAATATGCCTCCAGTTTTTGGAATAGTAATAATACGCGGTACTTTTACATTTCTATTTTCTTTGAAAATTTTTTTTGCTGCAGCATATGCAATTTTTATTGCTTTACTTTTGTCTGTACACTTAAGATTTTTTAGATTTGAGCGAATTTTACTGACAATGCTCTTAAAAGTACGAACACCTGCTCCTGCTTTTAATTTTGCTTTCATTATGTTTTTCACCAACCAGGAATCTATTTTTTCTCTCTTGCTTGCATCTTTTGATCGCAGTCTTTGTTTTGCCATTTCAATCAAATCTAAGTCGGCTTTATGACGTATGTTTATATCTTTATTAGTATATGCAATATCGTGGTGCATACAAGCGGTGTCTAATTTATTAATACCCCTGTCGCCTCTTAACAAACGTTTCCGTAATTTGGTACCAGGTCCACAATACTGATAACCAGGTAAATGTAACTCGATTGGTAAATTATTTATAATTTTATCAAGAAGACCGGCTCCTTTCATTGATAGCAGTTTAATGATTGTTTAAATGAAAACTTCCAAGTTTATACTTTATTAAACAAGACTTTTTATATCTATCCAACTATTTTCTTTTTCAGAAAGTCCTAACCATTTTACGAAAATCTTGTTATTTTTTCTATCAATAACTTTTTCAACGAGATAAATATCAGGATATTTAGTTTTCTGTAACTCATATTCATAGAATGACCCAAGAATTTTTTCTTTATGCATATCTTCAATTAAGTATGTGACAGGTTTGGTTTCATTAACTTTAACAATTTTAAATATTTCTGTTGACCAATTAGGTGTATAACCCTTAGCAAATTCAGATTTATATTTGCTGATGCGTACTTTATCACCAACTTTGTATTTATTACTATTACTTGGTGTTTTACTATTTTTGACTATTGTTTTATAAATATTTTGTTTTACGATATTTTCATTATTAATATTCACATCAATTGGTTTATATTTGGTAGTGCGGTGAACACTGTTGTTATAGGTCCACAGAATAGATTTTAGATGCTTTCCCACCCACTGATATTTACCATGCAAGCTAAAATGTTTGTAAAGATTCGTCTTTAACGTTCTTATTAATCTTTCTACAATAGCTGCTTTTTTGTGGAATATGTTGAATAATGTTTAATTTTTAACTGTTTCATTAAATTAATAAACAGAGTATTGTAAAATTCTTTTCCTAAATCCGTCTGTAGGTTTTTGGGACAGCGACCAGATTTCTTTAAAATTTGTTTCATGCCTTTACTTATTTCTTCTTTCGTCTTTGCTTTCACCGGAACTGTCCATGCGAATTTAGAGAAGGTATCTATTACAACAAGTATATACTTAAAATTATTATTCTCTGCAGAATATTTCTGCATATCAATAAGGTCAGCTTGCCAGAGATCGTCAATTCCTTTAATAATCGTAGAACGTCGTTGAAAATTTTTTCTCGCAGGCTTATGAAGCTCGTTAACTACACAAAGCTTACTCATTTTGTTTTTATACGACTCTTGAGCAAACTATCAATTTCGAGCTTGTTGTAGTAATTTGCAGCAGTTACTTTATCAAGTTTTTCTTTGAATAATTGTAAAGAAGAGTCAACTATATTTTTTACAATTATATCTAATTCCTTTTTGAGACAAAATATTTTTAACGCTTGATTTAAATATTGTTTGTTAACCGCTTCGTCGTCATATACTGGTGTCGGTAAACCAATTAGTCTATTTTGTTTCAAGTCGTAATTTCCTATGTCTGACTTTAATATTGCATCGTTATATATGTCGAGATAATCTGTTAAACGTAAACGTTTATGCACATGGTGACCGAATTTATCGATGTTCATTTTTATAGAGGTGTTTCCTTTACAAAATTCGAATATCGACTAAAATATATCCTATTTGCTATTTTATTTATTTACTTAATAATTTTCGCTTCCCGCAACTCTTCGATAATAGATATTATTTCATTATCGAGTCCGGTGTTGCCTGCATCTCTTGAAGCTATCAATAATTTTAATCTTTCCACTAACTCATTTGGATCATCCCAATAAATGTAGTCTGTATTTACTAAAACTTTCTTTAATTTCGGTAATCCTGTTCCTTGTGCTAAACTTTCAGTACTAGTGCCAGTACATTTTGCGAATTTAAAAAGAGGCTTAACAATGAAATTGTATTTAATGCCTTTATTACTTTTGATAGCTTTTTTTGGATCGAAATCTCTTCGATGAGCATTTGTATCTATTAATATTTGCTTGTAATGTTGTTTATCACTTTCAGTTATTAAGTTTAAATTTGGTACATTTCGAGTTAATAATTCCATTAGTCCAGGTGTTTTCTTGTAATTATGCCCACCAATATCAATATGATCATCTCCGTCATAAACTCTTACACTACCCATCATAAGTTTACCACGCTCTGAACGAAGTCCAAAAGTTACTTTTGTTATATTATCTGAAGATAAAGACCATGATAAGGACGTTCTTGTCGGGCTGGATTCAGAATCTAGGGACTTAAAAGAAATTTTGCTTGAGTCGTTTTGATCCGTGGCATCAGACATTTTGGGTGAGCTAACCATAGTAGTTTCATCCTCTGAATCATCCTCATCTTCGTAATCTTCACTGGACATTTCATCATCTTCATCATTAGAAAATTCAGTCTGTGTCTCAGTTGTGTCGGTTAATTTGGGTTTAGCTTTTCTGGTACTGTGTTCATTCATCCTGTTTAAAGGTTCTGTTATGGGTCTAAAAATAGATTCTAAGACCTCATTATTCTTATTTTTCACGGCTTTCATTAGTTTAACTTTCTTTTTAATACTATTAGCTGATTTTATTATCTGTTTTTTTACTTCCTTATCCATTTTTTCTTTGTCTTCTATCCTACTCCGTTGCTTATATACAACTGATAAATATTATTACGCTTCACGTCATATAATTGGTTATTTGCTAAATATAATAAAAGTATCAAGTTTCTTCCTATAGCATCCGTTATTTTTTTCACAGTCTTTATTAATTACAACGTAACTGAATGGATCTTTCCACACTTTAGAACACATGTTACGAAACCGGGACCAAGACATATCGGAACATACATGCTCATCATAAACATGTTTCAGATTAATATCATCCTGTTTAAATAAAATTATTAAGTTTGAATTATCCCTTATCAGTTGTTTGGGGATCTTAGAATAAGTTTGATTTAAATAAAAACAATCTATATTTTTGTGTCTTCCCATTGCAAAAAAATCACGTATATTACTTTGATTTTCACATGCAACATCGTCAAATATTATTATAGTTTGGTTTAGCTTCACCAAATGATATGACTTCATCATTTTCAAGATATTTGTAGTATGAAACTCCTGATACTATATTGATCACTTTTTCCAGGAATATATATTTAGGTTGATACAAGGACTTAGAATATACGTATAGATTGTTATATCTCAACCCATTTTCGTGTAACAAAAGTCCTATCATCAAATTAGTTTTCCCACAGTTAGAAGGACCACAAATGACACATCGAATAGTGTTCGGTAATAATTTTCCATGACGTGAAACATTTTTTTTTTCTATTGAACATATAGCATCGAGCTCTAACGTATCATTTTGTTTTACAAATTTCATAATGGACTGAACGTCAATTCAGTAAAGTAGATTTTAACAAAATGAGTTAATTTCTATGTAACACTACATAATATACCAAAAGTTACGTGATGTGGTACGAGTGTGTATTTTTATAGAGACCCTCTGATCACTGCTAATGCGGGATGGAATCAGACTGTCATTGGTAAGTTTTTTAAAACAAATGCATGCAACGCGTGTGTAGGTTGAACGAAGCACTATTTTATCTTTTATATTGGGTATTCTAAAACGCATTTGTCATCCATCGTTTCAAGAACGCAGTGAACGGGGCGACGCGTAGCGTCGCGCTGTGAACGGAGTGAAGTGAAACGGTGGATGATGAAATGTGTTTTAGAATGCCCAATATACACCTACTCCAATGGCTTTGCGTTTTTTCCAAGTTTCACTATTATTCACCTTTTCAGACAATCAGATTACTGGTGACACATTGCGCGAACCTGTCAAACTAATACAACCTCTTTAAATTGTTCATTAATGGAAAGCCAAGCCAGTCTCGGTTAAGGAACCTATTTCATGGGAGACAGAAGACAAAAGGGACGCAGTTATGCGTTAGAATGAGAGATACAAATACACCGCGCTCACTCTTGCGCATAACTGCGTCCCTTTCGTCTTCTGTCTTTGACTACCGTAAAATACCCATCTAAAGCAAAACTTTTTAACATTTGACGTCAATATAATAATTATTTTTTTTAAACCTGTAGAACAATAAGTAGGTAAGTGGATTGGAGTGTATTCGAAATTCTTTTCCACATATCTTACCAGTTTCATAGTCCTGTTTATAGACTGCCAGTACGTTGACATGTTTGCCGTTGAAGCGTCCAGTGTTAGTCTGCGGTTTGTTCCCCTTCTCGTCCACGAAGCGCGGGTGTGGGTACTGAGCGAAGCGGGAGAACGCCACGGGCAGAAACCATTGCTCGCCCGATATGCTGTTCATACGCACCTGTATAACAAACCAGCAATGGATTAGGGTTTTTGCGATATTTTTTAAGTTTTATGAGGCATAAGCTTACAAGGAGGCACCGGTTACTAAATTTATTAAGGATCTGAACATTGAAGGTTTCCTTAGGCACAAGTAATAAAATACACGAGGAACTGTCTGGCACTGGTATATTAACATTTATTTACAGGACATGAAACAGATATTAACTCGGTAGTATAAAGAAGCTGTACTTTACAAAATAACACACATTTTTTTAAGAAATATTGCCGTCAAGGTCGGAAGTCTAGAAAACTTAAGAAAAATGGACGAGGATGACGTATGAATGACGAAAGGAATTCCAAAATTGAATGTTTTAATTTAGACGAGAAAGAAATGGAAAATGAAGTTGAACGCATTTTGACAACCTACATCTTTTTTGAATAACAACTGAATATCAACTACAAGTCAAACACTGACGCGCTATGTAAAACACCCATGTTGCGGCGCCTGCGGGAAGCGGGGCGTGGGGGTCTATCGGGCGGGGAACTCATTTTGGCGCGGGGCGGTGAGTTTCCTTTCTGTACGAGTTAATACTACGCGACCAAAACAATTAGACGCATTTCAAAAATGGCGTCACGGCCGGTCACGGGGACTAGTGCTGCGAATAAGGGCGAATATTATACAAACTGCATTCCTGTCATGCGCCTAATTGTTTAGGTCGAGTAGTACTATTATTTTCTGTGCTAAAACGTAAACGTACCCTATTGAGGAAGTCTTCATTGAAGTCCATATCGGGCGCTGTAAGCATCACGAGCGCATTGGTCGGCGCCACCCTCAGAGCCGCGTCCATTGCCGCGCGGGACACTATCACATCGCCCGCCTCGCCTAGCGGAACGTCCTATGTACGCAAAAATAACATTAAAGCCTGACTAAAGAAATAAAAAACAACGCCATATTGTGGAATTTCAATAGAACTAATTTTATAATGGAAATTGTTGCCATAATCTTAAAAATATACACGTGGCGCCCCCAGAGCAGGTTTTTTATTTCTTTGGTCAGGCTCTTGGTCCAAGAAAACAAGGTCTTACAATTAGACCACATGACTGACACAAGCCTACGTCATTTTGCGCTGATCATCCTTGTCTATTACACGTATTCGACAAGGACTTCTTCTTCTTCCAGACTTTACATTAAAAATTTTAATTACCCCCGACACAAAACCGTTACTGGACCTTTCAACAACTAGAAAAGACATATCCAAGACATACCATAGCTATACAGGGCGTCCCACAGCTATGCCACATGGAGGGAAAGTACTTTAAATATTGTAAGTAGAACATTTTACTGAAAGAAGACTTTATTTTATTTCTAAAAACTATTAAAACTGCATTCATACATTTTTTAATAATTACATGGTTGAACCGGGAATCGAACCCGTTATACGAGAAAAAAAGATATCCTGTAGTTTTATCATACCGATCGAAAGGCTACATCATAAGGGTTATTTTTTGCTAAATAACATAGTGTCAGAAATAAAAGGAAGACTATGTATTTTAACATTTTTAATACAAAATTTATCAATTTTATTAATTGCTATGACCCCCACGCTGTTAAATACAAAGTCGCACTCTTTTGATTATTTCACTCCCTGTCTTTAAAACTACGCGACGGATTTTGGTTTTTATAGATAGAGTGATTCAAGAGGAAGGTTTATATGTATAATACATGCATAATATACTAAAGGATAACCCACAATAACCATTTTCCCGTGCGGAGCCGGGGCGGGTCGCTAGTAACCCCATGCATAAAAAAAATCTCGGCGACCACATCAAATGTTAAAATTCATGATCTTTCTTTTATTTCTGACACTATGTTATTTAGCAAAAAATAATCCTTATGAAGGAGCCTTTCGATTGGTATGATAAAACTACAGAGTGTTTTTTTTTCCTCATGTAGCGGGTTCGATTCCCATTCAACCATGTAATTATTAAAAAATGTATGAATGCAGTTTTAATAGTTTTTAGAAATAAAATAATGTCTTCTTTCAGTAAAATGTTCTACCTACAATATTTAAGGTACTTTCCCTCCATGTGGCATAGCCGTGGGACGCCCTGTATATGTGCAGTAGAATACTTATTATAAAAATGCATCTCCCATCAGATTTTTGTGAAGACTATAAGCTTTCTTCAGGTTAAAATAATTAAAATAATTCACTTTTTTAACTGCGAGTTCAAAAATTTGGCTGTCTTCTGTGTAGAAGAACTCGCCGGAAAAAACTCCATAAGCGTTGCATTTTTTCAAAATATTTTTACAAAGAATTGTAAAGGCCTGTTCCTCAAACAAACTAATGCCACGGAGTCAGTTTCCTTACCTCAGTGAGCACGACGTCAACGACCTGTAACCGCACCCCGTGGTATTTGTTGGACAGACCGTGTACCGCCTCCCTCACAACACTGCCCGCGTCCGGCGGCTCGCCCGCCCTACGGACCAACACCTGCACACAAAACGTAGTATGTAAAACCACAGTAGACTGAGAACAGTAAATTATCTCCATATCAACTGGCTTGAATGTGAGCACGCCGTGTAGGCACGCGCCGTCACGCACACGCTTGCATTTAGCCCATACTGCCGCCCCCTTATTCCCCTTATTTTATGCTAGTGTGCGTGACAGCCTATACGGCGCGCGGCGCGGACGCACATTTTCAATCCAACAGCGGTACGTTTGTATGAAGATAACTAACTTGTTTTACTGTGGTAAAACTCCGCGTCACACTGAAGTAAGGATGCGCACGATTACAAATTTATTTGCACTTTTTGTACTTTATTTATAATTCATTGTGGTCGTAAAACAGCAGCAAAAACAATTTTGTAAAATAATGGTATTTTTGCCGCTTTGATTGGCTAATTTGTTTAAGCTAAGTTTTACATTTCTCTGGTCAAAATTTACAAAGAACAGAAAAGCAGTTTGTGAAACGTACAGTAATAAGTTCAGTGTTAGCCCGTCTCTGCAGACACACGGAGTCGTATCTCCTGAGGAAAGCGAGCACGTCGAGCCGGCCGGTCGCAGCTGGCAACACCATCCACACGCGCGCGCTCTCCGTCACGTACGGCACGGGGACCAGGCGCGCGGCACCCAGGGGCTTCACGGCTTCCACCCAACGGAGCACCGTGCCTTCCTCTCCCTGAATTAAAAAAAAAACATTTGAGGCGATTATGTAGTCTGCTGCTTTTCCACCAGAGCTGTGCGAGGTAGCTAAGCGGTGTGCTAGGAAAAAATCGACCAATAGAATCACTAGGCTAGGAAAATGAAGTGATTCTATAACCGTACCGTGACCTTGGGTGCCGTCCGGCCAATCACAGACTACTTAGAAGAACGTTAGTAGTCTGTGATTGGCCGGACGGCACCCAAGGTCACGGTACGGACCGCACCGATCCGGACGTCTGTTAGTGCTTTATTGGTGGATTTTTTCCTAGCACCAATAGAATCACTAGGCTAGGAAAATGAAGTGATTCTATTGGTGGATTTTTTCCTAGCACACCGCTTAGCTACCTCGCACAGCTCTGGTGGAAAAGCAGCCTTAACCACTGACACATGTCAAGGAGTGGGTAGAAACTACCATACAAATCACTAAATGTACCTCGGAGCATGTATCAAATGGAGATGACATCCAAATAATAATACTGTTACGGACGTGGGGTTCGGGATTTGTAAGAAAAGCCGAATGACTTAATTTGAGAATTTATTCGACGATAAACAGGTCGCAGGTCCAATCACAACTGTAGCCAAATCGCAGGGTCGCTCGTAGTCCGTTGGTCACGCTGAGTTCGCAGGTGTCTTCACTAGTCACTCCAATCACGATGTAGCCAAATCACAGGGTCGCTCGTAGTCCGTAGGTATCGCTTTAGTCGCAGGTTTCTTCCACTAATCGCTTGTAGATCGCTTATTGAGATCGCTTCGATAGCTCAGAAATGAACTGGCGTTGGCCGTCGTCTCGGGCGTTTATATACCCCCACGAAACAATGGGTTGTTTACGCGATGCTCGATTTCTGGAGTAATCCCATTGTAATCACGTAATCGGGAAATTACTAGAACATTTCCTTTGTTCTCAGACAATACTTGTCACAGAACAATGGGCGCGCGAGGTCACTAAATTCGAGTAAACAAGTGGCTTGCTTAGGTGATTTTGTGCCTTGCGGCGTTGACAGAAAGTCCATCTTCGTTTGCACCGTGATCCCTCTGTGGATGCAATTGGAATTTCCCATCCTTTATAGTTGTATAGATGTACTTATATCGAATTTGAGTAGCGATCTCTCGAACGTTTTAGCAAGTTCGTAACACTGCCCTCCTCTTAGAGATGCTCGTCCCGAGCGTCTTCATTATCGCCGTGATAACGTGCCAAGCGGTCGTCTTGAATTGTCTTCAGCGCTCCTCTCGAATGCCGATGTCTCGCCATCAACTCGCGTAACTAACTTGTATGGGCCTTCCCATCTCGTTTGTGGTTTGGATGACTTCCCTTTTCGACGTTTTAGTTTACAGAGCCAGATTAGTGATCCTTTCTCCAATCCACTGGTATTTTCTCTCCAGTCATAATTAGGCTTCATGTTTTCGCGAGACTGTAATCTCGTCTCACGTCCAAAGTTCGCGTATGACGGGATTGCTTTCGTGCCCTTATCCTCCGAAATCCATTTTGGTTTCTCGCCATGTGGCTTCCATGCGACGTTATGTGGTATGTCTTTGTCGTTATTTTGAGCTTTCCTCGTTGACGTACAGGATTCCGGTGAGATGATCCTCATCAACCGCACGATTTCACTAGGCTCTTGCTTGACGCGAGGCTTGCATTGCTCCGGGCATGGTCTTCTTGAAATTATATCAGCATTTCCATATGTCTTCCCACTACCACGTTCTTTAAAGGTAGAGCTGCCTTTGGATTCCACCTTACTAGGAGTTGGTTGACACTTCTTCACCCAGACAGCTTCCTCACTTCTCCAAACAGCGTCCTTTTCCTTCGCAGTAGTATTTCTCTTAGTCCAGGCTATCGCTCGGTTCTTCTGATTTCCAGTAGGACAGGAGAGTTGAATATGGCCCCTTTCTCCACATCTGTAGCACATTGGTCCAGTTGTCGGCTTCTTGGACGGGAGCGACGTCTTTACTTCCAACAGTTTGTGTGTTGGTCGGAAATCACGCCGCAGGGCTTCCACTTCAAGGGCGTGTGCTAAAGCTTCCTTCAACGAAACATGATGGCGAAGCGCCACTGCAGTCCTTATCTCCTTATCTCGAATTCCGTCGATGAATGCCTGAAGGGTGTTGGAGTCCACCATCTTCGCATCAGCGGACGGGTACGCCTTGCGAACGAGCTTTTCTATCTCCAAAGCCCACTGCTGAAGTCCTTCGCCTGGGCTTTGAATCCGGTCACGTAGTTGGGCGCGGTAGGCGTGTTGCAGGTGGCGCTCTCCGTAACGTGCCTCAAGTGCCTCCATCAGGTCTTCCAGTGTGCTAGCCGAGTCTGGTAGCACCTCCAAAACGGAAAGAGCCGATCCCCGAAGTGCAGCGGTAAGAGCTGTCAGGCTTTGTTCCTCTGTCCACCTATTCGCAACGGCAACAGTCTGGAATTGCCGGCGGTACGCGGCCCAGGCCGTAGTGCCGTCGTAAGATGGTACTTTCACTCTCAAAGGCTGGCTAGCATAAACAACTTCATTCGGCGCCGCGGCTCCTCCAATCTCGATTTGTAGAACCTTTTTCTGCAGTTCAGCGAGGTTTTTCTTCACGCTGTCTACGTAACTTTCCAATTTCCCAACTCTCTCTTCTACTTGGTCCACGTTCTCTTGTAATTTTTTCACAGTGGCCGAAACTGACGAAATGGCAAGCAGCATTTCCTCCTGTTTGTGGCCCAGGTCCTCGCGCATTTCCTTTTGCTCCCGGTACATTTCCCTTTGCTCCTGGTACATTTGGTCCATCATTTTCATAAGTCGGCTGAGGTCAAACGTAGATGCTCGGGATTCCTGGACGCGGCTGGTAACCGGAGGTGTGGCTCGATGGGCGGTACCAGTAGGCGGGGCTAGTTGTCCTGTTGGTGGGGCTTCTGGTCCGGTGGGCAAGGCTTCTGGTCCAGCAGGCGGGGTTCCTGGTCCGGTGGGCATGTCTTCACGGGCTGTAGTCGTGGCTTCCGCAGCTAGCTGCGCCCTTGTTCTGACGCCGTCAGTATTCTCCCTCGGAGTCACTGGCATTTCCAAATCCCACTTCTGACACCAAATGTTACGGACGTGGGGTTCGGGATTTGTAAGAAAAGCCGAATAACTTGATTTGAGAATTTATTCGACGATAAACAGGTCGCAGGTCCAATCACAACTGTAGCCAAATCGCAGAGTCGCTCGTAGTCCGTTGGTCACGCTGAGTTCGCAGATGTCTTCAACTAATCACTCCAATCACGTTGTAGCCAAATCACAGGGTCACTCGTAGTCCGTAGGTATCGCTTTAGTCGCAGGTTTCTTCCACTGATCGCTTGTAGATCGCTTATTGAGATCGCTTTGATAGCTCAGAAATGAACTGGCGTTGGCCGTCGTCTCGGGCGTTTATATACCCCCACGAAACAATGGGTTGTTTACGCGATGCTCGATTTCTGGAGTAATCCCATTGTAATCACGTAATCGGGAAATTACTAGAACATTTCCTTTGTTCTCAGACAATACTTGTCACAGAACAATGGGCGCGCGAGGTCACTAAATTCGAGTAAACAAGTGGCTTGCTTAGGTGATTTTGTGCCTTGCGGCGTTGACAGAAAGTCCATCTTCGTTTGCACCGTGATCCCTCTGTGGATGCAATTGGAATTTCCCATCCTTTATAGTTGTATAGATGTACTTATATCGAATTTGAGTAGCGATCTCTCGAACGTTTTAGCAAGTTCGTAACAATATACTCGTACACAATAGATATTTATGCTACTAGTGCGGAAAGTATGTGATTTCCGATGAGTGTCATTTTATTCACGAGCGAGCAAAGCGAGCGAGTGTATAAGCCGACACGAGTCGGAAATCATCTTTCGCACGTGTATCATACAATATTTTACTATGCATTGTGCAAGAAAACAAAAACAGTTATATTAAAAAGGCGTACCTATAAAATGGCGGGCTTCTTAAAACACATGCGCGCTGAAAATATTATATTATGTACTGCGCTGCGCGCGCATGTGCAAGGCTACCTCGTCGAATAGGCATGAGTAAAATGACTGTTCAGCCACGCAAATTTTTAATTAATATTTGAACGTAATTTATCAATAAAAATCAATTTCTAAAGTAATTATACTAATTATAAACCTGTTTATTGAATAGTTATTTTTATTGTTCCCTTTATATTCGTAACAATTGGTAAATCAGTAATTTGTAAAAATATCTCAAATACTGAAATGTCAGGTTGACTGGCTGAATGACAGCCTGAGCAAAAATAAAAAAAAAAACTGAATAGTAAAAAGCACTAGTGCGGAAAAGTGCTACTTTCCGCACTGTTTGGCTGCTTAGAAAACGCTCTTTTCGAGCACATGCATTGTAAAATATTAAATATCCTCCTGTTATCTTATCACATTTTAGATAATAAAAGATAACTGATTTCTATGCAATTTTAATCTAGCGTTTTTCGTAAAAGTAATTAGGACACACAGAGTAAACATCTGGTAACTTTTTTACCGTAGTACATAATATAAAATATTGCATGGACAAATAACAACACAATAAATAAAAAATAAATTATCTCTAGTGAAAAAAATTACCTATAAGCTTTGTTTGTTACTTCGATTCAGCCACTTTCGTTATTAGGATCATATATTCTACAAAATTACTAACTATTCCTACCTTATGCAAAAAACGAGACTAATTAGGTGTTTACATATTTAATAAGCACCTTTTCACCTATTATCAAGTTGATATAACAGCAAAACCACTGTAATTATTACGTAAAGATGATAATGTTATCAATAATACCATACTACTATTATCACTACATAGTATAAAACAAAGTCGCTTTCTCTGTCCCTATGTATGCTTAAATCTTTTAAACTACGCAACGGATTTTGATGCGGTTTTTTTTAATAGATAGAGTAATTCAAGAGGAAGGTTTATATGTATAATACATGCATAATATACTGAAGGATAACCCACAATAACCATTTTCCCGTGCGGAGCCGGGGCGGGTCGCTAGTATTGTATAGAATACATCAGAAGAAACTTAATCTGTGTTTCGTCGCTTCAGAGGGAACCTGGCGCGGAAGGACACGATACCCTGGGCTTGCGTGTGAAGTGCTGTGTATTTAGTTTTATTGTTTAGATATACCTAGTATAAAATATGTATGTTAGTTAGTCTGTAAAGTATTTATGATATGGGCCTCTGTTTACATATTTAACATCTTTATGTAACTATTGCCTGAAATTAATGAATTTACTATATTATTATTAATCTATACTTTTAAATAAAAGGTTCTGACTCAACTAACTGATTCATCAATGGGAACCGTAAACTATTGAAGAAATAAAAGAAAAGATAGATGTCTGTGTGCATTTGAAATGATTTTGCGAAAATTACACTACATATATCGAAATCGCTCAGTTTGTCTTAGCTCTTGTATTTTATTGAAATGAATTAATTTAGACCTTAAGAATAAGTCCTTAAAAAGTTAATTTCAAACAATAATCGTAAACCGTAGTGTTCACAATCTTCCGACAAATTACTATCTCGTACGAAATTTTAATTTTAATTACTTTGACAGACATAATATATTTTAAATTATTCTATCATACTAATATTATAAAGAGGAAAGATTTGTATTTTTGTGTGTGTGTGTGTGTGTGTGTGTGTGTGTGTGTGTGTGTGTGTGTGTGTGTGTGTGTGTAATGAATGAATAAACTCAAAAACTACAGCGCCAATTACAAAAATTCTTTCACCATTAGAAAGCTACATTCACCCTGAGTACCATAGGCTACCTTTTACCGCGGGAAAATGCCTCAATCCCATGGGAAAAACTGTTAACGCGGGCGGAGCCGCGGCGGAAAGCTAGTATAATATTATAAAGACAAAGAGGAAAGATTTTATTGTTTGTTTGCATTGAATAGACTCCGAAATTATTAAACCGATTTGAATGAAACTTGAAACAAAGATAGAATAGACCTAAGCGGAGGACATAGGCAACGTTTTACCGCGGGAAAATTCCTCATTCCCACTGGAAAAATTGTCAACGCGGGCGGAGCCGCGGCGGGGCCGAAAGCTAGTACGAGTATTATAATATAACATACAATAGAGCAATACTCTAAAAATTAACATCTAGAGAAAAGATTTAAGAGAGGGCTCTGGTCTACTCGCCAATATGAAGTGTGAGGGTTTTATATTAAAAACGTCAAACCTTTTTGGTTTATTGAGTTAATTGCAAATAATTATTGTGAATTAAAGTTTGAAAATTATGATTCAGTGCTAAGATAAACAGGCAATTTATTGAACACTAATTTTCCGCATTAGGAAAATATTAGCATGGAAATAAGATGTATTCTCGCGGTAAAAATTAGCCTATAATATAACATAATCCAGCCGAGATTATGTCAATACAATAGTGATGCCATGCCGACGTGAATGTCCCCAATGAGATGAACCTCAAAAAAATTTAGATGTAAAGGATTGTGACATGGAAATAACTTTAATTTGCACTTGATATTATATTCAGTGTTTAACTCTATAAGGTGTCTTGAAAGTAAGTTTGAATATCAACAAATCAATTCTTGCTGTAAATGAACCAACAGTTGTTATGAAAACTTTTGAACAGATGTTTAATATTCTGATAAACCACTATTTTACCTAGGTTACTGAGTTACTCCACAAGACTACCTGTGA
Organism: Teleiodes luculella; assembly: GCA_948473455.1. NCBI lineage: Eukaryota > Metazoa > Arthropoda > Insecta > Lepidoptera > Gelechiidae > Teleiodes > Teleiodes luculella. Next base: position 3,853,770 of record OX419605.1, read on the forward strand.
ATCATCACAAGGACTTGAGTTACAAACTCAAGCCAAATATTTCTTGCTCTTATTTAAAAAAATGTGTAATTAACCCTGTCACTTACAATTTCATTTAATAAAATAATTAACACACTTCATTATTTCTTGACAGAAAAACAATAATAGTTCTTTGACTACTGTCCACAAATAAATGTCAAAGATCAATATTATTACAGTCGAATGTTTATATTGCTGATGTAGGATGACTCACAATCATAACAGTGGCAGGAAATGGGATATACTAGCAAAATTAGATAATGAGATTGTCACAATCAGTATTAATTGATATAGAAACTTATGATCTGATTGATATTTTTAGATACAAAGATAATAGGCCTGATTCTACGTATCACTCTCTAAAACCATATGTCCCCTTCACACTCAGACTTAAATTTAGAGACGTCAAACATCGATTTTACGCGTAGTTCGTACTAGTTTAGCAGACAGGTGAAAACATCCCACTTAAGCTGAACTTGACAGCAGCACCCTTATTTTAAATTTCATTCATTCAATAGACTAAATCATCTCCCATCCCTTTCGATTCCCATATCAATAAAATAGGCCAAAAACTTAAAAATCCCATTCTCCCTAATGAGGTGAACATAGTTAGTTATCCCTAACACAATATTTGCCTAATCTAATAAAAGGTATGAGAGAAAAACATTTGTGCTTGCCTTTGTTTGAGGCTTTTACGCTTATACATAATATGAGTACATTGAGCTTGAGCAAAAACCTGTCTCTTTATTTGACTGTTTGGCCCTTACAGGCTCAATTATAATTGTGCCACTATCTATATGTTTTACTTCTAGAGAAAAACATGCAGTTTCTTCTTCCAATGCTACTCGCTTCCATTGCTAAATATAATATATCTTGACTTTGTTTCATTCCCAAGGAACTTAATGATGATAATTATCAGCAAGAACTTAGATATCAGAAGGACATGTCTTTTAAGATCATTAAGATAAGAATATATCAAAATTTTAAATAATCAAGTTAGGGGCTTACATGTGCTAAGTGGCATATATAGAAGTCATTAACTTTATTTATTACATATATCTCGCTGTAGTTATAGATAGAAAAATTGCGGAAACTTTTCTCAATTTTTCTATCTATAACTACAGCGAGATATAGATATAAATAAAGTTAATGGCTTCTTTATATCCTATAGAACACCATCTTGATCCTCGTTGTTCTAGATTTTGAAATATTATTATTTTTTAAGTTATTATTTTTTGGGTGGCGGTGCCACTATGCACCTGTAAGCCCCATAATATCTAATGATAGATAGATATTACTCAACCAGAACAATAATTGGAATTTGAGCAAATACAAAAAAACCAGAATAATTGCTACACTCTCATGTCAAACAAAACCATTGAACCGATTTTGATGTAACTTGGTACAGATAGATGATGATTTCCTTACTGGTATCAATAAAGAATATTTGTATTGTATCGTATTGTAATAGAGAGTAGAAAAGGACATAGGCTTCCTTCTACCCCTGGAAAGTATCACATTCCCACAGGAAAAACTGTTAACTGCCAGGTAGCGATATGACATCACTTCTCACTTTGCCAATTTCCATATAATTTTTACTCTAGGTTTAGAACATTTAATATTGATCAAGAGATCCACAAAGATCTAACTAATAAGTTGGTTTATTTCCTGCATAATGCAAATAAATTTATTTCAAATGCAATTCTTCAGAAAATAACATAATAAAATAAAAATAGCTGTTTATCACTGAGTGCATATCAAATAAAGCTTAACCAGAAAAAATAAAAACTTCACCATCACCACCACTTCAATGGAACTAATTTTTTAATAGTAATTATTGTCAAAAACAAAAAACTGTGTAGCACCCTAAAGCAGATTTATTATTTTTCTGGTGTGTGAAAATATTACCTACCTACTTGTAAAAAAAAATCTAATTAAATAGGTATAGTAGCTTAGCTTACTCTCTCATGTGCTATTTTGATAGTCTAAAGCTGCCTGGAAGAAATTGCCACCCTAGTAATAACTCCACCTCCTTCTTTACTGCCATATGGTGTCAATAATTATTTTATATTTAATTTAAAAACTGCACACATTAAGTGAAGTCGTCTTTAAATAGCGGCACGAAAATAAACACGACGAATGCCGTACGTGACTTCGCGGTGTTATGATAATGGCTGTCATCAAATAATTTACAGAATACGATGCCTGATGATGACTACACATTTTAACAATATTTCTACTAACTCATGGACAGAAAACAGCTGCAATAACCGATTTATACATGAATAAAGATTCTGGTATAGCCAAATGGGCTACAATTTGCTGGGTAAGCCGGAAAATCACAGAATTCTAAAATCTCCGACAGTGCAAATAAACGCAACGTAAAGTACCACATCAAATGTGAAACGCCGTAAAATTAAATTGTATCGAGGCGTTTCGGTGTTCGGATCATTTTCTATGCATAATAGAAACTTATCAATGAGAAATTATTCCAAATGCACGAAAACAAGAGTTCGTAGAAGACAAATATGGCGGACGTAAAGAAGTTCACGACCACAACGGCGTCGGGCTATGGTCTAAAATCTACGTAATAATCAGAATAAAACTTACCTTGTAAAGTTCAATATAATATGATTTGCCTTTTTGGCCGCTTGTTTGATTACTTTTCACGTCTTTTCCATCATTTGTAGAAGTCATTTCTCACGAAAATATCGCGGGGAGACATTTATGCGCTTGTGTTTTCAAAATGGTGCTGTCAAAGTCAGTGTTACAATTACAAAAAAAATATATAAAAATATTTTTTATTTTTTAGCGTTCGGATACATGGCTGAATAACCGGAATAACCGGATAAAGCTTCCATCACACCGATTGTTAAAGCATTAGGCACCTATTTCACGGGAGTCAAAAGACAAAAGAAAGACGTCTTCGTCTTGACTGTCCCCATATTTCACGGGCAGCGACCAGCGACAACGACAGGGAAGGCGCCCATTTATAATTATCTTTTTCCTCATTTTAAGATAATAATACAAAGCGACCTTAAGACCGGCCTGGCGTTTAGGTATATTAAAAAAATATATTTTAAGCTAGCTAGGCATGCATTTAAAATGTTGACTGAAAGATTCCACTAGCATACATAGTGTCATAAGAGTTGTAGTCACTTGTAGTAAGTCATCATGTCGTATTTTAACACCGCAAGCCTCTCACATTTTTATTGCCTGCAGGCAGAGATAACAGAAAATAACTACTAGGTTCTCATAGAGGTTAAGCGGGTAAGCTGACTTAACCAGATAACTTGCGAAATCTATAGCTAACGAAGCCACTAGTATGTACGGTCGCGTGCAATAATGGAATCAGCTTGGAAAAAGCAGGTTCCTTGCGCATCGTCTGCCGTAGATATACACTCACACATTGAAATAAATGACGTGGGAATCAATTATTATGAGCAGAGTAGTATCTTTAATTTCGCAATGTCTCCTATCGCTTCGGTGGCCGAGTGGTTATGAACAGCGTGTCTGTAATTGAATCTATCGACGGATCGGATCTCCGTAGTTTCGTTTTTCGATTTGTGTGTTTTTATTCTACGTTATTAATAAAACAGATATTATACTAAGTAAGAACTTCGTATTTTATGTCGACAATAAAATATTTGACAATGAAGTCAGTCTTAATAAATATGTTGTCGTTGTTAGTTCGATTCGCTATAGCATTGCGAATGCCTGTGCGTCTTGCATACCGCATTAATAAAAATAATCTATTTACTCACTTTCGTTCCATTCCATCGAAATTATTCGAAATAATCTATAAGAGAGGCAGCGTATTGTTGTGTTGGACTTTATGGAATACAATATATTTCAAATTGTAATTGCATTAATGAGACCGGCCAGAGCGTAAGTATTTTCAATCATTTTATGTATTAATTTTATATTATTATACCATTGTAGTTACAATAATCGTGCCTTTTTTTGTAGTGGCGGACTGTAACATTGGATAATACGCAGTGGCTGATAATTATTTCGCAATTTCGGACTAAGCTACGTTACTGACTACGGTATAAAATAAAGCAAGCTGTGGAAGTTCCAAGTGTTGTGTTTGTTCAAGATAATTGCCCAGTGCACCGAGCTCTCGTCATGAATGACTGGTTTAGTCAACCAACACCCAAAAATAAAAGTGATTCCATGGCTAGAAGTAGAAACATCACCGGACATACTCCATAGAAAACTTACGGGGTTTAATTCAACATGCAAAATGTTCAAGATTTAATATAGTGATAGTGTTCTTAATGTAGTATAATATTTGTTCAAATATCATTGGTTATAATTGGCAGAGAGTATTAAATGTTAGGAAAATAAATGGAGGGTAGGTAAACAAAATATTTACACTGTTACTAATAATTGTCTTTTTCATTACCCTTCAATTTAATTATTCTTATTATCTGTCGTCGTAACTCTTTGTGTAGTGTTATGTTACATCTTATACAATACAGCAGGTATTTCTTAATTGTTTTAGGATTTAACGTTTAATATTTTGGATTTGTTGTGGTCAAGCTTCAATACTCTTTTCTATCACGGAAAACGAAACCTTAAGCTCGACCTTAAAAATTAATCGTAATTTAAATATATTGTTTGTTACCTCAACTATAATTAAACAATGTTTTTAAAATGTGGACAATAAAGTAATATTTTTACTAAATATTTAGTTTCCTTTTTATAAATAATATGCCAACCTACTTCAAAGTAGAAAGTAATGGATTTAATGTTGGTAATATTTTATATACCTATATGTTGAATAAAACATAAAATAATCCATAATAACACAAGGATTCGAACTTGATCCACAGAGATTAGCGCATTCATTCTAACCATTCAGCCATTCTTGACATGATATCTACTATGAAATAAGGCTATGCTACTATTTAGTAATAGTTTGATTGCAATGAAGTTAGCTTCAGAACAGTATTGGCTCGGCGGTTCTCCTAAATTGAGAGAAGACGAACACTCGTTTTTGATTTCATAGGGCCTTGTTTTAAAGTAGATTTTTCCTTATTATATTAACGACAACGTATGTGTGAGTGAATAAAATACGCGTATGCGAGAATGACCTTTCTTGACTGACTCTACTTTTACAGCCGACTGTACATTATTTGGGTGTGTCAATATTCCTATAAGACGACGACGACGCTGTATCGGGTCTACTGTCAGGGCATGTACACAAGTCAGCTGTGGGCAGAGGCGGATTATAATAAGGGCAAACCTAGACACGTTGACGCATGGGAGGATTCTTGCGATTGCATAGGTGTCTTCTGTGACCTTTCAAAAGCATTTGATTGTGTTCAACATGAAACCCTATTGCTTAAATTAAAACATTATGGGGTCAAAAACAATGCACTTAAACTAGTTCAGTCCTATTTAGAAGGCAGGATTCAAAAGGTACAAATAAATGAAATAAAATCAAAGGGGTCTTTAGTTACAATGGGTGTGCCGCAAGGTTCTATATTAGGACCTTTCTTATTCTTAGTTTATATTAATGATTTGCCATGTGTTGTACATAATCTGTCAAACATTGTTTTATTCGCGGATGACACTTCTCTTATTTTTAAACTAAACCGAAGATCACCTCAGTATAATGAGTTAAATAGCACTCTTCAACAGGTTCATAACTGGTTTACTGCTAACAACCTGGTATTAAACTCAAAGAAGACTAAATGCATTAAATTTACCTTACCAAATGTAAATAGCTGTAGGGGTGACATTGTGTTAAATAGTGAGCGGCTTGATCTGGTAGACAATACAGTCTTTTTGGGTATAACTATTGACGCCAAACTGCAATGGAGTCCTCATATATCTTCTCTGTCGGGGAGGCTTAGCTCGGCTGCGTATGCAGTAAGAAAAATAAGACAGTTAACAGACATAGCAACAGCTAGGTTAGTTTATTTCAGTTACTTTCATAGTATAATGTCTTATGGTATCTTGATGTGGGGCAGGGCATCCGATATTAACACAGTTTTTATTTTGCAGAAAAGAGCCATTAGGGCAATATACCAACTTCGCTGTCGGGAATCACTTAGAGAACTGTTTAAAGAAATAGACATCTTGACAGTTCCGTGCCAATATATTTATGCAAATATTATGTACGTTAGGAAAAATATCCACGAATTTAAAAAGAATTCTGATATTCACAAACGTAATACTAGAAATGGAAATAAACTAGCTCGTGATAACTATAGATTGGCTAAAGTCAGTACTTCTTTCGTGGGGCTCTGTGTACGCTACTATAATAAAATACCTGATGATATTGTAAATTTTCCAGAAAAAAGGTTTAAATGCCACGTGAAACGGCATCTATGTAAGAATGCGTACTATGGATTGGATGAATATTTGAATGATAAGAAAGCTTGGTGTGTAGAGACTTCAGCTCGACACGAGAAACGCTGTGCTTAATCTAAGGTAATATTATTACTAAAATTTGTTTGTAAAAACCTACGTAATTGTGCAACATTGTAGTGCGGTCGACTATGCAATTGGGAAGCCATTAATTAGATTGTCGTGATAACATCTGGCTGACTGAGTATTCATGCTCACTAAAGTGTCCTGACTTGCGGTGGCGTGTGGGCCGGGTCGTTGGGTTCCCTCTAATATGGTTGAGCCCGGCGATGGCTGTCCCATACGTCAAACCCGTGAACGTGGTGCTGCTTGGGGGGACTGGTCTGCTCTAGTCGATTGCCGATTGTTTTATTGTTTATATAGTTTAGTTTTTCTACTTTGACTGGTTGCCTTCCTTTAATTTCATATTTCGTCTGCACTCTTTGTTATATTAATCAAATTGTATAAAATAATAATTACCTATGTAAAAATATTTTGAAAAGATGCAACGCCTGTGGAGTTTCTTCCGGCGGGTTCTTCTCCACAGAAGACAGCCAAATTGTGAACCCGCCTCGACGTCAAAAAATGATTTGTGAAATCTTACTTTGAATAAACACTATTTGACTTTGACTTTGACTTTGACACGTGCCTAGGGGCGCAAGGGTATTGATGAGCTGCATAGTGAGGCGCGGCCCCAGCTCGTGCCGGCCCGGCGCAGGGCGGAGCGCGACTAGGCAGCAAAGGGGCGCGCGGGCGGAAAATAAAGAAAAAACACTTCTACGTCTTTTTACAATACCACTGGAACAGTTTCTGTAATCCTTAAATCCTATCCGCCGCTTCACCAGTTCTGGTGTGACCTAGATCGGTGTAACCGAAATTGCAGAGATAACCCATAAAAAAAAAAGTTGATGTAATTGACCTCGAGCCCCTCGGTGGGGACATATATGAGCTGTTAACGAAACGAACGAATTGACATTATTATTACTATTATGAATTCAAGAAAACACCTAGTGGTGCAGATTACAAAAAAAAGGCTAAGGAGAAAGAAGAAAGACATCGAATAACTACTAAAGTAGCTCAGTGCCGTGAGATTTAGACCTCGCGAGACAATTCAAAAATATTTTTTTTATATATATATTTTAGTTTGCGTTCGATGTGAGTTTACTAAAACTCAGCTCATTCCGTTAGGGAAAAGATAGTCCAGTCAATTTAAACATTCGAAGCTACATAAATTCCCACCAAGCTGAAAATCAGTAAGATTGTTCTTTCCCCTGCCCTGTATGGATTTTTATTTATTTAAGGACACAGGTCAAAAAAATGTGTTTCTCGCTATTTTCAGCTAAACGGTAAGTTTTATCATAAAATACTTCGCAAAGATTGTAGATCATAAAATTATCTACAAAAAATATATCATTACTTTTTTCCTACGAGCCACCGTTTTTGAGATATAACGATTCAAAAAGTTGTAAAAGTTGAAATGGTCATAATAATAGGTTAAATTAGTGCAAAAAACGGTTGAAATTGGACGAGTTAATGAAACTTGGCATGGTTGTATTAATAAGTAGTCCTGAGTAGAAATCCACCGGGACCAATGGCTCGTACCCCCTCTGAAGCCGGGTGGAGGGGGGTGAAGTTGGGTTTCGCCGCCCTTCTTGTTGACGCTTATATCTCTAAAACCGTATCTATTATGACAAGTTAGGCATCATTTTCGGATCACTGGTTAACGTAGAATTCATTTTTTAATTATAAAATAGGATTGCCGTAAAAAAACTAAATGAGAAGACAAAATTCGCAAAGCACGAATAAAGTTTTTCCACATAAAATGGCGCCGCCGCCGCGCGAATTGTGGCCAGGCGGTAGGAGCGAAGCGGATATTTCCAATTTCCAATCCAACCTCTCTGCTATGGATTATATTATACTAGCTTCCCACCGCGGCTCCGCCCGCGTTAATATTTTTCCGTGGAAATGAGATATTTAGCGGTGTGAAGTTAGCCGAATAAGTTAGCTGAATCTTATAACCCGACCAAATTAAGAAGGTCGGCGATTCCAATTTCTAAAACATGCTCCAAACTGATCGGAAATGATCAAATATGGTGTAACAGGTCACAACAAAACGATCATTAAACATAAATAACATCATGGAAATGTACAATAACTCGAGAAATATTCATTCATTTTCCCATGGTAAACTTTAACCTATGTTCTTCCGCAAGGTCTATTCTATCTTTGTGCCAACTCCGCCCGCTTTATCATTTTTTTCCGTGGGAATGAGGAATTTTCCCGTAGTAAATTGTAGCTTATGTGGTTTCCCAAGGTATATTCTATCTTTGTGCCAAGTTTCACCAAAATCGGTCCAGTAGTTTCGGAGCCTATTCATTAATTAGGAATATTTTAGATATTAATTTTTACACCTTTGGTTACGTTATTGAAGTTTTAGTAACAATCCCTATTTTTTTTTTAAATAAGATATAGCCTATGTTACTGAGGGTCATGTAGATTCTCAACAGTGAAAGAATTTTTGAAATCGGTTCAGTAGTTTCGTAGCCTATGCGATGCAAACAAACAAACAATCAAACCTTTCCTCTTTAATATTAGTATAGAAAATAAAATATAGCATAAGTTACTTAGGGATCATGTAGCTTCTCACCAGTGAAAGAATTTTTGAAATCGGTTCAGTAGTTTCGGAGCCTATGCGATGCAAACAAACAAACAAACAATCACACCTTTCCTCTTTATAATATTAGTATCTGGACAACCCGAGAACAAGAACTATAAAAGACCACGCCATGTTGCGGAATTTGAATGGAACTAATTTTTGTATGGAAATTATTGCCATAAACATGCCATAAACGTAAAAATATACACGTGGCGCTCCCAAAGCAGGCTTTTTATTTTTTTAAACATTGAAGTTCACAAAACCGGGTACCCGGATAATAAGAAATGTCATGGCAATGTTTTGATCACGTTATTTTTTTACACTGGCAATACACACGTACAAAGCAAACGAGTTTTGTCAAGGCATACATCGTTTTCTTCGTAAAATAATGTATTTTTTTGTGTAATAAAATGTAAATTAATTAGTCTAACGATAGATCAAAATGTGCGTGAGAATATTCGATATATGTTAATGGGATCAGACAGCAATATTCGCTTCAGTTCCTTTTCCAATTTCATGTGTCAAAGTGCAGACCTCTTGAGGCGAATACAATAAATTATGGTTTTTTAATCTAATTTGATTTTGTGTTCTATAAAATTCCCATTAAGTCTATTTAACAAACACTCTGGAAGTTATATAGCCCTTTTGTGATTGCTGCTCGTTCGTAAGACGCATCGTGTCGGCACATCTGTTTGGCCCAAGGAGTGTAAAATAGATCTTATTTTCTTGTTCATTTATATCATACTACGATAATTATCTTCTCCAAAACACAATTAAATTTACATCTATCACTTACTCTTAGCATAAATTCGTACTATTTAGATCTAAACTAATAAAACATACCTACTTCTTTGTTGGATCCTCATCAATCATATATCTGAATCTCACGTTTTGATTATAAAACTGTAGCTAGTGTTTTAGTGTACCTAGTGTTGTGATGTGTGAGCCAAGAGTTTTTACTTACCCATCCTGTGTACCGTTTGAGTGAAAAGATGGCCAAGAAGTCTGAGGGAGCTGGAGGGAAGCTGGTAACTGTGTCCATTGTTGGATTGTCTGGTAAGTTGGTATAAGCAATACCTAGTTATTTTATTACTTACTACATAAGTTGCATATTAGGATACCAAACTTCATTAAACCAAAGTAAAGTACCTAGTATGCAATTTATATTTGAGTTACTTTCAAATGAATCTAATTTAAGTTTACTTTAATATATCTCTTAGTTTAGAGTCAGTTTTGTTTGATACAGATTGACTTCTTCTAATGAAATTCACTTATTCATTAACAAACAAACTGATAATTATACATTTATTCCCACATAAATCCCTGCGAAAATCTAAGAATGTTCATTTATTCCCACATTCTGCCCTGAAGTTTCTAAAATTCTATGTGATACTAAAAAAAATTCAGACAATACCAGTATCACAACATTCACAACTTTGTAAATACTGAAAGTAATTATTTAATCTGCCGTTTAGAACTTAGCAAAAAATTTGAATTTTCCATCGGAACGATTACTGGAATCTGCTCAATAGGAGGAAGTACCTCCAATTCACGTTGCAGTGCATCACAAATTGTGATTGGCCACATCTATTGTTGGACAATTTGTTATCTGTGCTGTTTCCTGTATGGGTGTATAGAAAGTTGATATGGGGTATTGTTGCGGTCAGATATATTGGATGGGGGCTAATATTGTTATTATTATTGATGAGATCAATAAGTAACACTTTGTTGTTATATAGAACAAAAATACAATATTTTATCTTTATTTATGAAACTTATAGTTTATTACAATTATTTATATATAAAAAACCAGTATAATTATACATGTAGCACAGAAAGCATAACTAATTACTGATTGTATTAAATTACTCATTGAGCAATGGCTGTAGTGTAGGTTTTTATTACTGTTTTTCTGTTTGCATGCAATCAAATAAAGTATTAATTGTAATATTGTAGTAGTTGGTAATAGCAGTTGTATCTAGTAGAAGATTATCAAACATCTCATTATTGAATACTTATTTAGTAGCAATACTTTGCCTTACTTATGCCCAGAACAACAAGCATTTATTAAATGCCACATACAGCAAAGGGCACCTCACACATGCTTGTTAATAAAGATGAATGTGCTTTGAACTGTCTGTTAATTGCACATGAACAGTAACACCTGTCTTTTTTATTTACAAAGACGATGATCTTGCATTCTTGTGTGGTCATACTACAATGTAATTGATTATTTGTAGCTTTGTAGTGAACCTATAAAAATATGTACACTTTGTTTTACAGTACTGCATGCATACAGACACACACATCAAACTTATAACACCCCTCTTTTTCGTCGGGGGTTAAAAAGCAATTAACAAACACACAAAATACAAACACGAAAAAAAAAACTAAACCAATGACTTGTTTTATTTATGTACTAGCTGTCTGCCCGCGGCTACGCCCGCGTTGTTTTCCGACTTTTCCGCAGTAATTTTTAACTATCCCACAGGAACTCTTTAATTTTCCGGGATTAAAAGTAAGTATCCAAGATGTTGACCAGGGATGTAAAGAACCACCATAAAACATTTCATTCAAATCGGTCCAATAATTTCAAAGATTAGCCCATACAAACAGACAAACAGACAGAGAAACAAAAATAAACGAAAATTGTCTGGATATGTCCTATTTCACTTCTTACATCCTCCTGACTCGGATTTCATCTTTCTTTTTCTATGTACTACAGACATTTGACCTCTTATAGTTTTATTTATGTATTGTTTTTCTTTTTCCCAGGTACGGAGAAAGACAAGGGTCAGCTAGGAGTGGGCAAGTCTTGTCTCTGCAACAGGTTCGTGAGGACGCACGCAGACGACTACAATGTGGACCACATCTCTGTGCTGAGTCAGGTAACAATCTGCGGCCATTGAACTACTTGACGCCAAAGCACAAAAAAGGAATTCATTTCTATTATTGACTTTGACCATTATTCTCGTTACTTATTTATTAGGATTGGATCTCAGTTCTTATCTATCAACTTATGTTCTGGCGTTAGCATGTTGGCGGTATTCATAATAAATTTCCAAGTCCTACCTGAACGTCCAGTTGCCCCTTCTGGTGGCTTCTGGTCTGCTTCGCTACGATGACACTTTCCTCTGGTGCCTGGATGTTATTTGCACCGCCTGTTGATAGAATTTAAAATCAACACTAAGCATAGACAGGCCTAAGAATCTAGCTTTATCTTCAGTGTGATAAAAGGAACATGATTAAGGTTATTTTACAGAGCACATGGGATCCCAACTACTTTGTAGGTATTCGTAATTACTATAGTTTATTATTTACTGAATTTACTATCTATCATCTTAGCCTATCTACTTAGCTTCAATGAATCAGCTTTCAGGATCCAGGAGTTTCACTACACTTTGAATTTACACAAAAAGGTTATAACTTGTTACTCGGCGATATCGATGCACAAAAATGGCGCCAAATACATCCGTTCTCTCAATGTTGCCAACCACAAATTTATAAGGGTCAGTTCGTACCACTTACCACAGGTATCGCGACGATCCGCGACACTCCCGACCTCAAAGAAAGTTTATAGAAGAGCAGCCAAGTGACGTGTCCACTCGGCAATCTTCTCTCGGGCTCGTTGAGCTGCAATCCGCTCTGGTCTCGTCTCAGCAGGTAAGTCAATGGGTTCCCTTTCTTGTGGAGTATCTTCAAACTCCTCTGGGACAGCATCTTCTTGTCTCTCAGTAACTTCAGACTCTTTCAAAGACGAATCTATGTCCTCAACTGTCTCAGCTTGTTCTGAACTATGTACTTCATCTGGAACCTCCATGTTATTTTCAGGTGGCATCTTATTTAATTCTATGGTAACTTGATCTGCTGGTAAAGTAAGGTCCATTCGTTCGATTACTGGAATTTCTGGTTCTGAAGATTCTCCACTGTAGTCGGATTCCAGTGGATAGAGGTGGCCGATGGATCTGGTAAACTCTGTATCTCCAACCTTTACCTTTGCTACTCTACAATGTCCATCTTGACCTTTAATTAGGGTTGTTATCTTCCCCTCTTTCCAGTTTACCCTTTTCTTAGAGTCGTCATAAATCTGAACCATGTCCCCTACTTGTGGTGATTTATAAGATGTTGATCTAGGCTGTTTGACGGAATATCTGTGCTTTTCCCTCAGACTTGTTAGGTATTGCTTAATAAACATATCCTTAAACTCCCCTAGGATCATAATACCTCTTTTCCAGCTCGCAATGAGGTCTACTTTCGTAGCGGTGATCTTGCCCATGTTGTCTACCTCCATTGGTTCCGGTACCAGACAATTGCCTAATCTCAAGAAGTCCACTGGTCTGAGCACACGCTCCAAATCTGCGCCAACGTACGTCAGAGGTCTTGTGTTGATGACTCCCTCGATCTCTTTTATCACAGTGAGTAACTGGTTTTCGTTCAGTAAGTGCTTTTCCAATGTACGTTTCATGCAATGTTTCGCTAGTGCTACGAGGCGTTCATAAACTCCTCCGTGCCATGGAGCTAATTGAGGAATAAACTTCCACTTAATGCCGTTTTTTACGCAATAGGAGCTCGTCAAAAGTTCTGATGTCAGTTTAAATTGAGGTGCATTGTCGGACAGGATCATCTTTGGCTTTCCTCTTGAGGCTATGAAACGTCTCAACGCGAGCAGACATTCTTCAGCTGTTAAGTCCTTTACTATTTCCATGTGAATGGCTCTCACAGCAAGGCAGGTGAATAAACATACCCATCGTTTCTCGTTTCCTAGTTTGCTAGCAACTAACACTGGACCAAAATAATCAAGTCCAGTATAGGTATAAGGATCACTGTAATTTGCTCGCTCGGTTGGTAAGGCTGGTGTAGGAGGCAGCCGGTAGGGTCCTCCACCCTGTTTAATGCATTGACTGCAGGTTTTAAGTACTCTTTGTACTTGTGCCCTACCCTGAGGTATCCAGTATTTTTCCCGGATTATATTCAAGGTATGTGATACTCCCACATGGTAGTTTTCTACGTGAGTCTCTCTGATAATCTTATCGGTAAAATCAGATTTGCGTGGTAAAAGGATTGGGTGTTTCATGTCATATGTCCAACGAGTATTCGACAATCGTCCTCGACTTCTTAGTAATCCATCTACATCTAGATATAGTCCCAAGTTTCGGGTCAAATGGGTTTCCTTTCCATTTACTTCTTCTGGGAAATGTTCCTTTTGCAGATTTATAATTTCTGTTAACTGTCTTTTACCATCATCGCTAGTATCAGTCTCTTCCTGGATAACATGTTCCTGTTCTTGAGGCGTATTGTATTCAATATCCATATCAGGTTGAACTTCAGGTATTTCCTTATCACCAGTTTCCACTGTCATCTCTGGATCATCGATCACATCGATGATGTCCAGGGCCTCCCCAACAACAAGAAAAGTTTGTCGTTCTTCAGATTGTGTATTAGATGGCCAGTGTACTGGTTCTTTGGAAAGAAATTCAGGTCCATCAAACCATAATTCTTTTTTGCTTTCCCACAGTTCGGGCCGGGTAGCTAAATCAGCTGGGTTTGTGTTTGTGTCAACATATCGAAAAACGAAATCTTTGTTTTCTTTAATTTCATTAACACGACGGCTAATAAACGGAGATAACAGTTTATTTGATTTGATCCAGCTGAGCACAATCAGACTATCTGTCCACAGATATTGTTTCATTATAGGTAGGTCTATGTTTGTTTTGACATACTTCATGAGCCTGCTACCAATTAGGTATGCTAACAGTTCCAGTCGGGGTATTTTTAAATCCTTTTGATCCTCTAAAGGTGTTATCCTGGCTTTTGACATGAGAAAAGCTATCTTAATCTCTCTCTCCCCAACTATACGTAGATATGTCACTGCAGCATATGCCTTCATAGAAGCATCTGTGAATGTATGAAGTTCATATTTTACCTTAGACTTTGGTGATACATTCCCAACGTGTCGTGGTATCTCAATCTGTTTAGTAAGTTTAAGACTGTCTAATATTTTTGACCATTTATGTGTAAGCTCTGTAGACAAGTTTACATCCCACTTAATTTTCATCTCACAGAGTTGCTGGAAAAATATTTTTGCTGGTAGGATCAGCGGTGAAGCGAAACCACATGGGTCGTAGACCCTTGCTAATGTGCGTAAAACGTCCCTCTTAGTCAGCTTCTTCTCATGGCAATTCGCATCTAAAGAGGTGTCATTGAACTTTAGTTCTAAACTATCTTTTTCCACATTCCACATAAGGCCAAGAACCTTTATACGGTCTTTTTGTGGTGCTCTTAGTGGTTCAGGAATAGTTTCCAAGAAATGTTTATCATTTGACATCCACTCTCTTATATTCATGCCTAATTCTTTGAAGACTTTTCTTGTTTCTTCATATAAGGTGGTTGCTTTATTATAGTCTTCAGCGCATGTCACGAGATTGTCAACGTAACATCGGTCAGCAATATTCTTTAGAAGATTTTCATTTTGTGACAGATGATGTCGTATCGTCGCTGTTAAAAGAAACGGACTTGAAATTATTCCAAACGGAACTCTACAAAATCTGTAGTGAAGAAGGTTGTCTTCAGTAGGTTGTTTGGACAGATCTTTTACCCAGAGAAATCTTGTTACGTCTCTGTCTTCTTCTTGGAGGCCGACTTGAAGAAAGGCCTTTTCTATATCTGCTGTTATTCCTATTTCTCCGCATCTGAATTTTAGAAGTAGAGCTGTTAAGTCTTCTAGCATTGAAGGTCCGCGATACATACATTCGTTCAAGCTCTTGTAATCCTTTATTTTAGCAGATGCATCGTAGACCAGCCGCGATCTTTTGCCCTCTTGTTTCACTGCGTGTCCAGGTAGGTAGTGGATGGGTGGATTTACTTGGTATATCGGTATTGTTTGGGGTTCTACAACTTCAATGATATTGGCTTCAAGTTGTTCGGACAGGATGTGATCATACTCTGTTAGCATTGCACTATCAGACCTCTTTAGTAAACCTTTCAATCTTCCATAGGCCAGATTGTAATTGGTTGGTATCTCTGGAGGGTAGTGTACCCATGGCCACTTTACTTCATACCTTCCTTCTCTATACCTTATGGTACTATTAAAGAATTTTACAGCTTCCTCTTCCCTTGTTGTTTTTGGAGAGTCTGTTATACCGATGGTTTCTAGTGCCCATAAAAACTTCATGTCGACGTTTCTTAAAGGCAAGTCTGGTTCTGTAAAATACTGACAATCTGGTCCATGGCATTGACAGTATGTAACTATAGAGAGAGTATCGTCATAAATGTTATTATTTGTACTACCTGTTAGCATCCAACCGAAGTCAGTATCAATCAAGTATAAATTTCCTCCAATATGGTGGTGGCGATTTCCTTTCATAAAGGTGTAATAATAATCATTTCCAATGAGTATGTTAATTGTATCCCCCAACGAGTCATCATCAGCTATTATGTCTACTGGTAATTTTCCTGTTAATTTGAATACCGGTACAGAGTTAGTTATATGAGGAACCACATTTACCTTCATTTTCCTTTTTAGGCCACGCTTGGTTTCTAGGATGATTTCTGCTGCAGGACTAATAATCTCCTTAGGTTTATTTGAACCAAATGTGTATACCATAAGTAAGTCATCATTTTCCGTTGTAAAATTTATTGATTGAGCTAACTTAGTTGTTATGTAGCTCCTTTGACTTCCACAGTCTAATAAAATGCGGCATGACTGTGGGTTATGTTGAATTTTATTCCTTACTACCGCAGTTGCCGTCTGCAAAAAAGAATAACAATGTATTGAGCTAAAGTTACATTTTTTATCAATACTTTTAAGACTTGTTGTATTCTCACCCGCAGACACCACCTGAGGTACTGCAGACTCCATCCTTTTTGGGCAAAGTGATCTGTTGTGCCTTCCTTTACAGTGGTAGCATCTAAAAGTCATTCTGCAATTTTTTATAAAGTGACCTTCCTTCAGGCATAGATGGCATTTTTTGCCTAGTTTCTGTTTCCTTTCTTTAACTGTTCGGAACTTTCTGCACTCATCACTGTAATGTGTATTATCATGACAGAAGCGACACTCAACTTTAGGCCGTTTTGCATTGTCCGTCCGAAAGTTATTTCTATGGAATTTACGTTTATAATTTTTCTTGAAGCTTTCTACAGCTTGAAGAGTCCCTACTGTACAACTTTCTGTGACTTGTTGTTTGGCTTTGGAAACTTCCTCCTTGTCTGCGAGCAGTTTGGACAATTGTTGTCTGATTTCTTGTGTGGTGTCATTTTTAATCACACGTTTGAGTTCGTATACAATAACTTCAGGAAATTTCCCATATATTAAGGTTCTAAAAAAGCTGTGTGATACATCTTCTCCGAGGGATTTTAAGACACGTAAGTGACGTTCTATTTCGTTGAAAGCTCTACGACAATCTGAGTTAATATCCGTAGCTGGTAATATCTTATTTAGTGCAGCATAGTGAGCATCCTTTATATATCCGTCCCTACCATAGCGCTCTTTAAGTGTTGAGACTGCTATGGCATAGTTTTGGTTAGTAGCTTGTAAGCCTTCCACTAAACTTCTAGCTTCACCTTTTAGTGCAGAGGATAAATATAGGAATTTATCTACGTCTGACAAGTCTCTTTGGTCGATCTGAGACCTGAACTGGTCCCAAAAGGAATGCCAATTTAAAATGTCCCCATCAAATGTAGGTAATGTCAGTATTGGAAGTTTCCCTGTTATACATTTAGTAGACATTGTTTCTTTGTTCTTGGCATGTTTGATCCTAATTTTCAGCTCACTCAGGACTTCCTCTGCTTCCAACTGATGTGTAGATATATCTGATATATATTCTGCAGACGGATTATTTACATATTTAAAGTAGTTATTCAAATCATTACTTAATTTGAGTAGCACGCTTTCTAGTTTAGATGCGATTACTTCGGCTTCTAGTAAAGCATCTTGCGACGACTCCTTGGTAGTTTGCTCGCTTATTCCCTTAGCTGAGACAGTGAGTAGTACGAGTCTGTCGGACGTTGTTTGTAAAAGGTTACTCCAAATTTGATCCATGCTTGCTTGTAAACCTGTAATAAACCGTAACTATTGACCGTGTGCACATTTTATAACACTATTATATCATTTTCAAACGAAATGAACACACTAAATACTTCTCGAAATGAATTCCCTTTAGGTACCTACCATGAAAGTAGTAGACGTTGTAATTTTACACAGTGTTAGTAATAATTGAACACACAAGTATGTTTTACATCCTATTTTCAATTAAATTCACTTGTTTAATCACTGTTTATCTCTATTAAACAAACTCAAGCACTAGAAAAGAAAATTTTCACTTTGACATTTCGTCAGACCAAACCGCGCGAATTGTACGGGTGCGTTCCGAAACGTGCGGTATCATAATAATCGATTAACGTTTCAAATAATAACTATGGATGCACCAATAATCGATTTTAACCGATTTATAACATTGTTCATTGAATATAATCTTTTAATAAACACAAGTTAATATGAAATGAAGTCGGGCAAAATAAAAGTAAAATATTTCCAACATAATATTGCTTCATGGTATGTCACCCTCAAATATCGATATGAATGCTCAAATTTATTCAAAATTATTGGTCTCTGAATTTACTTATTTTCCAACCCCGTCACTTATAGTCGCAGCAAGTGTTACTTACACTCTCATCCTATTTATTAGGCTGCTCGACTCTTACCTGTCCTTAAGGCGTATTACCCAGATTCTGTCTAATAAAATAATTCGTTGTATCTGGGCTGGGCTTTCATATGAAAAGGGTGCTATTTTTATTATTATTACTTTTATTTATTTATTATTATTTCTTTACACAAAAAAAAACTAGCACACAGCGGATTAGTTTGAATTATCAGAAAGTTGCTTAGACCTATTTTTAAATTTCTCAAAAAAGAATTACCCAAGCTCAGTTACGAATTAGACAGACTCTACCGCCGTGTCTGTCGGAACACTGTACTGTACAGTGCACCGCCCAGTCACGGCAGTATTCCATGATCTGCGTTACAAGATGAGCGAACTAAAAAATTCACACCCAGCATGTCAACGACAGATCCTATAAACATCCGCGTCATAATAAAGAGACCACCTTGGTAGTCACACCCCTCTTCGGGTCGCGGGACTGTTACCTGTTCTTAGCCTGCGCCTTCTGCCAGACCGAAAAACAATGCTACTCAGGACAATCCACGTCTAAACAAGAGTAAACGACAAAATCACTTACACCCAATATGTCGGGTCGCCGGATTGTCCACTTACTAAAGAGTAGCCCACTTATAACAGGATTTACACAGAATTAACAGGCGTAAACCATAATCATTAAAGACGGGGTTACCTTTTATTTTACTCGTTTCAATAGACCCAATTGTATTACTCATTACTTAGCACGATTGATTTTCTATCTCATCATCATTTCATTAACATAGGCTATTTATAGGTACTCTTTTTATACTCGTTGGTGACAAACCACAACGCATCGCGATTTAATTGCAATAATCGTTATTAATGTTACTGTCAAATCGATTGCAAACTGTTTTACCCCTTTTTTTTTTTTGCAATAATCGATAACAATCGATAAGTTGGTTACTGTCAAATCGATTACAACCTTTTTTATTTTTCCGAACGAACCCTTCCTCGTACAAATTTTGGTAGGTACAAACAACACAATTGACAATACCAAATGTGGGTATGACGGACAAAACGCGAAATGCACAAAATGGATAGCAAATTGCTCGCCTCGTTTCACCCTCGTTTTATTCGAACTTTTGACTATTGAAACGAGACTATTTAAACATTATAATCGTACATTTAGGACTCGGAAACATCCCAACAACATCTCCACCATGACGCTAAAGCACAAAAAAGGAATTCATTTCTATTATTGACTTTGACCATTATTCTCGTTACTTATTTATTAGGATTGGATCTCAGTTCTTATCTATCAACTTATGTTCTGGCGTTAGCATGTTGGCGGTATTCATAATAAATTTCCAAGTCCTACCTGAACGTCCAGTTGCCCCTTCTGGTGGCTTCTGGTCTGCTTCGCTACGATGACACTTTCCTCTGGTGCCTGGATGTTATTTGCACCGCCTGTTGATAGAATTTAAAATCAACACTAAGCATAGACAGGCCTAAGAATCTAGCTTTATCTTCAGTGTGATAAAAGGAACATGATTAAGGTTATTTTACAGAGCACATGGGATCCCAACTACTTTGTAGGTATTCGTAATTACTATAGTTTATTATTTACTGAATTTACTATCTATCATCTTAGCCTATCTACTTAGCTTCAATGAATCAGCTTTCAGGATCCAGGAGTTTCACTACACTTTGAATTTACACAAAAAGGTTATAACTTGTTACTCGGCGATATCGATGCACAAAAATGGCGCCAAATACATCCGTTCTCTCAATGTTGCCAACCACAAATTTATAAGGGTCAGTTCGTACCACTTACCACAGGTATCGCGACGATCCGCGACACTACTAGCATACTACACATGGTCCAAGAAAACAAGGTCTTGCAAATAGACTACGTAACTGACACAAGCCTACGTCATTTCTACGTCATTTTGCCTATTCATCCTTGTCGAATGCGTGTAATAGACAAGGATGAACAGCGCAAAATGACGTAGGCTTGTGTCAGTCACGTGGTCTATTTGCAAGACCTTGTTTTCTTGGACCATGATACTACAGTATGCTACCCAGCTGCGTCACAATAAATGTTTCTTTTTTCACTGTTTTTAACGACGCACATGATTTTTCGACACACGTACATTATGTACGATCGCGTTCATAATTCCAGTCATATCATATGCTTCTATACTTTAAATTATCTTTATTTTTAATAGAATTCAAGACATACATTTGAAGTAAAATATTGAGTCCCTTACACTGTATACGTGACACACAAAAATAAGAATAACAAGCCTTTAGGAAAAACGTTATTTAAGGGAGTGCCTCCGCTGCCGGCGCCGGCAACCTAAATTAACGCCAATAGGAACCGGCGCCGGCACCCTAAATGGGAGCCGGCGGTCCGAAAATCGCAACTGGCTGTGTTTGTTAAGCGCAAACGGCTAGATTCCAAAGCCGGCCGGCCTTAAAACAAAATCATAACCTCAAATTGTTATAATTGTTTGATTTTTTGTTGTCTTAGATGAGTTTTGAAATGGTTTTGTGTTGATTGACCTAATTCAGTTTTTAAAATGAAAATAGGCGACGAATATTCTTCTTATGAAGAGTTTGAAGAGGCGTTAAAGTTATATAAAACCAGTGTCTGTAACGAATATTGGATTAGAGACGCAAGAACGATCGAAAACCAGAAAAGAAGGTTTCCTGATACCGTCGCTACAGTAAACAAATCCCTCAAGTATTATTATGTCAGATTAGCTTGTGTAAAAGGAGGCAGACCTTTCAAATCAAAAAACGATAAATCCTTGAGAAAGTGCACTACTTTGAAACAGGATTGCGAAGCGTCTATATTTCTTCGTTTGAGTCCGTCTCAGCAGACCCTAAGAGTTGTAGAATTGAAAGACAAACATAATCATCAATCGTCGCAGTCCTATTTTAATTCACTTTCACAGCAAAGACTGAAAATACCACAAAATGTTAAAGATAAGGCAAGAGAGTGTTTGCAAGCAGGTGCAAATAAAAAAGTTGTACTTAATCAAATCCAACAACAAACTGGTAGCAAAATTACTTTGAAAGACTTAACCAACTTGTCTAGGAAGGCTGACAAAAAGACATTCGAAGAATGTGTTGATTTATTGATAAATACCTACAAATGTAGTAGTGTTGAAACATTGGTGGATAAAAATGGAGTGTTTAAAGGATTATTCTTTCAAGACGAGAGGATGAAGAATTACTTCGAAGCTTTCCCTGAGATAGTGTTCGTGGATGGGACATACTGTTTAGTGGATTTGAGAACAGCTACTTATATCATTATGGTTGAGAATGGTAACGGCTTAAGCGAAATTGTGGCAGTATGCCTACTAGTTGACGAAAATGAAGAAGCCTTAGACTTTTTCATAGAGACAGTCAAAAAATACAATCCGACTTGGAAAAAAGTGCAAGTTGTAATGTCCGACAAGGATAGAACAGAGAGAAAAGTTTTTGCTAAACATTTTCCAAATGCAAAGTTAATGATCTGTTTATTTCATGTATTTCAAATATTTCATAGAGAGATTTCTGTTAAAAAAATGAATATCACACAAAGTGAAGTTGAAACCAGCAAAGCCTTTTTACAAAGATTAACCTATTCTAAATCAGAATATGAGTATAACACTATTTACAAAGAAATGATAGAAAATGTACCAGAAATTGTCAAACAATATTACAACGCAAACTGGGCACCTTTAACTGGGCAATGGGTAAAATATCAGACTTTTCAAAATTTGTGCCTGTCTAATACTACAAACAATAGATTAGAAAACTTGAACTCAAACCTAAAAAGTGTCATTAACCGATATAGCCCATTGGAAGATTTTATTAAATATTTGTTTGTTTACATAAATAGCTTCCGTACTGGACAAGACGTCAAAGTTTCACAAATGTTACACAGGCGTTTAGCGAGGCCATTTAAAACTGGATCTGCGGAAGCATTATATTGTGAACTTCTGACCACATTTGCATTCGAAAAAGTAGAAAAACAGCTTGAATTGTCAGATTCATGTAAGGAATTTACAAAGATCGAGAATGATACATTTTTGGCCATATCAACAGAAGGATTGCTAAAAGTAACACCGCTGGATTGTGAATGCATGTTCCGTTCATCCAATCAGTTGCCATGCAGACATATTTTGAAATGTAGAAAAATTTTATCTTTACCTTTGTTCGATTCAAGCTTATGTCTGGATAGATGGACGAGACAATATTCTGAGAAAATATTAGAAGTGTCTGAAAACAATAACTACTCAAATATTTTTGAGACAACAAATACCAACCAACAGATACGAATAAAGGTAACGAACACCAATATACCAAAATCTTTGACCAGTCATCAAAAATTTAAAATGGTTGACGACCAAGGGAAATTGATGGCCAAGCTGTGCAGCGAAGTGTCGACGTCTATGTTTCACAAACGGTTTGAATTTCTTCAAAATGTTATCAAACTCTGGTCTGAGGGAAAAGATTTAGTACTAAACAATCTCTTTTCTAAAAATATGAAAAGTAACGAAGCTACTAACATTAAAGAAAGAAACAATGATAATGCTAAGGAAGCACAAGGAGATTGCATTTACATCGCAGACAAAGAATCGAAATTAGAGTGCACTGCAGAAAATGCACTGACACAAGAATCTGATTGTACTATTAATGAAATGAACTGTATGGGTGAAGACATAGACATTATTCAATTACCGGCTGAGCAAGCCAATGAAAACTTTACAACAATAAACATTATTGAAGAAACTGGTACTGGAAAGCAGATTATAGTAGAAAGAATTATAGAAGAACCGTCAGAACAAGTCAACGAAGAGCAAATTATTGAAGAACAAGTTAATGAAGAGCAGATAATTACAGAACAAGCTGATGAAGATCAGATTAGTGAGATAAAGATAATTATAGAGGAGATTACTGGAGAAGACATCATAGAAGAACAAATTATTGCAGAACGAGTTAAAGATAAGCAGATAATTACAGAACAAGTTGATGAAGAGCAGATAATTACAGAACAAGCTGATGAAGATCAGATTAGTGAGATAAAGATAATTATAGAGGAGATTACTGGAGAAGACATCATAGAAGAACAAATTATTGCAGAACGAGTTAAAGATAAGCAGATAATTTCAGAACAAGTTGATGTAAAGATTATAGAGCAGATTACTGAAGAACAAGTTCCTGTTAAACGCCAGATCATGCACAAACAAAATAGTACTGAAGCTAAAGAAAATGTTGATGATACAAATACAGAAAATAATGAAAACATTGGTGAAATCTTAAATCTCAGGCATATAAAAATGCCTTCAAAAATAAAAAAGAGGGGTCGACCTAAAGGCTTAGGTACTACTGTAATAGGTTTAAAGCGTAAAAAAACTAATAAACGTAATTACTAGTTACATAATTGTATTTTTATCTTTGTTGATCCTAATCGCCTTGCCACAAAAAGCACAGCCCAGTAGATTTATTCTTATTTACGAACTTTACAATTAAACTCAATGAGTTATTTATGGGTATGAAGCGCCGGCAGCCAACTCGGCAACCGGCGCCGGCCACCCGGCACTCGGGCAAATGGCAGCCAGCGCCGGCAACACATTCGGCTACCAGCGCCGCCGGCAGTCAACACGGCAACCGGCGCCGGCACTCGTATGGGCAGCCAGCGCCGGTGACTGCAAAAGCGACCGGCGCCGGCAGCGGAGGCACTCCCTATTTTAAATTATAAAAACATGTGATATGACTACACGTCATAGGAACTTGTACTGCACGTCTGACGTACACTTTGTAATTTAATTCATTGCGAAGTTAGGTGGTGGGTGGCGCAGTTGCAGAATATAGTTTTTTGCCGCATTCATAGTAATATGAATTGGAGGTCGTGACCTCCAACTTCTATGTCGTTTGTGTTTTGTTTTTCTCCCCGTGCACTCCGCCCGCATCCCGCTGCCACAGAAGAAAATAATAGTACTAACCCGACAGAAAGGACACTCACCCCCCCGCGCCAAAATGAGTTTCCCGCTCGATATAGCGCCCCACTTCCCGCACCCCGCAGGCACCGCGGGACTCCGCCGGTGGTTTTTTACATAGCGCCTAGCGCCATTGACTTGTAAGTAGTTGATATTCAGTTGTTATTCAAAAAGAAGTAGGTTGTCAAAATGCGTTTTCTGTATGGAGTGACCGCCCAGTGCCGCTGCCACCGTGTCGGCGTATTATACACTGTATTTGAGGTGTCTTCTCTATTATCATCATCATCATCTATCACCATCATTTCAGCCAGTAGACGTCCACTGCTGGACAAAGGCCTCCCCCAAAGATCTCCACCCACAACGATCGGTCCTGCTTGGCCCGCATCCAGCGGCTTCCCGCGACCCTCACCAGATCGTCGGTCCATCTTGTAAGGGCCTGCCCACGCTACGTCTTCGGCGCGTCTTCTCTATTATACTTGTACGTGAATTATGTATCAATGTCTGCGGCTTATTTTATTACAACGCTGTCGGGAAAAGTCTCCCGAACTAATGGACATCATCTCCAAGAATCGAAACTGGATAGTTTGTAAAAAAAATGCATACGAACTGTATTCTTACGCTACGTTTCATTTAAATGATTGCGATTACAAATTAACGTAATTTTACGATCATTCAACTCAACACCACTTTCAATAACATTATGCATTCATCAAACTAGCAAAAAAAAAGTTTTAGTATTGCACTACTCTATTGCTTTGACTTTGTTTGGGCGGGCGTATATTTCGCCACCAAGTAACGTTGGTATTGATACCACCGGCTGTAGGTTACCTAATTATGGTTATGGCCCAGTGCGAGTTGGTCCACTTCATATTCGCACATGTGTGCGTGCAGGTTTCCTTACGATGTTTTCCTTCACTGTAAGAACCTCGAATAAACGTGTGAAATTCGAAGATCAGAAACACATCGGTGCCGAGGCTTGAAACAGCGCCTTCCGAATAAGTCCGGTGAAGCTTGATCCGTCGTACTTTTTCGACACAAGCATAGGTCAATTAAAAAAAAAGTTTTTTGAATGACAATGGTCATAGCCACTGGGCCACAGACGTCCTTACTATCAAACTGACTATAGTTCCGTGTATAATCCGGACCGCTACAACCCGTAGTTTAAACAGGATTTACTTAGTTGAGCCGCAGATAAAGTGGCTCAATCTTAATCTTCTTGAGCTGGACGTAAATTGCTTCCTGTCATTGTGGTTACGTGAAAAACAATGAAGACGCGAACTTGCTAGTTTGCTGTGTTTTTTGAACGTTGCCTTTTATACCTCCATCTAAATTAATACCTGTCTTAATGATATCATATTATACTATTATTATAAAGAGGAAAGATTTGTATTTTTGTGTGTGTATATGTTTGTAATGAATAAACTCAAAAACTACTGAACCGATTACAAAAATTATATTACCATTAGAAAGCTACATTCACCCTAATTAACAGAGGCTACCTTTTACCGCGGGAAAATGCCTCATTCCCACGGGAAAAACTGTTAACGCGGGCGGAGCCATGGCGAAAAGCTAATTTTTAATATTTAGCCCTGCAGCCTCCCCTAGGTTCACTACGTTCACGCGTGATAGACATAACTTGTCGTGCGTAAACTGTTATCATACGTTAACAGCTCATATACGTCCCCACCGAGGGGCTCGAGCCTACCCTGATATCAGGGTGAATAGGCCTTAGCTGGCCCAGTGCGGGTTGGTCAACTTCACACACAGCCTTCGAATTTCTTCGCAGGTGTGTGCAGATTTCCTCACGATGTTTTCCTTCGCCGTAAGAGCGTCGAATAAACGTACATGAATTCGAAAATCGAAAACACATTGGTACCTGCCGAGGTTTGAACCCGCGAACTTCTGAATGAAAGTCAACGGGCTTAGCCACTTGGCCATCGACGCTCTTTACATTGAAGTATAATTCAATATAGCGGGTTTCTCATATTTTGGATGTACTTATAGTTTGTCACAGTGCTGATACTAGGGGGGCTGGACTAGGCTCTCCCTTGAAGTAGGTGCTTCAAAATATGCGGGTTGGGGATCGCAGTTGTGCTTGTCTTGATGGATGACACAGATGAACTGATTGATGAATTATGCTTATTCTTGAGATGTTCTTCTAGTCGCTTCTTACTACTCCCTCAGGAAGAGTTGGGATAGTCCAACTTTAAGCCAAGAACTACGGTTAATCACTGGGATATATCCCGAGTTAATATTATTTTAGTTTAGTTTTTTATAAGCAAAAAAAGTACTATGTGTAGAAAAGAATAGAAGGTTATTTACAACACTCACAATACAGAAATATAGGTACACTCTTTTTCTAGTTTTCGAGTGGTAAAATATTCTTAAACCTAACTATAGTAATGAAAGATGTAGTGTATTGTCGTAATTCGAAGTTTTTTCGACATTATGCTATTGATATGAAAGGATGAAAACGGAAGGTCAAGGCGAACGTCCTGAATATGACATGAACCGACGAAATTGATGAATGTGAATGAAGCGAAAGAAGTATGACTGGATCGTAGCAAGTGGATGAATGATCTTTGCCTACTTTTGTGATAAAGGTATTTCATGTATTGCGTAATTACATTTTGCGTTTTCTTATTTACTAGATTATTTATGCAAAATCATTGGCCACACCTAGGTTCTTATTAGACTAATTTTAAATTGGTTTTAAGCAAGTTTTTTTTTGAGGAGATACAATGTAGGTACAACCCAAAAATTTAATTATTAATTGAATTAAAAATAAATTAGTCAACAGGCGGTCGTATTGCTAGTTTCATTTGTCACTTTTTAACCGACGAAAAGCGGTAGAGGTTCTTAAGTCTAAGCCACAGACTACATAGATGATACTATACGTATGTCTAAGCGTAATATATATTTTTTATGTTTGACTAAGCATAACTTTTTGTAGACTATTCCGATTTTGATATTCTTTTTTTATTTGATAGGGTATATACCCCGGCCCGAAGTTGGTTCCATTTAAATTTGGAAAACCCACCTTAAGGCCGGGACTCCACCAAAGCGGAGCGGAGCGGAGATGTCTCATTTTTGTATAGAATCTTGAGCCGCGCTGTGCCGCTAAGCTCGCGCGCGTCACAAAATTCTATAGAAAAATGAGACATCTCCTCTCCTCTCCGCTTTGGTGGAGTCCCGGCCTAAGGGTAAGAACGGGATGATTGATTGTTCACACACGAAAATTATTATAATGTCCGATTTTTTTCGGCGTTTACATTATTTTGTTGCAAAGTTGTTATTTAGACTAAATACTAGTCCAGAATCACCCTCGATTTCGTATAGTGAATACGTTTTAGTAGAATTAGTTTTTTGCCGAATTTTTGAAAGAACGACATTCAATTATGCTCTGAGTACGTCGTCATTACTTAAAAAACCTGTACAACATTGTTTCTGCTTCGTGAAGCCCGTTAAAAAATAGATATCTTTTCGGCTAAAAGATGTTCGTATAAAAACAAAAAGGTAGTTCGCTTCACGCTGGGGTTTCCTAGATGCCAAATTTACGCTCAGTCGGACGTGGGTAATGACTAGACACCAGATTTGTACATGTGGCTGAACATTTTGTCTCTGAGAATGTTCGCTATTTACCATTTTTTGTGGTTATCCTACTAATGCTAATGCAATGAAGGTTTGTGCGATCAGATGGATCAGGACCACTTTTCCTATTAAAAGTGAGTACCTACGGTAAAAAGTAGCCTACTATCATTTAGCTATTTAAACGTTAAAGCGTAAAACCCTTTCTAATAAAATTAATTTATAATATAATATTAGTTTAGATTCGAAATATTAATTAACTAACTGAATACACACACATAGTGGTTTAAATCGAATTTTGAGAGTACATATTTATTTAACACTCTAAGCTACACGTGTGTCCATTTCTAGGTAATTCTGACGGTCTATTTGCTATGTTGAAACTAGTGAAAAGAAATTTGTTTTACTAAGAGCTACCACATGACTGTAATCTGGACTAAGAATTCGCTTTAGAGTAGTGTTAATCACTTAGCTATGTTGATTGATAAACGTGAAGTCACCAGTAGTTAGCCTTGGCGATGATTCTAATTATCTTCCAAGTATATTGTTGTATATTGTGCTAGGCTTGGAGTTTGATAAGATCTGCAGATAAACCAAAATCGCTTGGGCGGGGTCAAAGAGTATCTAACATTATAGAAACGTATTAAGGCTACCTCAGTGATTTGGAATTGAGATATTTTAGTTTTCCGTCAGTTTCGACCAATAGAAAGTCATCAATAGAAAGCTGCATGACATTCGGAGCAATCACAACCACGAGACAACCCCCTCCGCACCTCAACTTCGTCTCTATACTAAAAAAAAACTTTCTTACTCTATGGGCGGAGCACATTACGTGTATGTCGAAGGCTGTTGGGGCAAAAAGGTTCTTGAAAGGCGTAGCGTGGGCAAGATGGACGATCTGGTGAGGGTTGCGTCAAGCCGCTGGATGCGGTCAGCGCATCACCAATCGTTGTCAATCTATTGTCCCACAGTGGACGTCTACATGCTGAAATTATAATTATATTGTCGTACAAGCCGCGCCGCTGCTCCGCCCGCGTTTACAGTTTTTCCTGTGGAAATGAGGCATTTTCCCGCGGTAAAATTTACTCAAGGTGAATGTAGTAATGTAATGTAATGACAGCCAAATCGTCCTCCTCGACGTCGAAAAGTGATTTGTAAAATCTTACTTCGAATAAACACATTTTGAACTTTGAACTTAGCTTTCTAATGGTGAAAGAATTTATGAAATCGGTTCAGTACAGTAGTTTTTGAGTTTATTCATTACAAACATACACACACACACACACCCACAAATACAAATCTTTCCTCTTTATAATATTAGTATGATTTCTTTTATTTTCAGTCGGACTTCAGCGGTCGTGTGGTGAACAATGACCACTTTCTGTACTGGGGCAATGTTCAGAAGGAATTTGACGAGCAGGACTACCGGTTCGAGATCGTCGAACAAACCGAGTTCGTCGACGATGCCTGCTTCCAGCCGTTTAAAGGTATAATTTTAGTTTTTTTTTATCTAATCGGAAATGGAAATCATTATGCTCGGGTGGGGACTTGAACCCGCAATTCATTTGGGCCAACACTGACAAAACTATTGTATTTATAAAACTACTCAAAATCATGATTAGCTATTTAGTGATTCACACACGTTTATCACCGTTTTGTCCTTTAAATATTAATGAAATTATCGCGGGTCATATTTTAGGTCTAATCATATTTTTTGTTGAATTTTTTAGATGCTTTTGTACTTCTTTTTACCCAAACCCGTTTTGCGTTCTTTGATTTAAGGCTATAACCACATTACCAAATCAAAATCAAATCTAATTGAGAGATGTTTAATCACTCTTAATTAACACGACATAAAGCACACATTTCAATTCCATACTATGAGTTGAGTTGAGTTGATGTAATGTGCGAAGACACGTTGTATTATTACCGTTAGTCAAGAATTATTATGAAGGAAATAGATAAGTAAGTAATGTCTAGATCAGATTACTAACGATTAGTAGTTCTTATTACTAGTTAGGTTAGGTACACCTATCTGTATCTAAGTTGTATTTATGATAATTTTACCTAGATACTATACTCTATGGGTTTAGTTTAGGTATTTAATTAATTGTAAACAAGAGTGAACTGGGGTGCGATTAACCGCCAAAATATGTATAAAAACAATCGTGAACCTCAAATTGCCCAGTTAGTACTGCAATGAGATGACAATTCAATTTAGGACCAAAACTGTGTTGCGATACATGATCATAGTAGACGGTTATAATCATGTTATAATTTATATAATTTCTTCTTTGTCTATCACGTAGGCAGAAGAAGAGGAAACCCCACTTCACATTCTCTGTGAATGTGATGCTCTCGTCAACAAAAGGAGTCGAGTGCTGGGAGCGCACAAGCTTACCCCCTAATAAGCCGGAACCTTAAATTCCACTAAAACCGTCAGCTTCTTCGAAGCTGTAGGTTTGGAAGAGGCTATGTAGCCTATGAGGGCTGACTACAATAGAACCATCATGAATCGCAGTGGTCTTGGGTATCTGTTGCCATTTCCCTCTCCACTCAAACCATAATCATAATCACGTAGGCAGCGTCTCGTGACTTAAGATCAAATATTAATAATTGCAAACTTTCCCAACAGTGGGCAAGACGGAGACGTACGTCAAAAGATGCGTGGCGACGAAGCTGCAATCGGCCGAGAAGTTGATGTACGTTTGCAAGAACCAGCTGGGCATTGAGAAGGAGTATGAACAGCGGACCATGCCCGACGGAAAGCTGAGCATCGACGGCTTCCTGTGCGTCTATGACGTCAGCCTGGTGCCGGGCCGGACGTGGGAGAGACAGGTACACTGATTTATAACAGGTTCTAGATTTAGCGCGTCGTACATAAATAACATTCAATTCAAGATTTTAATAACCCCCGACACAAAACCGTTACTTAAATTCTTTCAACAACTAGAAAAGAGCTGATAATCTTCAAATGGCTGAAGATATTTTCTTGAATCATAGCTAAGAACACTCTCGATTGTGATACCTTTCAAACAAAAAAAACTAGATTTAAATCGGCCCATCCGCTTAGGAGCTACGATGCCACAGACAGACAGACAGACAGACAGACAGACACACAGACAGACACACACACACACACACGTCAAACTTATAACACCCCTCTTTTTCGTCGGGGGTTAAAAATAGCATTGAAGTCTTGGGACCGTCTGACACACACATGTGTTAGGAGTTTACACATGTAAATTTCATTTAAATCGGTCCAAAGTTTCCAGAGATTATCGTGTACAAACAGACAGACAATAGGACATTTTTTTCTAAACTTGTATTTTTGTGTTCAGCTTCACTCCCTTTATCACCTACACATAGTTTTTTGAAAAACAAATTAATGTACAGACACGCCGATTCTTCAGTTTTATTATAGTATAGAAGAAGGTTGTTTTATAGAGTAAAAATTATAAAAAAGAATATTGTGTTTTCTTTGGAGGCTTGAAACTTAATGGACCCAGAATCTTTTTGAATAAAACTATAAAATGATCTGAACAACCAAAGAGGTTGGAAAGGCTGCGCTCAGTAGTAAATTCGTTATTCTGAGTGAACAACAGACTCGTAATTAAAAACCAATAGTAATAGACATGATACGAAAATCTACATTAAAACTGAGAAGTAGCTTGTACTTGAAAGAAATTAAAACAATTAATTTTCAAAATTGCTTATTGTTTTTCAGAATGAAACCCTGGCAGCTATTCTCCAAAACATAATCAAATTAAAAAAGCCAGTGGTACTAGTCACCTCGAAGAACGACGAGGCTTGCGAACAAGGAGTCAGGGAAGCGGAAAAGCTGGTTCAGAGGAAGGAGTTCAAAGGGTGCATCCCTATTGTGGAGACGTCCAGCCATGACAATGTTAATGTGGATCAAGCGTTCTGCTTATTGGCGCAGATGGTGGACAAAACCAAGGCTAGGATCAAGGTGAGGATGCCAAAATGTTGATAAAGCCTGCCCAAAGAAATAAGAAACCTGCTCTGGGGGCGCCAGGTGTATATTTTTACGACTATGGCAACAATTTCGCTTATAAAAATAGTTCTATTGAAATTCCGGTACAAGTCTACACAGCAAAAAAAGATTAAACAATGTTATTCCTTTTCTAGGTCGCGAACTACGCTGAAGCTTTGCGGATAAGGCGGGAAACGCTAGATTTCGTTACCGAAGCTTTTACACAACTCATAAGGATACACGTACAAGATCATAAGTAAGTATTCACTAAAGGCTGGAGCACACAGGATGCGTATGCGTAGACGTGCATGTACTACTGAGTTGTAATGTATGGAACTGTATGGGACAGGACACACCGCTTGCGTTGCGTGCGTGGCCCTACGCAATGCAACTCCCAACACATAAACAGGCAGCGTGAGTACACCGTACAAGTGCTCTTCACACGAATGTTTGCCCTGGGCGGGATTCGAACCCGCGATCCTGTGCTTCGTAGGCAGACGTACTACCAACTAGGCTACGGAGCCGTCAATATATTTTACTATGAATGTTTGACATCTTGTTCATGTTCTTTGCAGCTAACTATAACATTTTGTTATAAAGTTCTTTTGTTGAATATGACATTGTTCTTGTCCCTTTCTAACTCGCATATTCTGGCCGACAGGGAGATGTGGTCGTCAGCCAACAAAAGACTGTGTCACTATCCGGAATGGGTGAAGTTTGTGCAACAGTTTGGAAACGACGGGACGCAAGTAAGTATACGAATGTGAAATTGGGTTTACAATGGGCTTAATTCCAACGTGGCCGCTAAAACCTCTAAATTTAAGTTTTTCGTCTTTTCCATTCATATGGGAATCGAAAAGGATATGAAATAAATTAATCTAATTTTGAATGAATGATATTTAAAATAATTGCTGCTAAAAAAAAAATAGCAGCTGGCAAATACAGCTTCATTTTAAGTGGGATGTTTTCGCATGCCTTCTAAACTAGTGCGAACTACACGTAAAATCGATGTTTGACGTCTCTAAATTTAAGATACAATCATATATCCCTTTTCATTCTTAAGAACGTGAAAGGGACATAATTTTTCATTATGTAAGCTGAAAACTAAAATAAAACGACTTTTTTAATTTGGTGTGGAATCTTTCACTTCTACTACTAGATATTTATGTTATGGACTAGATTATTATGTTGTGGGAATCCAAAGTATTTTATCGTCACAACGGAAATTAGTGAATATTTAGTTAGTATAACGCTTAACGTATGTGTGTGTGTGTAGGTGGTGTTTCGTCGCCACATCAGGAGGTTGAAGGAGGAGAGGTCCGCCAAGAAGCTCCGCAAGCAGCTGGGGAAGCTCCCCCAGGTGTTAGCGCGCTTGCAGCTGCCCACGGACGAGCTCAGGGAAGAGTGAGTACTCAAAGACAAAATGAAAATGAAATATGTTTTATTCGAAGTAAGATTTTACAAATCACTTTTCGACGTCGAGGCAGGTTCACAATTTGGCTGTCTTCTGTGGAGAAGAACCCGCCGGAAGAAACTCCACAGGCGTTGCATCTTTTCAAAATAGCTATTTTACAAAATTATTATTTTATACTATAACAAAGAGTGCAAACGAAAATATGCAATTAGCGGAAGGCAACCAGTCAAAGTAGAAAAAACTAAACTATATAACCAATAAAACAACCGGCAATCGACTAGAGCAGACCAGTCCCAGAGTTCAAAGAGTTCAAAGAATTATTTTTTAACTTTTGGATATTATTACATCACTTAGTTAAGTCATTTAAATTATCTTTTCTGGCGAGTTCAAAAATTTGGCTGACTTCTGTGGAGAAGAGCTCGCCGAAGAAACTCCACAGGCGTTGCATCTTTTAAACATATTTTTACAATTATTATGATAATAATTACTAATAACAATGTTTTGTAAAATACGATTGAAAAGGCCTGTCACCCAAGCAACTATTCCCATGGATGTTTATCCTCTAAGTAATCTGTTATTTTATAATAGGCTCTATATTAGTTGGGGTTCCACGTCTAGCGTCAATTGCGTCTTTCGAGCGTCATCGTCGTGCCAGCGTCAGTGACGACGCGACGGCAGCGCGGCGTTTATTTTGTGAACACGAAATTTTTTTATGTCTGCCTTTGATTGTATGCGCGTCTGCCAATCGCTGCACGACGACGACATTCGAAGACGTTAGTGTGGGGGTCTCTTAGTCGTTACACTCTTGCGAGTGTGGTAGTGCTCATCAGTGAATCATGATGAGTGATTTTGGTAATACGGCGCCAATCCTCGCACCCTTTTGAAAAATATGCTACTCTAAATCAGCTGTAGTACTTTTTTAAATTGACCTATGCTTGTGTCGAAAAAGTACGACGAATCAAGCTTCACCGGACTTGCGGGGGAGCGGGTGGCTCTACCCCAAAGTAGTCATGTACCAACGCGTCTAGGGGCGGCTCGAGGAGCCTCAGACCTAGGCCTAGCGCGTTGATACGGAAAAACATCTTGAAGAAACTGTAGTACTCACTACTTGTATTAGTAAAGTAAATAAATTACTTACTTACTTATCTTGTTGTTTTTTTTTATTTTATTTATTTTTATTTGGGAAGTTAACAGCAATCATTTACAACGTATACAATCAAAATAGATTATACAAAAAGCCAATAATATATGCTTAAAATACTTAGACTTGAGCACCGACTCGAAATCTACAACAAGTACAAATTGATCAATTACGAGTTCAGTGCTGCTTAGAAGTCCAAGCGTTATAGCGTTATAAGCGTTCGTAGAATTTCATTCTGCGCAAACACAAGCTGAGCTATCTCCTTTTGTCATAATATTATAATTAAATATAAGTGTACTGGTCTTTCTATCATGTTACTGCTTATGTTTTTGTGTTTATGTTTTTATTATGACAATAAATGCATTCTTATTCTTATAACAGCTTAGGCCTGAGTACAAAGTTGTATCATTGTATTTTAACGCTCTGTATACTGCCGGCAAACAAATCTATTCGTTGTTTTGTAGCGACTGGCCGGTGGTGATCCGTCAGCTGCGCTCGCACCGCGATTTCTCGCTGTACTTCAGCGAGGGCACCGCCCAGGACAGCGGCTCGGAGTCGGGCTCCGGCCTGGACAGCCCCCTGGCCCGCGACACCACGCTAAGGGTCGGGGAGCGCGCTAATAGATACCAGGTACACTACTATTGATACGAGGGCACCGCCCAGGACAGCGGCTCGGAGTCGGGCTCCGGCCTGGACAGCCCCCTGGCCCGCGACACCACGCTAAGGGTCGGGGAGCGCGCTAATAGATACCAGGTACACACACTATTGATTCATTCATTCAAAATTTAAGAGCAGGGCTCTTGTCCGTAGAGTAAATGCCACCTCTTTCTGTCCATAGCCAGTTCCTTGACTTGCTGGTACGACACTACTTCAACTTTTTCCTTCACTTGGTCTAAAAATGACACACACCATTGATTAAACCTATCAAATAACACTAAATTAAAAAACTTAATAACCCCCGACACAATACCGTTACTTGATCCTTTCAACAACTAGAAAAGAGCTGAGTGCCGAGTGCGAGTTTTGCAATCAAAGTAAACGCGCTCGATATCGAGAGGGTAAACGCGATTTTGTATGGAATTAAAACTACGCCATCTGTGGACAGTTAGCTGAACTAAAATTTCTCCATACTAAATGCACGGTTACGTTGTCGATATCGAGCGCGTTTCGTGAGTAAAAAACTCGCACTCGGCACTCTGATAATCTTTAAATGGCTATAATAGATATTTTCTTAGATTATAGCTCTCGATTGTGTCACCTTGCAAACAAAAAAAACTAGATCAAAATCGGCGCATCGGTTTAGGAGCTACGATGCCACAGACAGACAGACACACACGTCAAACTTATAACACCCCTCTTTTTCGTCGGGGTTTAAAAACCCACAAGAAAACAATTGAAAATACATACAGGAGTCAAAAGACATACAGGAGTCAAAAGGCGGCCTATCCTATTTCTACGTTATCATGTTCTATCAATGGACTCAATATCCGGTGTGGCCTTTTTCATTCATATGCTAATCGAAAAGGATGGGAGATGAATAAATCTAATTTTATTTTTATTTTATTTTATTTTTTTTATTTTTATTGTATTAGAGATAACAACAGCCTTAAATATACATACACTTATAAAAAGATTACAATTTGCGAGGCCAATTATAGTTATCCACGTTCTAGTTTTATATAAATCTATTTGAATGTCCGATAAAGGAACTAGCCGCCGGAGCAGGCGTATTACAATCGCATCAAAATGACGGTAACTTACAAAAAAAAAACAACAACAAAGAAAAAATTGTTAGCAATGTAGTCCGGGAGCGTGGTTAAAAAGTAAATGAGCAAAGTAAAATAAATAAATAAATAGTGAATAAATATAATAAATAGTAAATAAATAAATAATAATAATAAGTAAATAATAATATGTATATACGTATATATATATATTATACACATGCATATATTTTTTTTTTTTATTATTTATTGCGCTTCGGGTGAGTGTGGGTGTGTATGTGTAGATGGTGTAGGTGAAAGAGTGTAGAAGGAGTATTTGAGGAACAGAGTAAATTTGAAATATTTATTTAAAGATACCTACTAAAGCCAGAGCCTACCTAGCCCTGCGACTAAAAAGGTCTTGGGATCGGATATAGGTAATAAAACCACTAGGTAGGGTGACTGCAGGTAAAAAAAAAAAAAAAAAAAAAAAAATTACATAGAGGGCATAGATTATTAAATAATCCGAATGGAGTAAGTTTATGTAAGTTTGTCGTGTCGTAAACGTAAAGACAATTGAATGATACGGGATATATTTTAAGTCTACACAGCCCTACGACCTAATAGATCTCGGGATCGGTTGCTATAACCACTGGGTAAAAAAAGTAAAATAAAATCGTACATATAGCACTGCAGAAGACCTAACTGGTGAGGATTTGTGCTTTAACCTCATTCTTGAATCCACATCTAGTGCTATTAAAAAGGTCGATGTCCGTGAACTGCAAGTTATATGTTTTAACAAGTCTAGTACAAACAGCATTCTGACCGTAATTTGTAGAATGAAACGGTACATGGAAAAGAGAAGTGTGCCTAGTGCGGCGCTTGGGAACATTAAAGGATATCCGCTCAACAAGATCTGGGCAGTCCAATCGTCCGTGAAGTATATCGTGAAGCAAAGCCATATCCATTAGTAAACGCCGTTCTTCAAGCGTGAGAAGATTAAAATTACGGCAACTTTCAAGGTACGCACGTAAAGAGGTGTGACATTTGAAATTTAAGTGTTTAATGAACTTCTTCTGAATTCGTTCTATTTGATTTATGTATTTATGATAAATGGGAGACCATACAGAACACGCATACTCCAAAACACTCCTGACATATGCATAATAAACTACCTTAAGACTGATTGGACTTCTGAACGGACTACATGTTCTCATTACAAAACCCAGATTACGATATGCTTTATTGGTAATAATATTAATATGATTCGATAGAAGCATCTTGGAATCAAGATGCACTCCTAGATCACGTACAACATTATATCTGCTCAAGGGAATATCGTTAAAGTGGTAAGAAAATACTAGGGGGTTATTTTTTCTAGTGAAACTAATACATTGACACTTACCGATGCTAACAGCGATTTTATTACGATTATAATAATTGAATAAAGCATTTAAGTCTTGTTGCAGTAATTCGCAATCAGCAACAGATTTCACACGCAAGTAAATCTTCTTGTCATCGGCGTATAATAGATGATTGGAGTGTTTTATACAATTACTTATATCGAATATATAAGCGTTAAAAAATAACGGACCCAAATGAGATCCCTGCGGGACGCCCGACGGTATAGAGATGAAATTAGACCTATGTCCACCCATGACTACCGCCTGAGAGCGATTCGTAAGGTAAGAACGGACCCATCTCAGCAGATCCCCGTGGATTCCGAGTAGATGCAGCTTACTAATCAATATGTCGTGATCGACGCGGTCAAACGCTTTTTCAAAGTCGGTGTAAACTGCATCCACCTGTCCTCCCCCTTCCATATTACACAGGATGAAGTCGGTAAACAATGCAAGATTGGATGCGGTAGAACGCCCCCTTAAAAAACCATGTTGACTACGAGGGATCCCGCGAGAGATTAATGGATATATAGCACTTAATACAAGTTGTTCAAAAATATTACCAGCTTGATTCAAGATGGAAATTCCCCTGTAGTTAGTAATTTCACATTTGGAGCCCTTTTTGTGAATCGGAATTATTAATGCCCTTTTCCAAGCATCAGGAAAGATGCATTCCCTAAGGGATCTATTAAAAAGCAAAGATAAGGGAAGCGCTAGGCTCTCCGCACAAGATTTTAGAAAGATGGGAGGGATACTATCAGAACCAGACCCTTTATTCATGTCCAGACCCCGCAACACCTTACAAACCTCATCCCTAGTGATCTCAATGTGGGACAAGATCTCACCACTCGAATAGCTGTCAGAAAAGGTGTCAGTTGGTCTGTCGGTACTACTGCGCGATGAATCAACAAACACACTCTCGAAAAATTCACTGAATGCAGCACAAATACTCTGACCATCAGTATACTCAGTATCGTTTAAATTGAATTTCCTAGGATACTGAGAACCTCCTCTTTTTGCTTTCACGAACTTCCAAAAGTATTTGGGACAAAATCTAATATTACGTTCTGCGTTCAATGTAAAATTATTTAAACATTCTGATTGAACTAGCTTTTCTCTTTTTCTAAGAAGGGAGAATTCGTCGTAATCGAGAGGGTTACCAAATTTTTTCCATCTTAAATGTTTTTTAGATTTTTCCCTAATGATCTTAATTAATGCTGCACTATACCAAACCGGGTAGCTACAGTTAGACTTCGGAGTGTACACTGGAACAAATAGTAAAATACATTCTTTTAATTTTTGGTAGAATAGTTCCACAGCATGGTCCACTGTGTCTACACATGTGGCCGACAATAATTCGGTCCAGTTAATGTTTTTCAAGTAAGCGTTGATTTTTACGTAATCACACTTGCGAAAATTATGACGTAAAGTAATTTGTTCTTTGAAGGGTAAACAATGTAAGTCAAGAATCTTTATAAATAATGAGGTGTGTTTAGGATCCTCCTCAACCAAGTACACTGCTGCCTTTTCCAGATTCAAAGGTAGATTAGAAAAACAAAGATCAAGCGTGTTATTGCTAGTATTAGTAAAATCATTATATTGTTTTAGTCCTAGATAAGAGAGGTCGAGCAAAAAATTTACTGCAGAGTCATAAATCAGTTCGGAAGGAGCAGCCGTGAAAGTATAATTACTCTTGTCCCATTTGACGAAAGGGAGATTAAAATCTCCTATGAGTAAAAAATTGTGTGTTGGATCTCGGTCTATAATTTGTAGAATATTACGTTGGATACATCTTAGTCTATCGGGCAAAGGTAAAGGTTCCGGTGGAATGTAAACTAATATTAAGTGTAGGTCGACGTGCGAGCCGATCATACGTGCAGGTAAAGTTATGCATACCGACTCTGTATTTGTTAAGGGCCAGTTATTGTTACGGCAAGCGCCGAGTTCGCGCTTAGTGAGAATCATTGCTCCGCCGCCCTTGGTTTTCTCAGTTGATTGAAGATCACGGTCGCAACGAAATACTTGATATCTATTGTCACATAGCTCAGTGTCAAAAATATCAGATTGTAACCATGTTTCTGTTACAAAAATAATGTCATAGTCGTATAAAAGTATGTTGTTATAAAACTCTGAGCATTTGGTACGTAATCCGCGTACATTTTGATAGTACGCGCATAAATTCCGAGAATTTACATTAGCAGCCATTTATATAGTAAAAAGACAATACGCTGTAATTTTGCGAACCAGTAACACAGTGCGACGCAGTACCCGATAAAACTTAAATGTGATGTTATGTAATTAGGTACCGAGAAGTGAAACGCCCTTATTATCGAGATAAAAAGTTGAAATGGTAAGTGTGT
Organism: Teleiodes luculella; assembly: GCA_948473455.1. Lineage (NCBI taxonomy): Eukaryota > Metazoa > Arthropoda > Insecta > Lepidoptera > Gelechiidae > Teleiodes > Teleiodes luculella. The sequence continues at coordinate 3,894,029 of OX419605.1, forward strand.
GTAGTGTGTGAGTGTGGCAATAAAGAACTTAATTATATAAATTATTAAGTGTATACGAAATAGTTGTGTATGTGTGTGTGTAAGTGTGTGTAGGAGGCGCAATAAAGTAAGTAATCCCGGATAGACAAAATACAAGGAGATAATTAGTATTAAAGTACAAACGTGTGGCAACGTGATAGAACTATACAAATTATACATCAACAAAAAATAAGTAAGTACAAGGCTACGATAAACTAAGAGCAGTCACTTAATCTTCTTTAAATCATTCTGGTTCCGAATAATAAAGGACGGTGATGTCTTGTTCTTTCTAACATAGATTTTACAACCGCGAATCCAGACAAACTCGTACCCCGCTGCATTGGCCGCGCTCCTGGTATCCTTGAGCAGAATTTTGAATGAATATTTAGAATAAGAGCTGTCAAATTTAGCTTAATTTTAAGTGGGATGTTTTCGCATGCCTGCTAAACTAGTGCGAGCTACGCGTAAAATCGATGTTTGACTTCTGTAAAATTAAGTTGAAAATCTCCTGTCCCTTTTCCCCTATGAATTAAAAATACCAATAAGTTAAATTTAGATATTTTTGCGGCCATGCCGAAATGGAGTCCATTATTTGCTAGCGAGCTTAGAGAGAAAATCTTTATGAACTAGCGATTCGTATGTACTTCTACCTAACTATCCTTTTCAAAATTATTCCGTTTTCCGTTTTTATACTTTGACTTTAGTTTCCCTACCTTTTTAAAACTAGTAAACTTGACACTGGCACAAAGCCAGCTATGCTAGTGCCATAAAAAAACTAACTAGCGGTCTTTTATTTCAGACACTGGGGCAGTCCCAGAAGATCCCCTACGAGATACTGGAGTCAAACGAGGCTGCTGCTGTGTTCAAGAGCTACTTGCACGAAGCTCAGGAAGAACAGAGAAATTACGAGTAAGTACTGACTGACTACATTTGTTAGCGCATACTATACGTACATATTATAGTTATTTATTTATGATCCTATGATTCCTACATCTTTAAAACTAATTAGTCTAACAAACTCCTCTTTATTACCTACGTGTCAAATAAAACGAATGTATGGAAAGTTTGTTACATGACAGAGTTAAAGCGTCGTCTTTTTTTGTTTTGCTTTGTTTTTTTTTTAATTGGCCTATGCTTGAGTCGAAAAAGTACGACGGATCAAGCTTCACCGGACTTGCGGGGAAGCGAAAGACTCTACCCCAAAGTAGATGACTACTTACTGGGGTAGAGTAGTAGATAGAATAGTAGATGACTACTTTGGTGTAGAGTCGAGTGGGGTGGGTATAGTGGGAGAGAGTAGAGTAGAGTTGGTACATGAGTACCAACGCGACTAGGGACGGCTCGAGGGAGCTTCGGACCTCGGCCTAGCGGGTTGATACGGAAAAACATCGTGAAGGAGAAAAAAATTGCGAAGGAGAGCGGCAGAACGGCACATGAGTGGTGGTTACGGTTGCAGATGGTGCCAGCAGTTCAAGCGGCTGCTGGAGGAGACGGGCTACGTGACGCCGGGCAAGCAGCTGAGCGAGGTGCGCGTGCTGCTGATGGGCCGCGAGTGCTACGAGGCGCTCAGCGACCACCACCAGCAGCGGGTGTTCGACGCGCACCAGGCGCGCATACAGGCCAAGGCCAAACACAACTTCCAGGTGAATAGCGAGCAGGGGCAGAGACACTACTGCTGATCGGCCGCGAGTGCTACGAGGCGCTCAGCGACCACCACCAGCAGCGGGTGTTCGACGCGCACCAGGCGCGCATACAGGCCAAGGCCAAACACAACTTCCAGGTGAATAGCGAGCAGGGGCGGAGACACTACTGCTGATGGGCCGCGAGTGCTACCAGGCGCTCAGCGACCACCACCAGCAGCGGGTGTTCGACGCGCACCAGGCGCGCATACAGGCCAAGGCCAAACACAACTTCCAGGTGAATAGCGAGCAGGGGCAGAGACACTACTGCTGATGGGCCGCGAGTGCTACCAGGCGCTCAGCGACCACCACCAGCAGCGGGTGTTCGACGCGCACCAGGCGCGCATACAGGCCAAGGCCAAACACAACTTCCAGGTGAATAGCGAGCAGGGGCAGAGACACTACTGCTGATGGGCCGCGAGTGCTACGAGGCGCTCAGCGACCACCACCAGCAGCGGGTGTTCGACGCGCACCAGGCGCGCATACAGGCCAAGGCCAAACACAACTTCCAGGTGAATAGCGAGCAGGGGCAGAGACACTACTGCTGATGGGCCGGTAACCATCAGCAGCGGGTGTACTATACCTGCAAGCAGCTGAGTGAGGTGCCACAAAACAGTACTGCTGATAGGACTTTTTTTTATTGACCTTCACTTGTTTCACTGCACCGACGTATCAAGCCTCACCGAACTTGTGTGGGAGTAGTTTTTTTAACTGCTGACCATGGTCTAATAAGAATACAAGGTCTAACACTCCGACCACGTGACTGACACAAGCCTACGTCATTTTGCACTGTTCATCCTTGTCTATTACACGCATTCGACAAGGATAAACAGGTAAAATGACCTAGAAATGACGTAGGCTTGTGTCAGTCACGTGGTCGGAGGGTTAGACCTTGTTTTTTTAGATTATGCTTCAGACATAATTGTTTTTTTTTTAGCTAGTAATGAATAAAAGATTCTGAATAATGTAACACAGCAAATAATGTAATGTATTGAGTACGTGTGTTGTTGCAGGAACTACTGCTAGAGCACGCGGATCTGTTCTACCACTTCAAGAGCATCTCGCCCGCCGGCACCATCACGCAGGAAGACATCAAGGAGATCACCGACGCACTGCAGGATGACATCAGGTATCATATACCACGATACTACTTCTTATTTCTTCTACAATAGGTTGAATTATCTTTGTTACCCTGTAATTTTACGACTGCTACTGTATATATAATTAGTGACCTGCCCCGGTTCCGCACGGGGAAATGGTTATTGTGGGTTATCCTTAAGTGTATAATGCTTGATTTATACATATAAACCTTCCTCTTGATTCACTCTATCTTTAAAAAAAACCGCATCAATATCCGTCGCTTAGTTTTAAAATTTTAAGCATACATAGGGATATATGGACATAGGGACAGAGTAAGCGACATTGTTTTATACTATGTAGTGATTGCTCTCGATGGATACAATCGTTCATAGAAGTCACTGCTCGCCGATCTTTGGTAAAAATAAGTTTATTTAAGCTAAGACGTTGGCCGATGACACGATTTGCCTTCGCTTCTACCGGAGATCGGCTAACCTACACTTTTTTGGATAATTGTATCGGCCAAGGCTAATCATACAAATATTGTAAAGAGGAAAGATTTGTACTTTTGTGTGTGTTTGTAATGAATAAACTCAAAAACTACTGCACCGATTTCAAAAATACTTTCACCATTAGCAAGCTGCATTCACCCTGAGTAAAATAAGCTACCTTTTACCGCGGGTAACGCGTAACCAGTCGTTGCAATCGAACGATCCAAAAATGCCGCTTTTCGTTAGACTAGTGTAAATCAGTAGAAATCGAGCGATCTTAGCGACACGAACGTTTGAGAAATAGAGCTCCTGCACATGTAATAAGTAGATAAGTGAATCTCTCCATGACTATGGAATCCAATCTATTAGCTACCATTGTTACAATGCCATGTTTGTGTGACAGATACAAGATGCTGGACCGCATGGAGCAGGACCGCAAGCTGATGCTGTTCCAGCACCTGGGCTTCGTGCACTGCCCCATGCGGGAGCACTGCCCCGCCGGACCCAACTGCCTCGACAGCAACCTGCCCGTCATACTCAACACCAGAGTCGGGTAACACACCACTCACCTACTATACGGGCATATACAAGATGCCGGACCCAACTGCCTCGACAGCAACCTGCCCGTCATACTCAACACCAGAGTCGGGTAACACACCACTCACCTACTATACGGGCATATACAAGATGCCGGACCCAACTGCCTCGACAGCAACCTGCCCGTCATACTCAACACCAGAGTCGGGTAACACACCACTCACCTACTATACGGGCATATACAAGATGCCGGACCCAACTGCCTCGACAGCAACCTGCCCGTCATACTCAACACCAGAGTCGGGTAACACACCACTCACCTACTATACGGGCATATACAAGATGCCGGACCCAACTGCCTCGACAGCAACCTGCCCGTCATACTCAACACCAGAGTCGGGTAACACACCACTCACCTACTATACGGGCATATACAAGATGCCGGACCCAACTGCCTCGACAGCAACCTGCCCGTCATACTCAACACCAGAGTCGGGTAACACACCACTCACCTACTATACGGGCATATACAAGATGCCGGACCCAACTGCCTCGACAGCAACCTGCCCGTCATACTCAACACCAGAGTCGGGTAACACACCACTCACCTACTATACGGGTATACACAAGATGCCGGACCCAACTGCCTCGACAGCAACCTGCCCGTCATACTCAACACCAGAGTCGGGTAACACACCACTCACCTACTATACGGGTATATACAAGATGCCGGACCCAACTGCCTCGACAGCAACCTGCCCGTCATACTCAACACCAGAGTCGGGTAACGACACCACTCACTTCTTCTGCTGCTTCACCTTATCCCGTTACACGGGGTCGGCTTTTCCAATCATGCGGCGCCATTTGCACCTTTCTTGAACGTCTTGTTCGTGGAGTCCCAACACCTTTGTCCCTTTGGACATTTGTCATCCAAGTTGTTTGGGGCCTTCCTCTGCCCCTCTTTTTTGTAGCAATGTAAAGGCACTTTTTAACCACGTGATCGTCCGGTCTTCTCATATCATGACCGTACCACCTCAATCTAGCCTCAGAGATTTTGTGGGCAATGGGAGCCACTTTGAAACTACCCCTTACATGTTCATTGCGCACTTTGTCTTTGTCTGTCACACCACTCACTTACTATACGGGCATATACAAGATGCCGGACCCAACTGCCTCGACGCCAACCTGCCCGTCATACTCAACACCAGAGTCGGGTAACGACACATCATCATCTCAGCCTGCAGACGTCCACTGCTGGACAAAGGCCCCCAAGGATCTCCACAATGATCGGTCCTGCGCTGCCCGCATCCAGCGGCGAACAAAGACCCTCACCGGATCGTCGGTCCACCTCGTGGGGGGCCTGCACACAATACGTCTTCCGGCGCGCGGCCGCCATTCAAGAACCTTTCTGCCGCAACGGCCGTCGGTTCTACACGCAATGTGCCCAGCCCATTGCCACTTAAGTTTAACGATTCTTCAGGCTATGTCGGTGACTCTGGTTCGCCTGCAGATCTTATCATTCCTGATTCGATCACGCAAGGAAACTCCAAGCATAGCCCTTTCTATCGCTCTTTAGGTGACTTTAAGCCTTCTTATGAGGCCCATCGTAAGCGACCACGTCTCAGATCCGTAAGTCATCACTGGCAACATACATTGGTCAAAACACTGCGGTATTTGGGACGAAAAGATATTGCGCAGCTTCCCGAACGCTGCCCATCCAAGTTGGATTCCACGATTGACCTCCTTCTCGAAGTTAGATCTACTTAGGTAACAACACATCTCTCACATTACGGGTATTCCACGGAAAATCTTTCGTTATAGTTTTTGAAACTACTGGTTTTTGTTCTCGGTTATCGAAGACGAGTGACTCAGAAATACGGAAAAACAGCGTCCTTCGACTTGGAAGTCGACTATGACTTATGTTATATCGCATACGCCAACGCCAAGTCATACAAACGTTTGAGAAATAGAGCTCCTGATCGCTTGGATGTTTTCATTTCGGTATCTCACAAGTTAACTGGTATTCGCCAGCTATTATCCGGAATTTGATTTAAAAGCGAATATTAAGAACACCAAGGGTTGAAAGAATTTATTTTTCAATCGTGATGTTTACATCACTTAGTTCTCAACCTCCATGCCTCCGCCTGGCGTTACGGAGGTTCCGGGTTCGAATCCCGGTGAGGATTCATCGAACAAATATCACTTTGTGAGACTTTCCCTAGTTTGGTTAGGATATTGCAGGCTGAATCACCTGATTGTCCGAAAAGGAAAATGATTCCGTGCTTCGGTAGGCACGTAAAGCCGTTGGTCCCGGCTACTATCTACGGATGCAGTCGTTACATGAGCCATGTCAGAAGCCATAGGCGGCTCAATGATTCTGACACCAGGGTTTGTGAGGTAGGTTAACCTCAAAACCCACACGCTAAAGATGTTAATTACATAGTTGTAAAACTGAAACTACAGTTTAGTTCAGAACAACAAATTATTTATTTTCCAAGTTCAAGGAATCAATTATATTATTAAATTTATATCAGAAGGTTTTTTAAAATCTCCATGCAAAATCCAGGCGGGAAAAATTGAGATGGCCAACCTTTAGGCCGTTTACACATTTGCCGCAGCAGCAGCGGCGCCGCCGGAATTTGTATGGAGCCTGCCGCGGCGGCGGCGGCATAGACTCGCCGCCGCCACCGCGGCGTAATTCAAATCCATACAAAACTAGCGCGGGCGGCAAATGTGTAAGCGCGCTTATTCCGCAATTGGAGTAGTCAATACAAATTACAAAGTAAAGCCACACGAAGTACAACGGATATCAATAAGCCTAATCAATGTTAACAGTTTGTTACAGTTGTTTGTGTTGTCAGGTCACTGACGTCAACTGGCGAGTCGATGTGCCTGGGCGGGCCGCCCGCCGCGCCCTGGGCCCTCACCACGGACTCCACGCAGATCAACGTCATCATACTCGGCGTGAGTTATTATTCCCTTCCAAGTAAAAAGTAATAAGACAGCGGAGGGAGCCGAGCGAGCGGAGCTAGCGTGCTGCGGCAGCGCCCGGCGACCGCCGGAGTTTTATATTTTTGTGTTCGAAACACTACGCTATTTAATATAAAATTAAGCTCAGTTTAAAAAATACATTTTCCAAATATTGAAAAAAATGCAGGACGTAACGTTGACTGACACTCAAACAAATATTAGGTCGCTCAAATATTTTGAAGCTGCTCATTTTGTATTTTAAGTAACTCAAATTAATGTTTGTAAGTTGCTGTTCTGTTGATTTCTCGACACTCGCAGTCAGTCGCTCACTTAGTAATTCTATAACCCAAATTAATTAATCGTTTTATTGCTATGCTACCCTATCTAAAATCTCTTTTTTATCTTATGTGTGCAATACACTTAAATAAATAGATATGTGGGGCCATCTTACCCCAAACTAGGCAGAGCCTGTACTATGGGTGCCAGACAGCTGATATACATACACATCCAGACACAAGGCAAACACAAGTGCTCATCACACGTATGGAGTTCTGTGTTGGCAGCCGCCAGATTCAAATGATATATTGCTTTTCATATTTAAATAGCTAGAAACGCGGAAAGAGGCTGCCAGCACGAAAGCGGCGAGCATGTAGGACGTATGCACGCCACAGTACTATCAAGAGCAACAAAAAACAAAATATTCTTTATTGACACCAAAACTTAAAAGTACGAATACAATTTTACATAGTGAAACATAAGAAGCCAATAGGGGGCTTTATTGCTAAAGTAGCAATGTCTTCCAGGCAACCAAGCAGGAAATTGCGAAAAATGCTAAACAGCGCGGGTTGGTGGCACTACTAACTAGGCACTATCAACTAGGCTACGGGGGAAATAATAATAATAATCTTTATTTATACTGAGTTTTTACAAAAAATGCAGTATACATAGAGAAACTTAAAAATACTCGGTAACATCCTTAGAGTGTTTAATCCCTATCTCCCAAACTAGGGTAACCTGTGTCTTGGAAGACAGTGAGTCTGATTCACATGATTTTATTAGATGTTAAAATATGATGATAGTAAGATACAAATACAAATATATTATCACAGTTTATTTCTCTGCTTATTTTGGTAACAACTTAAAAAAATTAAAGGCATTTATTGTTTGTGTAGGTGGAGGGTATAGCGGGCGAGTTCGGCAAGCGTTTGTTAGCCGGGTGCGACGCGGAGCGAAGAGTGGCGGTGCAGGGGCAGGCGTGGCGGCTCGAGTTGCAGGTCAAGACGGACGACTTCGGCAAGGAAACCACCGCCATCGACGACTTCGCACCCAACGGTACTTGTTATACTTTACCACAGAAGAAAATAATAGTACTAACCTGTACAGAAAGTACACTCACCCCCCCGCGCCAAAATGAGTTCCCCGCCCGATATAGCGCCCCACGCCGGGACTCCGCCGGGACTCCGCCGGGGGTGTTCGGGGGTGTTTTACATAGCGCCTAGCGCCATTGACTTGTAGTTGATATTCAAAAAGAAGTAGCTTGTCAAAACGCGTTTTCTCTATGGAGTGACCGCCCAGTGACTTTACTTTAAGAGCGTCGATGGCCAAGTGGCTAGGGCAGTTCGAGGGTTCGAACCTTGGCACGTACCAATGTGTTTTCGATTTTCGAATTCATATGTACGTTTATTCGACGCTCTACTACTACTGGAGAAGGAAAACAACGTGACACACCTGCGAAGTAATTCAAGGGTTGTGTGTGAAGTTGACCAACCCGCACTGGGCCGGTGTGGTCGAATAAGGCCTATTCACCCTGATTTCAGGGTAGGCTCGAGCCCCTCGGTGGGAACATAATATATGAGCTGTTAATTATGTTTACTTTACTTGATCTTTTTTACAAAAATGTCTACTATGGGCACGTTACAAATTATTAGTACTATTCGATGTTTAAGTCGTAAATTCATATTGACAACACAAATTGTTAAAAGGCTATTTGACAATGCGAAAAATAAAGTGTTAAATACTGTAATCAGTATGTAATGTAAGTTTAAAAATGGATATTTACTATGGGAAGTTGAAAATAATAATTAATTTATGTAAAAATCCGTAAATAAAAATGTATTTTTTTTGGCGTTTGTCACGTGACTCAAAACGCTCCTGTTTGGTCGGGTATAGGACATATGTCACTAGCCAGTAAACATCGTTTTCTACTTAAGCAACTTGTAGTAGTAGTACTGGCTAGTGACGTCACCGATGCCATTGCGACGCCATATTGTCAAAGTAGCGTTTTGGCGCGCTACTTAAATATTGAATTTTTATTTTGATATTTTTCAGGAAATATGTACCAGAATTAAAAAATGCAACTATTACTGGGATCCACAAACTCTACTGAATAATAAAAAAAATATTTTAAAAACCAGTCAAATAGCCTATTGTAGCTTCAATCATGAAACGAGACCCTAAATTTATAACGCTTTATTTCAGAAATTTACTCAAGTGTCTTTAAAACATACCATAATGTTTATCATTTTTATTATCTTGTCTCGCTCTCTACTTTAAATATTTTTATATTTTTCTTTCAGGATATTTCTGTGTATACCAAGACCAAGAATCTTTCGAATACATAAGAGAGTGTGCAGAGAAAACACTTCTATCTAGTCTCGAGCAGGAAGATAAACTGCCGTTTCAAGTAAGTTATTTATCTCCTTCATATTAAATAATAGTCTTTAATATCTTAACAATCACAAAATATTTTGATTAACGGGCAGGTTAGGAGTACTGTAAACCAAATTGCATGCATGAAGTTTATGAATGTGAATGAAATAAAATAAGTATGTCTGGATCATAGCTAGTGGTAAGAACTACCTCTCCGGGAAAGAGGTGTACCTTTATGTATAAAATTATGTATGATCATAATTGAACACTAACTTTATCTTATTAAAAATGCATTTTATCATTATTCACTTACTGTTTATTTTAATAACGGTGTATTTTTTTAGGGTCTTCCTTTAGTGGTGATGTTCGTTCAAGAAGAGGGTATGGACAAGAAAGAGATTACGAGGCTACAAGAAGACGGACAGAATCTCGCCGACAAGTGAGTTAATAATAATAATCATCATCATCATCATCTCAGCCGAAAGACGTCCACTGCTGGACAAAGGCCTCCCCCTGTGATCTCCACAATGATCGGTCCTGCGCTGCCCGCATCCAGCGGCTTCCCGCGACCCTCACCAGATCGTCGGTCCACCTCGTGGCGGGCCTGCCCACACTACGTCTTCCGGCGCGCGGTCGCCATTCAAGAACCTTTCTGCCCCAACGGCCGTCGGTTCTACGTGCAATGTGCCCAGCCCATTGCCACTTAAGTTTAGCGATTCTTCGGGCTATGTCGGTGACTCTGGTTCGCCTGCGGATCTCATCATTCCTGATTCGATCACGCAAGGAAACTCCAAGCATAGCCCTCTCCATCGCTCTTTGGGTGACTTTGAGCTTTCTTATGAGGCCCATCGTTAGCGACCTCGTCTCAGATCCGTAAGTCGTCGTTAATAATAATAATAAGACTTAAATTTGTTAATAATAATAATAAGTCTTAAAATACGAGCGCAACGACAAGCGGTATGCTAATGTAGCCAGGCCCAGGGTCACGTTCGACGCATTCAATGTAATTTGAACGTTAGTGGCGTGGTAGCTAGAATTCAATTCGCACGTTTGCTATCAGAGAGTGCGCCTTCTGTACCTAGTACTATTATTTATTCTGTGGTAGTATTAATAAGAACATTGCTTGTATTTACCACTGGTTGTCTAAAACAAATACATGTTATTTTCCCAGTTTACACTGCTCATACATGGAGGCAACGATCAACGAATTGGGGACGGAGGCGCTAACAGCCGACGCGGTACAGGAGCTGATCAGAGCCAACCGGGATAAGGCTTCCTACGCGCACCTCTATAGAGACCTCATCGTATGCTTCGATTCCGATATACGGTCAGTTCACTCACACTTTTTGTAACAATATTTTGATATACTTTTATTTTTTTGTAACAATAGTTGTCGGCCTCGTAGCCTAGTTGGTAGTACGTCTGCCTACGGAGCACAAGGGCGCGGATTTGAATCCCGCCCAGGGCAAACATTCGTGTGATGAGCACTTGTGTTTGCCTTGTGTATATTTATATATGTATGTATATCAGCTCTCTGAGACCCATAGTACAGGCTCTGCCTAGTTTGGGGTCAGGTGGCCGTGTGTGAGATGTCCCACATATTTATTTATTATTTATTTAAAAGATGCAACGCCTGTGGAGTTTCTTCCGGCGATTTCTTCTCCACAGAAGACAGCCACATTCTTGAACCCGCTAGACAAGAATATGTAACTAACTTAACTAATGCCTTGGTTACACGCTACACGGTGCGAACTAGGATGCGAGCCGATCTAGTCTAGTAGAGTTAGCCTAGTACGAACCAAATCATATAAACTTTATTATGGCTACAATTACAAATTCTAATTTAAAAATTCTAATTTAACAGAACTATAGAAAAATTTTAAATGATCAACGCCGATCCGATCATCATCCCGCAGTCTGATTGTATAATTTTGAAACTGAATTGACCAATTGAGTGATTGAAAATGTCAACCGAATTACCTAAAGAATTATAATTTCGGCTCAATCTAGCTAGGCCCAGTGGTTCTTAATCTTTTAAGCATGAGGGACCATTTTACCAAATTTCTGTTTTACCGGGGACCACCCAGTTGGTTTATTAGTTAGTTTATACGGTGCTTAAATGTAAATAACTAAATTTACTTAATACTTAAATCGGTAAATAAAATGTGCATAATTTTACTACTATACTAACACTCATTTACTTATTATTTTGTAAAAAATTAAAACAGAGTGGTTTGCGTTGTGTCGACTTGATTAATTTCAACACGTCACGTCACTTGTTTACGATCTCTACGTGGACCACTTGGATTGCCTCCAGGGACCACTACTGGTCCGCGGACCAAGACCCGGACTAAGAACCACTGCAGACGAATAGCGTCGATAGTAGCTTTCACCAAGTCCTCTCGCGTGCAGATTTTTAGTGTGAGTTTTGTATTCAGGATAATGGTGTGCATGTTTTGCGACGACCCGTACTCGCCCGAGCGCGTGCTGAGTCCGTTGTTGTCGCACCGCGCCTGCTTCCTCACCGGCGACCGCTCCATCGTGCTCGAGACCTTCCTGGGCGATTCCAAGAGGAAGGTTGAGGTGAGTAGCCGCTACTCTATATCAGACTGATAGCCACAACAAACGATCAAGTGCGCCCAATCTCTATGTTGTAAAGTGTACGGGCTATTTCCCACCACGCAATTCCGCCGCTGTCCCAAACATATCCCTTCCGAACGTGACGACGAAACCACTGATGCAGTTAAAGCAGCCAAAGAATTTAGATTACACCTAACAGAATGCCCGTCTGGTAGCGAATACCCTACAGGTTACAATTACCCTTCAGGTAACAGTGCCCGTACCCGCCGTCGGGGGCGCGGCCGAAACCAATATCAAGATTGATAATCAGAGATGGAGCCCTTCAGGCGTCGTCTCCTTCACGATGTTTTTCAATATCAACGCGCTAGGCCTAGGTCCTCCCGCCCCTAGTCGCGTTGGTATATAACTACTTTGGGGTAGAGTCTTCGCTCACTTCCGCTCCCCACAAGTCCGGTGAAGCTTGATCCGTCGTACTTTTTCGACTCAAGCATAGGTCAATAAAAAAATAAAATAAATAAAAGCTGCACTTCATCAGACGGATAGCCACACCAAACAATCCAGTGCGCTTAGATCGCGCGCACCATGAACATTGAACACATGAATAAGGAAAGCCTTAAGTAGAAGTTTTAAGGCGGTTCACAAAATTATGCGACGCTAATAAAAAAAATATAAAAAAAGTTATCTTTTGTCTAGCTGTAGATTTTACCCATATTTTTCACCGTGGTACTACCAAGTCTTACCACCAGCATTACGACGGGAAATTAATTTACCCATGTTACTATCGCCTCGTCTGGTAGTACTACGGGCAATTTTCTTTTTACTATAGTACTAATTTAGTTAAAAACGGCCATTTTTAGCAAAAATGCATAGAGTGACTATTCAAGCTATGCTCATCATAATCTGTCATGATCTAAATATACTTCAATAGATATAATCTTCAGATCGTAACGGCCCCCAATTTTTGATTAATTTACATTTCTGGTAAATAATTAAGATATATCAATAGATGGCGCTAGTGGACTGTAATAGGCCTCTTAAAGAATAATATTGACGAATAAAAGTGTCATAAACAGGCGAATTTATAATTTACACATTTGGTTTCAGGTTATAATATCAAGTTTCCACGGTGCTTCGCAGTTCAGAGAAGAATTAATACATGGCTTCATACTTATTTATTCTGCTAAAAGGAAGGCCAGCTTGGCTACGTTGAAGTAAGTTGTAACTTTAAAGACATAAATGAGGGGTGTTATAAGTTTGACGTGTATGTCTGTCTGTCTGTGGCATCGTATTTCCTAAACGGATGCGCCGATTTTGATCTAGTTTCTGTTTGCAAGGTGTCACAATCGAGAGTGTTCCATTATCCAAGAAAGTATCGAAGATTATCAGCTCTTTTCTAGTTGTTGAAAGGATCAAGTAACTGTTTTGTGGCTAGAGTTTTTAATTTTTTTACATTAAATTTTTAGTCTTTTTTATAAAAGATACATATTTTATTGTTAAGGTAGCGGAACCTACAAAAAGAAACTCAAAAAGTACTGAACCGATTTCAAAAATTCTTTCACCATTGGAAAGCTACAATCACTCTGAGTAACATGGGCTACCTTTTACCGCGGGGAAATGCCTCATTCTCACTAACCCTGTATTTTTTAAAGTTTTTATTGTTCTGTTTACTATGAATTGTACTTTGGTCCGAAATAAAATTATTATTATTATTATTATAGTCGTAAAAATATGCACGTAGCGCCCCCAGAGCTGGTTTTTTATTTCTTTGGTTAGGCTTTAACATAATATATTTGGTTACTTTTTCTTCTAATAAACTAAAATGGAGCGTCGATGGTCAAGTGGAGAAGCCCGTTGACTTACATTTATAAGTTAGCGGGTTTAAACCTCGGCAAGTACCAATGGGTTTTCGATTTTCGAATTCATATGTACGTTTATTTGACGCTCTTACGGTGAAGGAAAACATCGTGAGGAAACTTGCACACACCTGCGAAGAAATTCAAGGGTTGTGTGTGAAGTTGACCAACCCGCACTGGGCCAGCGTGGTCGTCTAAGGCCTATTCACCCTGATATCAGGGTAGGCTCGAGCCCCTCGGCGGGGACGTATATGGGCCTAACGGCTAAACTAAAATGTCGTTTCCCGCAGCGCGTTCTCAATGAACATCCCGAACCTGCCGATCCAAATGGTGGCGGTGACGGACGGCGGCGGCTCGGCTGCGACTGCCTTCTTCGGCACGGACCTCGGCCACGCGCTCATCACGGACGGCAACGCCACCGCTGACCGGCTCGGCGCGCACTTCACCACATACACCGCCGGCGCAGACACCAAATGTGAGTACGCCGCACTAGTGTTGCCGAACTATCGATAGTTCCTTGATGTCTGTTTCACACGAGGGCAGGACAGTGAGGCAGAACAGTGGGCAGCACAGTACTGCTACTGTTTAAATACACAGAACAGGACTGTCTTGACAGTGATCAAGACAGAACAGTTAATAGCCTGCCGGTTTATTTTTTCGGGGCAGTTTCACCTTTCTCGCTCGACCACTTTCTCATTGGACTCGTGTGAACGCAAGGGCAGTGCAGTCTAAAGCCAGGGTCTGATCCAAAGTTTTTATTTTTTATTTATTTCACTATTTACACATTCCATAAACTCATCCAGAGCTATTTTTGCAAGAATTTTTAGTAAGTGGCGTAAATGTTGCCGTTGTCGCCGTCGATGCTCCATCGCTATTTCATGCGGACTGTCCTACTATTTCGCCCTACATTTGAACCTACTGTCATTGCAAACTGTTCTGTCTTACTATTCTGTCTCACTGTTCTGCCCTTGTGTGAAACAGGCATGACCTTGAAAAAAATCAATGGAATCGATGTAATAAATATCGATCCCGATTTCAATCCAATGCATTACCAAAGTCAATTTTAGACCGCTACTCTTGAAAATCTGCTCGACAAGAGTTGACAAATGTCTGATTTTACTTATTTCACCCAATATTTACTTATGTCACTCTACTTTAGTAAGGGGGAAGGGTTGTCTCGGGGTTGTGATTGCTTCAAATGTCATGCAGCTTTCTATTGGTCGAAACTGATGTAAACAAACATATATCAGTATCAAATCACATATGCGTTGACAGGAGCCTATTACGAGTATTACGTCTCTATAATACCCAAGAAATATGTCATCCTTACTCTATGCTGCTTACACATGACAGGATATAGTTTTGTCGTGCATATACTGTTACCCTATTGGAGGATATTTCAATATGACGGGTTTCTCATGATATTTTATAGCTAGGTAAGGTATATATAGTTTGTCACAGTGATCATATTACGGGGACAGGTGGGCCATAGACTGCATCGTCCCACACACATATTCTACATATATTTAGGTCCTCCGAGCTAGAGTCCTAAACATAATGACTATTTTCTTCACCTATTTTCCCCAGCGGCATTCTACACGCCGTTCTTCAAGGAGGTGTGGGAGCGAAAGGGAGAGATAGAGCGAGCGTTCCGAATGGAGCAACCGCACAACCTACCAGACGTGGCCGCCTCCCGCCCCCCGCCGCCGCCCCGCAACCACTCCTACCACAACCACAGGTGAGTGTGCGAGCGAGACGCACAGATAGACAGGGATGGAGCAACCGCACAACCTACCAGACGTGGCCGCGTCCCGCCCCCCGCCGCCGCCCCGCAACCACTCCTACCACAACCACAGGTGAGTGTGCGAGCGAGACGCACAGATAGACAGGGATGGAGCAACCGCACAACCTACCAGACGTGGCCGCGTCCCGCCCCCCGCCGCCGCCCCGCAACCACTCCTACCACAACCACAGGTGAGTCACAGTGTGCGAGCGAGACGGACAGATAGACAGGGATGGAGCAACCGCACAACCTACCAGACGTGGCCGCGTCCCGCCCCCCGCCGCCGCCCCGCAACCACTCCTACCACAACCACAGGTGAGTCACAGTATGCGAGCGAGACGCACAGATAGACAGGGATGGAGCAACCGCACAACCTACCAGACGTGGCCGCGTCCCGCCCCCCGCCGCCGCCCCGCAACCACTCCTACCACAACCACAGGTGAGTCACAGTGTGCGAGCGAGACGGACAGATAGACAGGGATGGAGCAACCGCACAACCTACCAGACGTGGCCGCCTCCAGCCCCCCGCCGCCGCCCCGCAACCACTCCTACCACAACCACAGGTGAGTCACAGTGTGCGAGCGAGACGCACAGATAGACAGGGATGGAGCAACCGCACAACCTACCAGACGTGGCCGCGTCCCGCCCCCCGCCGCCGCCCCGCAACCACTCCTACCACAACCACAGGTGAGTCACAGTATGCGAGCGAGACGCACAGATAGACAGGGATGGAGCAACCGCACAACCTACCAGACGTTACTGAGGTGGCGTGTTAATCCTTGTAAAGCCCGAACAGAGAAATAAAAAACCTCGCCATGTTGCGGAATTTCAATGGAACTAATTTTGTAATGGAAATTGTTGCCATAAACATAAAAATATACACGTGGCGCCCCCAGAGCAAGTTTCTTATTTCTTTTGTCAGGCTTTAAGGGCCTTATTTCACTGGCGACAGAAGACAGAATACGAAAGGGACGCAGTTATGCGTTAGAATGAGGTACAAATACACCGCGCTCACTATTTTTTGTATTCAGTTTTCGCTATCGTGTATAAATAAATGTTTTTAATTCTAAATCTGATAGTTATTAACCATTTAACTGCCAAGCATATTTTCTAAGAACTTGCTCCCACCGCCAGCCATAGAAACAAAATCTGTATCAATCAGTCAAAACATAAGTCTTATTTATGAGACGGCGGCGTTGTGAGCTCGATTTGGTAAGTCTTATATTTCAGACCATGGCGGTTAAAAGGTTAAAATAAATTCAAAATTTTCAACAGAATGGAGCACAAGCTAACAAATTCGTTGGATCTCCTCATCGGGCCCGACTCGCGAGCCGATATCGACTCGGAATACAGCGATACTCTGAACAACTCCAAGAATAGGGGCTTCTTAAAAGGTTTGTATTGATTTATAAAACTCTTTTTAATATTACAAAAACGAGCGACAATTCAGCTGTAATTAAAGTCATAGAAAAATGGCAACTAAATATGTATTAAAGTTTTCTCTTTGGTATACAATATTCCGAATCAGTTAGTAAACTTGTCGATTCTCTTTTTAATCGTTAACTTTGTGTATTAAGTCCGACAAAAAAAAACAACCTCGCCATATTGCGGAAAAATTGTACTATTCTTTCACTACCATATTGTTGCAACAAAGACCTTATGAAAATAAATATCTCGCTTAAAATCACAATAATCTTTTCTGTGCGCTATTTATCTACCCTAAGGTTGCCTGGTAGAGATTTTAGCAATATGGCTGCCTTTTGACTCCTGTATGTATTTTCACCTTTTAACCGCCATGGTCTGATATATAAGACTTACCAAATCGAGCTCACAACGCCGCCGTCTCATATTATCTCAGTCAGTCTCATATTATGAGACGGCGGCGTTGTGAGCTCGATTTGGTATGTCTTATATATCAGACCATGGCGGTTAAAATGTTTTCTGGTATGTTTTTTTTTGGTGTCAATAAAGTATTTTGTATTGTATTGTAATGATTAGAATGACACGCGTTTATTGTTTCGGCCGGCAGGTTTTAGTGTGTACCCCCCTCCGAGCACGCCCCCCGAGCCCGCCCCCCCTGATCATAGAATGCACGACCTGTCACGTAAGTCACACGGATACCTATCTTTACATATAAAATAGTCACAAGAATTGGATAAAATACGGCCAGCTACAGTATATAAAGCCCGACCAAAGATATATGACACCTCGCCGTATTGCGGAATTTCAATGGAACTAATTTTATAAGGGGAATTGTTGCCATAGTCGTAAAAATATACACGTGGCGCCCCCAGAGCAGGTTTCTTATTTCTTTGGTCAGGCTTTAACTTAAAACCATCTCTTAGTGCTGGGGCAAGTTTATATACGTAGCTGACTGCACTCTACCGACTAACTGCATGTCAAAATATTATTCTTTGTCAAGTTACAAACTGGAAAAAAAAAACAATAAATAGAGATAGCTGTATAAATGTATTTTGTTCTTTAATTAATTCAGTTAAGTATAATATTAACTATAAAATGTTATAATGCAGCGGATCTCAACTGTTCGGAGGACTCGCTGAGCACACACGAGTCAGGTGATTGCATGGCGAACGATTTGTCGCTCTATTCAAACTACGGAGGGTTCATTTTTGTGTGTAGTATGTTATGTGGTAGATACACGGTTTTTTTTTGTGTTACTTTGGCTGGACGATATATTTTTTTATTTCTACAGTATTATAAGTATAAATTGTATCAATAGCAACAAAGCCGCCTATTTGTACACGTATATTGTTGAAACTGTACAGTTTGTAATTTATTACTGGTGTGCAATAAAGTATATTCTATTCTATTCAATAGTATGAATTATTGTATTTAATTGTTGTTTCTCAATACTATTGTATACAACTGTATTCAAAACTATACAAGATTATTTTCTATATTTTTTTTCTGTAATATATTGTTTTAATGTTCATTGTTCAAGTTTTCATTCAAGTTAAACTGGATAAAAGAGTTATTTATGATGAAAAGAGAAAATAAAATCTAGTTAGTATTGAAGGACAAAAATAATCTTTTTTGTTCTGTTACGAAGCTAATAACCATATTTTAAATGTTCTATGGTTAGCACGTATTATCCAGACCACATAATTATTTTTATTTTACTACAAGTTATTTTATAGTATTTGAAAGAGTAACTTTATTTTGCATGATTCAACAAAGAGTCTTGTTATTTATATAATGTATTTTTATGTTTTTTTGATTTGTTTGATGTTGGTGGTAGAGATTTTTATAGGCTGGTTTTAATTTTATACACAATGCATTTTAATTTTTTTTATTTATCGTGGTGTGGTAGTTATTCACGGTAGATTAATTTTTTATCGTCTGCAAATAAGCATGGTGTAAATAGTTTGTTTTTAAACCTTTACAAGGCAGTGTCCACCATATTGCCACCTTCATTTTAACCTTCTATCCTCAACATAAAGCTTAAAACGAATGAATTTTATAAAGTTGTTTTGCCTTATACTCGTAAAGAAAAATGAAAGAGACTTGGCTCAATTCTGCCGTGACCGCTTAAATCTCTAAATTTAAGTTGTTGGTCTCTTTTATTCATATGGGAATGGAAAAGGATGGGGAGGTGAATGAATTTAATTTTAAATGAATGATATTTAAAATAAGCAGCCCAGCTGTCAAATTCAGCTTAATTTAGTCGGGATGTTTTTAAATTCTTCCTAAATTACGCGTAAAATCGTTGTTTGACGTGTCTAAATGTTGGTTGGCAATCACCTGTCCCTTTTCGTTCTTAAGAACGTGAAAGAGACATAGCAACTTTAGCGGCCACGCAGAATTGAGCCCAATATCAGCAAGTTAAATTTAGAGATTTTAGCGGTCACGCCGGAATTGACCAGCTCAAGGAGTAGCAAATAGTGCTAAGCTACTGACATTCCTACTCCCCCTATCCAGAGCTGGCAAGTTAAAGTCATTATTTTCAAGAGGGGAGTGGTTTTTCTGTGGTACTAATGAGTAGTGAGGTTCTTGAATGGCGGCCACGCTCCGGAAGATGTAGCGTGGGCAGATCCCCTACAAGGTGGACGATCTAGGCCTACTATGTAAGTCTACGATGTAGGCCTACTATGTAAGTCGCGACAGGCTCGAGAAACTGTTAAACGCGACATATTGACAGAACTACTATGGCTCTAATGTCACTATGTCGCGTTTGACAGCTTCTCGAGCCTGTCGCTACTTACATAGTAGGCCTACTGGTGAGGGTCGCAGGAAGCCTCTGGATGCGGGCAGCGCAGGACCAATCGTTGTGGAGATCTTTGGGGAGGCCTTTGTCCAGCAGTGGACGTCTACTGGCTGAGATGTTGACTAATGAGTAATGAAACCCTTGTACAGATGGCGGTGGTTTGTGGCAGCCGAGCTACGGCCACCGCGCGTTCACCACGGGCCGCACAAGGCCGCACGCGCCGCCACAGAGAGTCAGACACTCGCAGACGCTCAAGGTACGTAAACATACGCGACATATTGACATATGGCTCTACTGTCACTATGTCGCGTTTGACAGCTTCTCGAACAATAGGCTAGGAAAAAAAGCGGCCAAGTGCGAGTCGGAATCGCCCATGAAGGGTTCCGTAGCAGCCAGTAACATAATATAAAAGTTTTTGTAGTTCGTTGTGACTTTGATCGATGTTTTAATAATAGTGAAAGGTAAATTGCGGTTTACGATTTATGACGTATTAAAAAAAACTACTTACTAGATCTCGTTCAAACCAATTTTCGTTGGAAGTTTTCATGGTAATGCACATCATATATATTTTTTAGTTTTATCATTCTCTTATTTTAGAAGTTAGAGGGGGGGGGACACACATTTTTCCACTTTGGAAGCGTCTCTCGCGCAAACTATTCAGTTTTTAAAAAAATGTTATTAGGAACATAAATATCATTTTTAAAGACCTATCCATAGATACCCCACACGTATGGGTTTGAAGAAAAAAAATATTTTTTGTTTCATTTCTATGTATGGGGACCCCTTCAGTTTATTGTTTTTTTTTTTTTTTTTTGTAAGAAAATCTTAATGCGGTTCACAGAATACATCTACTTACCAAGTTTCAACAGTATAGGTATTATAGTTTCGGAATAAAGTGGCTGTGACATACGGACGGACGGACGGACAGACAGACAGACATGACGAATCTATAAGGGTTCCGTTTTTTGCCATTTGGCTACGGAACCCTAAAAAAGTGATATTATTGAATGTTTGCAGCAACCCGGCAAGCTGGACTTGAATAACTACGCAATGGTGAGCGACGCGCTGCAACACATCACCATCGGACCCGCCCCGCCCAGGGAGAGAAAGGTACCAAACCCACCATCCATTTATTACACTGATGTTGTCTGTATTCAAAACTAGCTTTCCGCCGCGGCTCCGCCCGTTAACAGTTTTTCCCGTAGGAATGAGATATTTAAGGACCATAGGTCGAAATCTCAAAAATAATGGATGGGTTTGCTGTAAGATATTTCTCTCGAAATAAGCAGACCTGTTGTGTCTCTCTAATGTAATTGTCCATTGTCTATCTATGTGTGTAATAAACTGTAAATAAATAAATAAATAAATAATAATCCAACTTGTCACGTGACTGAAGTTTATATGAAATAAATATATTTTAAAATGTTCCTCAGGAAATGTTGTTCAGTTTAATGAGTACTAAACAACTGGTTAAATTTCACGGTGTGTAAAACTCTGACCATGATTGTACGCTCAAATTACATACATTTGGGCGAAGGCTGAAGACTAGTGCTGCCCTCTTGGGTAAATAGCACTGAGCCCGGGGCCTTTGCATACTGCACCACACATGAAGGAATTCTTCTTAATAATTTAGAATCTTTGATTGTGTTTATTCTCCCTGTTGATTAGATTGTTGTTACTATGTTGTGGTATTGCTTGTTTGTATTCGTGTGTGTGTTCGTTTATGAAATAAACGATCTATCTATCTATCGTTTGTTGTTGTGTGTAGGGGGGCCGGTCCGGGTGGGGGCAAGGGGGGCAAACGCACCACCAGCACCCTTCAGGAGTCAGCTCCGAGACCGAGCTGGACGCACAGTATGCGCAGGTAACTACATATCCCCACGCCACGTTTACCAGCGTCATCGTCGCGTCAGCGTTGGCCGTTGCGCATAGGTACAATCATAGGCAGGAAAGCGAGTGAAACAAAAGAAAGTTGTGTTCGCAAAGAAATGTTGCTTCCCAAAAAAAACGCTGCGCTGGCGTCGCGTCGACGACGGCGCTGGAAAGACGCCAGTGTGGGGGGGTCTGTAACACACCACTGTCTGTCACACATGTATGCAATAAGTATCTAACATTATAGACTATTTTTTTGTGTTTATTGGCTTGTTTAGCCACGAACGGAAGCATTAATTGACGCAGCTCAAAACGTCTGACTAGACGAAAAAAGGCCAATGATGATGAGAGACGCAATACATACAAATCTTAAAGAAATATGAATATATTCTGTCAACTAGCTGAGGTACGGGTTGTCTCAGGTTGTGATTGCTCCAAATATCGTGCAGCTTTCTATGGGTCGAAAGTGAAGGAAAACAAAAATATTGAAATCATTACAAAACAATTCTTCCTTACTCTATGCATGTATATTAGTACTACCCGTACAGAAGCGATTCCTTCCTTCCTTCCCGCACCAAAACCGTCCAATCGTATCCTGTAGTATAATAAATCACAATGAAATTGGTTTAAAAAATAATAAATCACAATAGTTTAATTTGGTATTTTGTGCCAACCCTTCTGTATTCCCGTCCGGGCGCGCTCGGTGGCGGTATCGTGCGACTTCAAAGGCGTTTGACCACTGTAGGGACTGGGGCCTGTTTAATAAACGTGACAGGCGACAGGTGACAGGCGACAAGTGACAATCCGACATTTTGACAATTTCTTGTTTAATAAAGATTATCCCTGACAAATTTGTCACGGTGGAAAAACTACAAATATGTCGACTTGTCGCGACATTTTGACATATTTCTGTTTAATAAACAATTTCTCTTGACAGGCGACAGGTGACAATTTGTCCGGAAAAACTTGTCAAATTTGTTTTATTAAACACTAAATTGTCATGACAGGTGGACATATTTGTCAAATTGTCTGAGATTTTCGACAGGCAACCGCACCCAATGTCAAAGCAATTCGGCAGTTAATTAATACGAGTAATCACGTGTAAAAATGATTTTAATGTCGTCAAAGGATAGCAGTGATAGTAGCAGTGAAGATAAATATTCTCTATTTTCAAACGTCTCTATTTTCATAAATAAGACCTAAAATTGTTAATTTGACATCCATTACAAATAGAAAACATAAACCAAAGTAAAGTAATTGATTACCAAAGTGAAATTATAATATTTTTTAAATATTACCCTCATATATTCTCCCCTAAGCATTCTCCGATATTATGTTGTGACAAATATGTCAGAAAAAGTGACAAATTTGTCAAAGACTATGACAATTAAGTCATAGAATGTTTCCTTAGACTCGACAGGTAAAAATTGACAATTTTTGCCTTTATTCAACGGATCTTTATCCTGACAATTATGTCAATATTTACCTGTCGCATTTGGACATAATTGTCATGTTTATTAAACGGCACTTGGTGCGACAATTCGACTTATTTGTCAAAAAGTGACAAAATTGTCGGATTGTCACGTTTATTAAATAGGCCCCTGGGGCCTGTTTAATAAACGTGACAGGCGACAGGTGACAGGCGACAAGTGACAATCCGACATTTTGACAATTTCTTGTTTAATAAAGAATATCCCTGACAAATTTGTCACGGTGGAAAAACTACAAATATGTCGACTTATCGCGACATTTTGACATATTTCTGTTTAATAAACAATTTCTCTTGACAGGTGACAGGTGACAATTTGTCCGGAAAAACTTGTCAAATTTGTTTTATTAAACACTAAATTGTCATGACAGGTGGACATATTTGTCAAATTGTCTGAGATTTTCGACAGGCAACCGCACCCTATGTCAAAGCAATTCGGCAGTTAATTAATACGAGTAATCACGTGTAAAAATGGTTTTAATGTCGTCAACGGATAGCAGTGATAGTAGCAGTGAAGTTAAATATTCTCTATTTTCAAACGTCTCTATTTTCATAAATAAGACCTAAAATTGTTAATTTGACATCCATTACAAATAGAAAACATAAACAAAAGTATAAAGAAATTGATTACCAAAGTGAAATTATAATATTTTTTAAATATTACCCTCATATATTCTCCCATAAGCATTCTCCGATATTATGTTGTGACAAATATGTCAGAAAAAGTGACAAATTTGTCAAAGACTATGACAATTAAGTCAAAGAATGTTTCCTTAGACTCGACAGGTAAAAATTGACAATTTTATTAAACGGATCTTTATCCTGACAATTATGTCAATATTTACCTGTCGCATTTGGACATAATTGTCATGTTTATTAAACGGCACTTGGTGCGACAATTCGACTTATTTGTCAAAAAGTGACAAAATTGTCGGATTGTCACGTTTATTAAATAGGCCCGTAATTCTGTGATTTAACTAAGCTTACATAGTGCATGTCTGTGTGGTGTCTCTCCCCAAACCATGGCCCATTTATTGTGCTGCCAAGCGTGTCCCAACAGCTGCACACGCGAGGACCTGTACAATGCTACGGACAATGCCGTAGCCGTGGCGGAGTATTGGTCCTCTTATATCTAGTCGCCGAATCGATACGAAAAGAAGAAGACATAGTCTATGGGCTCAATTCTGCCGTGGCCGCTAAAATCTCTAAATTTTGTTGGTTTCTTTCTTTCATATGGGATTCGAAAAGGATGGGAGATAAATGAATTTAATTTTGAATAAATGATATTTAAAATAAGCAGCGCAGCTGTCAAATTGAGCTTAATTTGGTCGGGATGTTTTTAAATGCGTAAAATAGATTTTTGACGTCCCTAAATGTAGGTTGGCAATCACCTGTCCCTTTTCGTTCTTAAGAACGTGAAAGGGACATATGATTTTTGTTTAAATTTTTAAGTTAGATTGTAATATGTAGAATCGGGCCCTGTATCTAATGTGAGTAAAATATTTATTTAGATTAAAGAACCCAATGAGTACATGGAAGCGCCTTCAATGATGAGACTGAGAAGACATCGGAGACACGAGAAGACTACAGTACATCAACCTTGTAAGTGATTGCAGATAAGCGTTATGTGAAAGCATTAATAATCGCCTCAGAACATTCCCAACCTTACAAACCCTGTCATGGTTAAGGGCATAGATAAAAATATAAAGAGTTGCAAAGAAAAAGAGTCGCTTATAAAATAATCAATATCTTCAAAAGAACCTGACCTAGCTTTATGAAATAAAAATTACATTAAAGTAAATTTAAATGTGTTTAGAAGAAAAAAAAAAAACATTTTCATAGGGCTAGGTCATGTGCTTTTTAAGATTCTTTCTAACCGACCCATTTTCTTTGCGGTCCAGTGTATTTTGTCAGAAATAAGGAGCTGTAATAATTTCCGTTTTACATCAAAATTGTAAGTGACAGTCATTGTTAGTTTTCTCTGTACTTTGTACGTGATGTTTACATTTGTCCAACCAGCGCTGGGCAATAATGCCTAGCATATGCTGGGACTAGTACCCATTGCCGTAACAGGAACATTATCTTGTAACTAGCTTTAAGTATAGCATTGTTTTACTGGCTATAAAGAATTTTCTATTTCTATTTGTTAGCATTCTCGGAGACGGACAGCTCCGGGTCGTCGGAGGCGTCGGGCGGCGCGCGCGTGCACGCTCGCAGGAGGCACAACGCACACCACGCGCCCCGACACTACAAGAAGAGGTGCACACACACACACACACACACACACACACACACACACACACACACACACACACACACTGTTAGCACGCCATCTATGAGACGACACTGCTAATTAAGTAAGTAGTTTGACCTTAATTCAATAGATGGCGCTGCTCCGATTATATAAAGAATCTGATTATGTATGATTATATAAAGAATGTCATAGCTGAAAAAACCCTCTTTCAAATAAAATGTACCTATCGATAACAGATCTATGTTAATTTGCTTGCCCACTTTCAAATTCCACACCGAGAAATACACAAAGTAATTTGAACGTTAGTGGCGTGGTAGCTAGAATGAAATTCGCACGTTTGCTATCAGAGAGTGCGCCTTCTGTACATAGTACTATTATTTATTCTGTGCCCAAGTTGAAACAGAAACGCTACGTAGTTTGAGTGCATTAAAAACAACCTACATATACACTAATCATTCTTTCAAACTCCCAGGTCATTAGGCAACCTAGTAGCGGTGCAAAGCCCTAGGGTCCCCAAGCTGGGCATGTTTGTGGGCCCACCCGAACTTCCCACGGGGTACCGCGCCAGGACGCAAGAGGACAAAGGTAATAGTAATTCTGCAGCTATATCGCTATCTCTCTCACACGGTTGTTAATATGCTTATGTTATTAATTGTGTATTAAAAGGATATCATATTTTAGCAGGCAGCGAGTCCAGTGATGGTAGTTCTGATGGGGAGACGAGGAGGCCTAGGCCTCTACCGCCGCCGCCGCCGCACCAAGAAATTACGTCACACAAGGTACATCTCTAAAAAATCTCTACTTAATATAATTAAGTCTATTTTGATTTCATAATTTTTAAAGAGAAAGTATGAAAGTCAGCCAGTCTATCAAATAAATATTATAAATGTCGAAGTTTTAAACGTCTAGAAGAATTGAAATTAAATATTTAGGTTCATCCATACATCTAATCCTTGATTAAAAATGGTGAGTCAATGTAAATGACGCCAATGTGTTCATATATCTTGAAATAAATCATCTGCATATGGAAGAAAAAAATTATAAATATGTTACATATTACTATTTTACGATACTTGTGCTACTGTTCGTTAGCAGCTTATATATGTCCCTACCGAGGGGCTAGATCCTAGCTAGATCCGAACCTGAAATCAGGATGATAGATATGATTTAATTGAATTGAATAATATGAAATTCGAAAATGGAAAACACATTGGTACGTGCGGACTTCCGAACGGAAGTCAACGGCCCTAGCCCCTTAGCTACCGACACTCTACTGCTGTTATTCCCTATCAACATGGATTAAGTTACTGACCTTAGAATCATTTGTTTGTTAGATCGCAGGAGGCGACTACCCGTCATCAGCCCAAGACAACTCTTCGTCCAGCGCTCCGGACACGAGGCGCCGCGCGCACCCCTTCAGCAGGCACGAGCGGAGACACAAGGACAAGGGGAAGGACAAGGACAAGAAGACAACACACACCAACACCACACCGCTCAACTGGGGGCCACAGGTAACACACATACACACACACACCAGCGCTCCGGACACGAGGCGCCGCGCGCACCCCTTCAGCAGGCACGAGCGGAGACACAAGGACAAGGGGAAGGACAAGGACAAGAAGACAACACACACCAACACCACACCGCTCAACTGGGGGCCACAGGTAACACACACACACACACACACACACACACACCAGCGCTCCGGACACGAGGCGCCGCGCGCACCCCTTCAGCAGGCACGAGCGGAGACACAAGGACAAGGGGAAGGACAAGGACAAGAAGACAACACACACCAACACCACACCGCTCAACTGGGGGCCACAGGTAACACACACACACACACACACACACACCAGCGCTCCGGACACGAGGCGCCGCGCGCACCCCTTCAGCAGGCACGAGCGGAGACACAAGGACAAGGGGAAGGACAAGGACAAGAAGACAACACACACCAACACCACACCGCTCAACTGGGGGCCACAGGTAACACACACACACACACACACACACACACACACCAGCGCTCCGGACACGAGGCGCCGCGCGCACCCCTTCAGCAGGCACGAGCGGAGACACAAGGACAAGGGGAAGGACAAGGACAAGAAGACAACACACACCAACACCACACCGCTCAACTGGGGGCCACAGGTAACACACACACACACACACACACACACACCAGCGCTCCGGACACGAGGCGCCGCGCGCACCCCTTCAGCAGGCACGAGCGGAGACACAAGGACAAGGGGAAGGACAAGGACAAGAAGACAACACACACCAACACCACACCGCTCAACTGGGGGCCACAGGTAACACACACACACACACACACACACACACACACCAGCGCTCCGGACACGAGGCGCCGCGCGCACCCCTTCAGCAGGCACGAGCGGAGACACAAGGACAAGGGGAAGGACAAGGACAAGAAGACAACACACACCAACACCACACCGCTCAACTGGGGGCCACAGGTAACACACACACACACACACACACACACCAGCGCTCCGGACACGAGGCGCCGCGCGCACCCCTTCAGCAGGCACGAGCGGAGACACAAGGACAAGGGGAAGGACAAGGACAAGAAGACAACACACACCAACACCACACCGCTCAACTGGGGGCCACAGGTAACACACACACACACACAGTTGTCGCTCTCGCGATTATTAACTACGTATTGATGTCCACTGTCCAATGTGCTAAAAAAATGGATAAGTGTTCTTATTACTGTTGTAGTGTATTTGTCTGTTTAAACACAACACAAAAATGACGATACACGTTTTTCAAGGAGTCAACCAAGTTTAGGTAGTTAATTTCAAGAACGGCGGGAGTGGACTTTCTGGAAACTTTTTATTTTGTGGCATACTCTATCTAACATTAACCTAAAACTTACTCCCACACAACACAACGACACAGATGACACAACACACTCAACCCCAGGGACACACACACAAGAAATTGTGTTTCAATGAACCTACTGCGCATCATAAGACGAAAAAACTGTTTTCGATTCATATCAAAATCACGCGATTTCATCCCATCCGAATTGTCATTAGTATATTTCAAACAAGCGATCACTAAAGACTCACTTTTGTCATCGGCAGGGTCCCCACGGCGTGCCGCTGTTCATAGAGAAGTGCGTGGAATTCATAGAGCGAGAGGGGCTGTGCTCCGAGGGGCTGTACCGCGTGCCCGGCAACAGGGCGCACGTCGAGATGCTCTTCAACAAGTTCTATGAAGGTGTGTAGTGTGGGTGTCATCCACAGTCATTGGCAGGGTCCCCACTGTTGATAGAGGAGTGCGTGCAGTTGATAGGGGGCTGTACCGCGTGCCCGGCAACAGGGCGCACGTCGAGATGCTCTTCAACAAGTTCTATGAAGGTGTGTAGTGTGGGTGTCATCCACAGTCATTGGCAGGGTCCCCACTGTTGATAGAGGAGTGCGTGCAGTTGATAGGGGGCTGTACCGCGTGCCCGGCAACAGGGCGCACGTCGAGATGCTCTTCAACAAGTTCTATGAAGGTGTGTAGTGTGGGTGTCATCCACAGTCATTGGCAGGGTCCCCACTGTTGATAGAGGAGTGCGTGCAGTTGATAGGGGGCTGTACCGCGTGCCCGGCAACAGGGCGCACGTCGAGATGCTCTTCAACAAGTTCTATGAAGGTGTGTAGTGTGGGTGTCATCCACAGTCATTGGCAGGGTCCCCACTGTTGATAGAGGAGTGCGTGCAGTTGATAGGGGGCTGTACCGCGTGCCCGGCAACAGGGCGCACGTCGAGATGCTCTTCAACAAGTTCTATGAAGGTGTGTAGTGTGGGTGTCATCCACAGTCATTGGCAGGGTCCCCACTGTTGATAGAGGAGTGCGTGCAGTTGATAGGGGGCTGTACCGCGTGCCCGGCAACAGGGCGCACGTCGAGATGCTCTTCAACAAGTTCTATGAAGGTGTGTAGTGTGGGTGTCATCCACAGTCATTGGCAGGGTCCCCACTGTTGATAGAGGAGTGCGAGCAGTTGATAGAGCGAGAGGGGCTGTACCGCGTGCCCGGCAACAGGGCGCACGTCGAGATGCTCTTCAACAAGTTCTATGAAGGTGTGTAGTGTGGGTGTCATCCACAGTCATTGGCAGGGTCCCCACTGTTGATAGAGGAGTGCGTGCAGTTGATAGGGGGCTGTACCGCGTGCCCGGCAACAGGGCGCACGTCGAGATGCTCTTCAACAAGTTCTATGAAGGTGTGTAGTGTGGGTGTCATCCACAGTCATTGGCAGGGTCCCCACTGTTGATAGAGGAGTGCGTGCAGTTGATAGGGGGCTGTACCGCGTGCCCGGCAACAGGGCGCACGTCGAGATGCTCTTCAACAAGTTCTATGAAGGTGTGTAGTGTGGGTGTCATCCACAGTCATTGGCAGGGTCCCCACTGTTGATAGAGGAGTGCGAGCAGTTGATAGAGCGAGAGGGGCTGTACCGCGTGCCCGGCAACATGGCGCACGTCGAGATGCTCTTCAACAAGTTCTATGAAGGTACGTGAAAAAAGAAAAAGCTGAATTCATCATTCATTTTTTTTATCCGGTGAAGCTTGATTGATCGTACCTTTTCGACACAAGCATAGGTCAATTAAAAAAAAATCATTATAGGCTCCCTGAGAATACTTAATGACGTCATTTCAGAAGTTACAAGCTTTGCTCAATCCAAGATCGGCTCTCGTCTCAAACGAATGTACAAGTCGTAAGCTATAAAAAAGAGATCAAACAATCTAAAAGAGGCGATACGATATCAGTTTGAACAGAACTGGCGTGTTTGCGCAATGTGTGCTGTGGAGAAGAACACACTGGATATGTCTGCAGCACCGCGCAACAGAAGGCCGTTCACACAGTGTCGCAGACGCATGCAGCAGCGCGGTGTGAGTGTCAATAGGAGATCCCGTGTTATACAACGTCCGAACCCGTTTAATACAACGTTTACGTCTGCCTTCGCGCGTGCGACGTTGCCGTTCCGCTGCCGCGCGCCATTATGATTTGTCTCGCGTACTGCCTTGCGTCTGATGTACGCACACGGGCTGCATTGCGTCTGCGACACTCAAGTGTCAACTAGAATTGCAGTTTAATAAATTTCAGATCGGTGTCGCACACAGATGCAACGCATTGCGTCTGCGACAGCTTTTGGTGTGTGTGGTAGCCTTTAATAATGTTTTTATTGGCCAACTCGACTGCATTATTTGTAGCATCCATCATGTCCTGCTGCGAGCAAGTAGCAGGGCATGCAAGGCAGGAACTTTTTTTTTTTCTAAAATTGTTACATGAAACTTTTATTTCAACAGCTTGGTTAAAACAACTTCGGTTTCATAGGGGATTCCAACTTGGAGTGTAGGTTATGGTTCCCCAGAAAATGGACCATCTCATGCTGCCCTTCTTGTCCTGTCACCTGCACGCGAGAGGACTTGATGAAGGCTACTGACGACGCTATTCGAGTGGCTGGTTTTTGGGCCGAGACCATGGTCTAATAAAACTTGGTCTAACCGTTAGACCACGTGACTGACAAGCCTACGTCATTTTGCGATGTTCGTCCTTGTCTATTACACGCATTCGACAAGGATGAACAGCGCAAGATGACGTAGGTTTGTGTCAGTCACGTGATCTAATGGTTAGACCTTGTTTTTTAGACCATGGCCGCGACTGTCTGAGTTTGCTGTCGACTCGAAAAGAAGAAGTGTTCAAAACTGTGCAACTAAAAAGCATCCCTTAACGTTATTTCCAGATCCCAACGTAGACCTGGAATCGCTGGACATCCCGGTGAATGCGGTGGCGACGGCGCTCAAAGACTTCTTCTCCAAAAAACTGCCGCCACTGTTAGACGAGGCCAGTATGGCGCAGCTGGAGGATATTGCTGGTATGTTGCCGTTTGATGCTTCTTCTTCTTCTTCTTCTTCTTCTTCTTCTTCTTCTATCTGTGCCTTTTCCTATTATTTGGGGTCGACCCTCCTCGTCTTCATGCGCCAGGTATGTCGATCCTGGTTTGTCTCCACCACGAGGATGATGTTGCCGTTTGATGCATTATAAATTACTTTAATGCACACTAGAACACGATATCACGGAGGCCAAGAAGAGCGTCGGTGGCCAAGTGGCTAGGCCCGTTGACTTCCATTCCGAAGTTCGCGGATTCAAAACCTCGGCACGTACCAATGTGTTTTCGATTTTCGAATTCATATGTACGTTTATTCGACGCTCTTACGGTGAAGGAAAACATCGTGAGGAAACCTGCACACTCCTGCGATGAAATTCAAAGGGTGTGTGTGAAGTTGACCAACCTGCACTGGGTCAGCGTGGTCGACTAAGGCTTATTCACCCTGGTATCAGGGTAGGCTCGAGCCCCTCGGTGGGGACATATATGAGCTGTTAACGAAGAACACGATGCCACAGACAGACAGACAGACACGTCAAACTCATAACACCCCTCTTTTTACAAGAACCACGCAGAAGAAATTTCAAACTAAATAAAATGTAGCGATAAAATATCGAGCTTATTGCTTTATCGTTTTCATCATCATAATTTCAGCTGGAAAAGTTGTATTACAAGGATTTTAAGAAAACTATTACGTCATTGAACAAGTAAAACTGCACTGCACACACAGCACACTGTATATTGCATCACTCGCTATCATCATTTCATCTTATTTACATCTGGATGGGATATGGCATTCACACGAGGTGGACCGACGATCTGGTGAGGGTCTTTGTTCGCCGCTGGATGCGGGCAGCGCAGGCCTTTGTCTAGCAGTGGACGTGTTTCGGCTGAGATGATGATGAAAATAAAAATGGTATTCGAGCCCTTTAGAGTCTATTTTCATTCCTAAATCCGTTTTATTATATTTTTATTTACATTTTGTTTAACGAGTGATATTTTTGCGATTGCAGCGATGCGAGGCTGCACAATGGCGGGCGGAGTGGAACTAAAGGACCGCAGCTGGCGTCTGTTGGCGCTGCGACAACTGCTCAACACCGCACTCACGCCCGCCGCCCGAGCCACGCTCGACTACGTACTGGACCACTTCTCCAGGTGAGGGGGGAGGGGGGGTTATACAATGCAGGGTTATATAACACCGCAGCTGGCGTCTGTTGGCGCTGCGACAACTGCTCAACACCGCACTCACGCCCGCCGCCCGAGCCACGCTCGACTACGTACTGGACCACTTCTCCAGGTGAGGGGGGAGGGGGGGTTATACAATGCAGGGTTATATAACACCGCAGCTGGCGTCTGTTGGCGCTGCGACAACTGCTCAACACCGCACTCACGCCCGCCGCCCGAGCCACGCTCGACTACGTACTGGACCACTTCTCCAGGTGAGGGGGGAGGGGGGGTTATACAATGCAGGGTTATATAACACCGCAGCTGGCGTCTGTTGGCGCTGCGACAACTGCTCAACACCGCACTCACGCCCGCCGCCCGAGCCACGCTCGACTACGTACTGGACCACTTCTCCAGGTGAGGGGGGAGGGGGGGTTATACAATGCAGGGTTATATAACACCGCAGCTGGCGTCTGTTGGCGCTGCGACAACTGCTCAACACCGCACTCACGCCCGCCGCCCGAGCCACGCTCGACTACGTACTGGACCACTTCTCCAGGTGAGGGGGGAGGGGGGGTTATACAATGCAGGGTTATATAACACCGCAGCTGGCGTCTGTTGGCGCTGCGACAACTGCTCAACACCGCACTCACGCCCGCCGCCCGAGCCACGCTCGACTACGTACTGGACCACTTCTCCAGGTGAGGGGGGAGGGGGGGTTATACAATGCAGGGTTATATAACACCGCAGCTGGCGTCTGTTGGCGCTGCGACAACTGCTCAACACCGCACTCACGCCCGCCGCCCGAGCCACGCTCGACTACGTACTGGACCACTTCTCCAGGTGAGGGGGGAGGGGGGGTTATACAATGCAGGGTTATATAACACCGCAGCTGGCGTCTGTAGGCGCTGCGACAACAGCTCAACACCGCACTCACGCCCGCCGCTGGTTGCGCAATGTTTAATCACTGTTTATCTCCTGCTGTTCACACCGACCCTGAGATTCTCTGAGCAAATTTTCGTTCGCAATAACAACGTCATTCGAATATCAGGTGGGTGTTCTACCAACTAAGTCTTTTACTGACAATTCTCCTACTAGGTACAATGCGTGTCCCTATAGGAGTGTGGACCGAATTAAAGTTAGGTTAGGTTAGGTTTTATGTTTTGTCGGAGCTGAGTCTGGTTGGAATTCAGTTTTGGATTCGTTCCTGTAATTAGTACTACAAAAAGAGATAGATGTCTCCACCATTTACAAATTAAAAATTATAAATGGTGTCTCTTGACCATGGAGTACAAGAACCAATGGAGAGCGCGTCCGCACGCTTTTGCTTAGAAACAAAGTCACCAATTTGCGCGGGGGGAGAGGTGATCTGCGCCGACTGCAATTGGCCGACGCGTGGCTGACGCAATGACATCTGATTCACTAGTGGTTAAAACGTGGTGAGGTACGCAAGATATAACATAATATGTTTGGCGTGTGCGGTCGCCCCCGCAAGCGTTCTCCATTGGTTCTGTACTCCATGCTCTTGACCTAATAAAAAAAACTTTTGGTCCATATTAATAAAGAAGCCATTTGTTTCCAGAGTGGCGGACAACTGCAAGCTGAACTCGATGGACAGCAAGAACCTGGCGATCTGCTGGTGGCCCACGCTGCTGCCGGTGCAGTTCTCGGACATGGGCCGCTTCGAGCTGTGCCGGCCCTACCTCGAGGACGTGCTGCAGACCATGATCGACCAGCACCCCTTCCTCTTCCAGGGCAAGGAGGCGCACGTCATGGTCTGAGGCCAGCCCGTGAGTACACACACACCAACACCCCACCATGGGCCGCTTCGAGCTGTGCCGGCCCTACCTCGAGGACGTGCTGCAGACCATGATCGACCAGCACCCCTTCCTCTTCCAGGGCAAGGAGGCGCACGTCATGGTCTGAGGCCAGCCCGTGAGTACACACACACCAACACCCCACCATGGGCCGCTTCGAGCTGTGCCGGCCCTACCTCGAGGACGTGCTGCAGACCATGATCGACCAGCACCCCTTCCTCTTCCAGGGCAAGGAGGCGCACGTCATGGTCTGAGGCCAGCCCGTGAGTACACACACACCAACACCCCACCATGGGCCGCTTCGAGCTGTGCCGGCCCTACCTCGAGGACGTGCTGCAGACCATGATCGACCAGCACCCCTTCCTCTTCCAGGGCAAGGAGGCGCACGTCATGGTCTGAGGCCAGCCCGTGAGTACACACACACCAACACCCCACCATGGGCCGCTTCGAGCTGTGCCGGCCCTACCTCGAGGACGTGCTGCAGACCATGATCGACCAGCACCCCTTCCTCTTCCAGGGCAAGGAGGCGCACGTCATGGTCTGAGGCCAGCCCGTGAGTACACACACACCAACACCCCACCATGGGCCGCTTCGAGCTGTGCCGGCCCTACCTCGAGGACGTGCTGCAGACCATGATCGACCAGCACCCCTTCCTCTTCCAGGGCAAGGAGGCGCACGTCATGGTCTGAGGCCAGCCCGTGAGTACACACACACCAACACCCCACCATGGGCCGCTTCGAGCTGTGCCGGCCCTACCTCGAGGACGTGCTGCAGACCATGATCGACCAGCACCCCTTCCTCTTCCAGGGCAAGGAGGCGCACGTCATGGTCTGAGGCCAGCCCGTGAGTACACACACACCAACACCCCACCATGGGCCGCTTCGAGCTGTGCCGGCCCTACCTCGAGGACGTGCTGCAGACCATGATCGACCAGCACCCCTTCCTCTTCCAGGGCAAGGAGGCGCACGTCATGGTCTGAGGCCAGCCCGTGAGTACACACACACCAACACCCCACCATGGGCCGCTTCGAGCTGTGCCGGCCCTACCTCGAGGACGTGCTGCAGACCATGATCGACCAGCACCCCTTCCTCTTCCAGGGCAAGGAGGCGCACGTCATGGTCTGAGGCCAGCCCGTGAGTACACACACACCAACACCCCACCATGGGCCGCTTCGAGCTGTGCCGGCCCTACCTCGAGGACCCTACACGGCCTAGCGCGTTGATACTGAAAAACATCGTGAAGGAGACAACGCCTGAGGGGCTCCATCTCTGGTTATCAATTCTGATTTAGGTTATGGCCGCGCCCCCGCCGGCGGGTACGGGCGTTGTTACCTGAAGGGCCCGTACACCAAAGTAAATACACCAAACCCGACCATGGTCCAAAAAACAAGGTCTAAGCGAGCTATCACATTGGCGACAAAGACAAAGTCGTGCAAAAACGAAAAGGGACGCAGTTATGCGTTAGAATGAGATACAAATACATCGCGCTCACTCTTGCGCATAACTGCGTCCCTTTTCGTTTTTGCACGACTTTGTCTTTGTCGCCAATGTGATAGCTCGCTAACACTCCGACCACGTGACTGACACAAGCCTGCGTCATTTTGCGCTATACATCCTTGTCTATAATAGACAAAGATGAACAGCGCATACACCGTGAAATTCAACTGTTTGTTTATCCGCAACATAGTGGCAGTACTCATGAAACTGAACAATTTTGCCTAAGAAACATAGGTATAAATTTCAAAATTAAAAATCAACTTGTCATAGGAAGTGGACGGTCACGTGACTGAAGTTTAAGTATATGAAAAGTTGCATATTATTATTTTTGAGATTTCAACCTAATTATGTTCCTCAGGAAAAGTTGTTCAGTTTCATGTGTTAAACACAGCGACATCTGTCTTATCTTAACTCATCCGAACGCCTACTACTTACATAAATGTTAGATCAATATCGGAGAATTCGCTTTGACCCTATATAGCTAGTTAGTTTGGGTGATTTGCAATACATGGCGCCGTACTTAAATTCTGTGGTTTTAATTCGTCACCCTAGTTTTCATCATGAGTACTACCATGCTGCTGCTTTGTATTGCTTGCTATAGAGACCCACACACATATTAGCAGCTATAATAACCCTTAATTTTATCACTTTGAATTTTCTAGTAATTAATCTACGCATGGTATTCCTTTAATTAAACCGAATATATTTCTAATTATTCCAGGAACCCACAATGCAAGTTGCATTCGTGATGGACGACGTCTGACGTCACTATGACGTCAGCCCGCGAGCCCAGCGCTCCCTAGTGAGGTTATACATACGAACCTAGCGTAAGTTGCCTATTATACTATTGTCAGTGATGGCGACCCGGCCAAATACTAACGACATTTGCAGCTAAACAAAAAGCAGTCGCGTCAAGTGTCTTCGTAATTCGGTCGCGTTAAGTCAAGCTATTGTTGTTCTAACGTAGGTATTTAATATTAAAAGTTGTCTGTATTTGATTATTACAATTAGGTGCGGTTAATATTTTCAAGTGTTTCATAACATGCTTGGATTGTACCGCGAGGATTTTTACGCTTGCGTTTCCCTTACTGGCCTGTGTTTTTTTTTTGTATTAAAATAAAACACACTGACTTTATGAAAAATCGTGCGAAACAGTTTTTACAAGAAAAAACACTATTTTAAAACAAGTTGTTTCCAAAAATTATATCGCATTCGTAGGGTACTCGTGCACAAAAAGTATTTAACGGAAAGGTTTTCTAAAATAAGTATTATTGGTATTTAAACTTTATATTTATAATCAAGTAATGGCAACACCACGTAAAAAGCACATTCCGTTCAGTCAAAATTTAATTATGAAGTAATTATATTTAATTCTAAATTATGATTAAAATAATAGTGATAATCGCGTAATCTTTGTGTAAATTGGTGTTATGCGAAGCTTAAGTGATTGTTTTTTTGACTGCCTTTTTCACTTCCATTCTTATATTCGGTTATATACTAATAAATCGCGCTTTTCGTAAACATTATTTTGTAAAATCGTTTAAGAAGTTGATAATTGATATATAAGTATTAAAATCACATTGGAGTTGTCGATAAAGCTGTGAGGTATTCAAGTTTACCTTTTGTCAGTCAAACAACGTCTTAATTGAACTTGAATTAATTATTTTAAAAATCTTCAGCATACGTGGTACAGATGTTTTATTTCACGAGTCTTGTGTATTATTTGTATGTACACATTGTGTTTGTGTGCGTAGTGCTCAGTTTAATAGTACCACAGAATATATAATAGTACTAGCAGCGTACAAAAAGGGCGCTCCATTGAACTTGACGAAATGCCGCCGCCAACCTACCGTGTCGGGCGTTAGGGTTATCAATCAAATCTATAATAAAATACCTACCGTCAAAATTATTAAGAATTTGAATATAGTGTTGTAAACATTATTTGCTGTGTTTAAAGCATCTGTTGCTGAACCTCAGAGAAACTTCTTCAAGAAATTCTAAAACGCACAAACAATTTTTAACGTACAAATCATTACTTCATCATCATCATCATTATTTCAGCCAGTAGACGTCCACTGCTGGACAAAGGCCTCCACCAAAGATCTCCACAACGATCGGTAAATCCCGTCCGCAATCTGGCCGGTGCGTGC
Organism: Teleiodes luculella; assembly: GCA_948473455.1. NCBI lineage: Eukaryota > Metazoa > Arthropoda > Insecta > Lepidoptera > Gelechiidae > Teleiodes > Teleiodes luculella. The sequence continues at coordinate 3,932,034 of OX419605.1, forward strand.
TCGCAAGCGCGCGTCAGCCCTAAATGATATGCAACCGCCGGTTGTCGCGAGCGGTAGGTACTTAACGCGGTAGGTATAGCGAAGTGACGGAGCCCTGGTAGCACGCACACAACTACATGTAACGCTCGCCTGCACTCGTGAGATAAAACAACTGTAATACAAACTCGTTACAATATTCTTCTATTCAATATGTGAAAATGTTATTCATTATCCTACGCCAGTTGCTGTCAATGACATCTTAAAAATAAATATTAAATTAAGCGATATTTTTTAATAGCAGTGTTACTTCAAATCCACACACCTCCCAGCTTTAGACAAACATTATTATGATAGAAAATAATAATAAAATAAACTTATAATATCGGTGTCTGTTTAGGTAACACGCTAGTTAGATAGTCGTGCCACATGAAAATTAAATAATCATTAATTAATTGTAATCATGAATTCCTGTAAAACTTGTATTTCGTTGTCGTTTCCGATTGGTCGGCTTAATACCACGAATAAATCACAAATACACAATGTTACTTCTGAGCAGACAGTAAATTTAAACAATTTTGATACTGTACTATGTTGTAATTTTTTCGTTCCATTTTTTATGTTGGTTCTGGCAACACTGATAAAAAACCTGCTGTATCAAGAGTTAAATAACTTTTGTTTCCTGTTCCTCTCGATTAAGAGAGAAATGTTCTTGATAATTAGAGACAATTGCGTATTTGTGAAATAAGCAACTTTCGTTTTGTAATGTAGTTAGTTCAGAATTACAAAATAAAATATCGTTTTTATAGGATTGATAAATTATTTTCGTATGTGGATTTAGATAAAGGAATAATGGGAATGTGGATCAAGTGGGGACAAAGGTTGGAACACACCGGATGCGTGTGTGTAGGCGTGTACGCACCACTGAGTTGTAATGTATGGAACTGTATGAGACAGGACCACGGAATATATAACACTAGAGGAAGTGGCCTGCGTAACGTACATAGACATCGAATTCCATACGTTAAACAGTGCACATCTATGCACACGCATCCGGTGTGCTGCAGCCTTAATGTATTTACATTGCATTTGCGACGATCACATGACAGAAAAATATTGTTTTTGTAGGGCAGCTCATATATTGTTTTGAGACTGATTTAACAAGAGGTTTTGCCATTTAACAATAAAAATAATCATAACCAATATCAGCTTATTTATGGTGAAGCTATTTGTTTTTCTATAGCAGTAATTTAAAAAGTTGATAATTACAATTCCATCACAATTTATACATTATTGAATAAGAAAACCGATGATCTATAAACATTAAAAATAATTTCTATTTTATTTACTTCGAATGGCCTACTTTGTATTTAGAGTTATATTATTAGATAGACTGATGTAGAATTTACGTAATTTTTTATTTAAGACAGCTTCAACTATGTTATATATTTCTTAACTTATGAATTTAGTTTCTTAGATACAGAATTTAAGTTGCGGCTTAACAAACACTGAATGTAATAAATACTCAGTCAAAGGTTTTAAGTAAAAGTTAAAAGTCGGTAAAGGCTATCAACTTAACTGAGCATTGCAAAATTTGCATTTCGACCAAAAATTGTATGGTCGAAATTCACAATTCGTTCGCAGTGATCTTTACAATAACAAGATAAATAAATTAATGAATTGCCAGTTTTGAATTTATTATTAGGTTGGTAGTTTTCATTCCGAAACCATCTTGATTTGTAAATAAGTTTAAATTTTTGTACTTTGGAATGTAGGGAATTGATCCACATAGAATTGGAAACACGTTTTGTATTGGTTTTGCAAGTGCAATACTGCTTAAGTAATAAAAAAAAGTGAAGTATGTATCGTCGTATGCATTTTATAAAATTTTGTGGTAGCACGCAGCATTATAAATAATTTAATTCAATGTAACTAATTTATAAGTATATTTAATATATTAGATGTCTCCATTAAGCATAGTTAAGGTGTATTTACGTAAGTTTTTATCGATATAACGTCATTGTATCACCATCTCGTTCGCACATTCACTTACACAATTTGGAAAACGTGTGTGCGAGGGAGAAAACAATATCATGTCCATTAGGGGAATGATGTGATGGAGTTTTTTATATTTTACTATGAATCGAAAAAGACATAGCCTATCTGTGTTTTAATTTATTTTTCTAGAAAAAAAGTTGCTTTTCTTGAGATCTCAATAAAAATGAACAAAAGTATTGATTTTCAAGACTTCCCCTAATGATTTTTAATATGCAATTTCTATATAAATAATTCGATGTAAATATTGTACATTCGTTCATTTATTTTCGCGTAATTTATTTATTATTGAGATATTATTTTTATGAAAGAGTTTAGCCATATTCTTTGTTACTCGCTGAATTATTTGGAGTAGTATTTTTTAAGTTTAAATAATGTTTGTACCGCACATTTTTTACTTTTTTTACGCGTCGTGCCATTTTGTTTTTACGAAAAGTGTGGTGATTTCGGTGATTCCTAAATCTGTATCGTTTATGTCCATAATACTTTGGCGTAGGTCTCTAATGTTCTAAGTAGAAATCAATGTACGCTTGATTGCGAGGAGCGTCGCCGCCCGCACGCGATTTTCGCCTTTATGTCGTAGAATGTTGGTGTTGTGTTTGATAATTCTGCTCGCACAGTTTGACTACCATTTTAACTGAAATTATGAAAGTGACAGCTATATTGATAAAGAAAGACAGCTTTACTCCATTCCATTTAACATTGGAATTATAAAGTGGTGATAAACATTTTTGTTCAAGATAAGAAAGAGCTTCCAGAATAGTTAAGCACTAACATATACTATCTGGTTGCCTTATGGCTATCAGTATTCATAATTTTTAATTCCTTTCTAAACTCATATACAAATAAGTGGTTTTGCATATTCTGTTTTCTCACAAATTCCCGTATACCACACATTCGCGTGGCAGCTTAAATATAAAAAAAATAATCTCATTAAAAAAAAGACAGGTTTATTATTACTTTTTCCAGAGTTATACATTTTGCAATACTAATAATTGACTACAATAATATTATGGTAGTTGAGACTGTCAAGCACGGGTTAGTCGCTAGTATTGTGTAAGTTTGCCTTCGATGTGTAGAGTAACATTGGAAGACTGCTTCGATGAAGTAATCCATAATCTATAATGGAACAAATGTAAACTAATGATGGGAATAATCACTGAATGTTGCCGTTATGTTACTATTAAATATATTTTTGTACTGGCTGGGGCTTTCTTAATAACTTAAATTATTGTAAACAAGTCTTGTTCTATTGTTATAGTTAATATTATTTTATTTCGAAATTTGCACTTGCAATTTAAATTCATTTGTAACTTTAACCGCAGAAGCTTGTTGCAAAATTTGAGAAGCAAAATAAATTGCGTTATTTCACAACTAAATGTACAAACTTTAAGCGTTTCAAATGCAGCTTTTAGAAATATATTTTAACCAGCCAACCATGGACCGCTCTTCTTGGTATTTTATTATCTTTGGTAGAAAACAGGTTTTAGTAAAATCTTACCTTTAATGAAACCTTTTAAATATGGTTTTAATAAATACCTTTATTAAAATAATCTTTGAACATTCTTAATGCAGCTTAACTAGTTTATATTTATATCTGTCTGTACGTACATACTTGCCAACTGTGTTGCCAGCAATGAAAAGATTACGGATTATTTCACAGTATAGGATGTAAAACGGTTTATAAATGTGGGTAGTCATTCGGTGTTGTACACGGTCGGCGGCGGCGGTTCGCGCGATGAACTATTTGCTATGTGCGTTTCAATTACAATGAACACAGTTCAAAAGAATGTGTCATATTTTATAATAAATAACCATCTATGTAATACTACTGGCTTTTATTTACAGCTCCTGTTAGTTTTTATTCCGCATTAATAATCACAACTACTTATGAAGTTGTACGAGTATGTAAAGCCCGACCAAAGAAATAAGAAGCCTCGCCATATTGCGGAATTTCAATGGAACTAATTTTATAATGGAAATTGTTGTCATAAACATAAAAATATACACGTGGCGCCATGCGGTATGTAGAGGTAAAGCCTGACCAAAGAAATAAGAAACCTGCCCTGGGGGCGCCACATGTATATTTTTACGACTATGGCAACAATTTCCCTTGTAAAATTAGTTCCATTGAAATTCCGCAATATGGCGAGGTTTTTATTTCTCTGGTGGGGCTTTAGTTTCTTTTGATTTCTATATAGCGAAATAAGTCATGATCGGTAAGCCTAAATATATATTTTAATCTTAATTTTTTTAATTGTGTTGTATCCTCGAAAAAAATTAATTATTTAAAAAACGATCTAAAACATATCCGAACTTAAAGTTCTATTTCGTCATTAGCAGATTATGGACTGTTATTTAAAGCTTGTAAAAATCTCAATCAAACAAATATCTTAAAATAAAAATCCCCATTTAGAAATAATAAATTTTATTCTATTGATATCATGAATGACAGAGAGAAAAATGTTTACATACAAGATTTACTTAGTAAGAATCACAGATTTTACTATTTACAAGAACACGTGTTGCGTAGGTACTTATCATAAAGTAATTATTTACATCAATAATACGTAGCATTCAAAACTTTGTCGATCAATTTGATCTAATTACTACTTATTATTAAAAAGAAATTGTATTTCATCATCCTCAGAGGAATGATTCTACTCAGAGATATGGACTAGTTTTACCATAGGACCATCACTAAATTGTTTTTTCATACATTTTAGTGCGATGGGAAAAAGCTGCTGATTTTCTTTTTGCGGTTTTCAGACAATCTCGTAGATTTTTGAGTAGAAAAAATCATTTCTCTAGGAATGATCGACCAGTTAAATTTCACGCTATAGTGAACAGTCTAGTCAGCAAACTTTAGGAAACTGGATTTTGAAGTAGATGCTCATTGAAAGATAAGGGTTGTGAAGTTAAACATGCTGTGCAGACAAGTTTACATCAATATTAGTTTTAACGTGTTTTAACACTATTAGTCTAATTGAATGTATTTGTATGGTTCCAGACAGCTAGGTACAGTTAGGTGCAGATCAAGCTACAGACACGCGATGGTGTCTCAGACACAATTTTTTATAAAATCCAATGTGTAAAGCCTGACCAAAGAAATAAGAAGCTTGCTCTGGGGGCGCCACGTGTATATTTTTACGACTATGGCAATAATTTCCCTTATAAAATTAGTTCCATTGAAATTCCGCAATATGGCGAGGCTTCTTATTTCTTTGGTCGGGCTTTATAATTTAAACTGTCTGCACTTGACCTTGATCTGGAACTTTATCAAATGCTATCTCTTCCTTTCCTGTTTATGGACTTTAGCCGTGTACCCACAGACGCGGTAAAGAGCGGGCTGCAAGACGGAATCCGAGTTTATATGCTGTCTGTTATGTTACAGGTTGCATATAAACTCCCCGTCCCGTCCCGCATCGGATCCGCTGTGAGTTCGCTCCTTTAAGAGAATGCCTGGCATATTATACAGAATGTAATATCTGCTTAGCAAATACTGAAACGTTAGTAACCTAACATCAACGGTTTTCAGCTATATTTCCAAAGAAACTTCTCTCAGAAACGAAAACAAAATTTCACGCTCTCAAAAAAAAATGCCACTTTGATACGTACAGGAGAAGTCAATTTTTTTTGCTCGTTTTCGAATAAAGTTTCCTTGAAGTAATTAATCTAATCACATCCATTGCCTAAACACATCCTTTCAGTTTTTGCGAAACCGTCACACATTCAGTATTATCTATTTATTATACAATGCAGTAAAATCTCTCTCAGTAAAACCCTATCTATTAGCCTGACCAGAGAAATAAAAACCAAAGTTGCCATAAACACAAAAATATTTTTTTGTTTATGGCAACAATTTCCATTAAAATTAGTTCCCTTGAAGTTCCGCAAAATGGCGAGGTTTTTTATTTGTCTCATGTTATACGTCATTTTGCGCTGTTCATCCTTGTCTATTTAGACCACGTGACTGGCACAAGCCTACGTCATTTTGCCTGTTCATCCTTGTCGAATGCGTGTAGGTAATAGACAAGGATAAACAGCGCAAAATGACATAGACTTGTGTTAGTCACGTGGTCTAATTTGTTAGACCTTGTTTTCTTGGACCACGATTTGTCTGGTCGGGCTTTACATCGGTTCACATACAGCCAGCGCCCCAACAGCCGCACCAAGGGATAGAGCCGCCATCTTGCGGCGGGACCGATAACTTTCGCGACTTGTGCGTGCACGCAGACCCGAGCGAGTTCACCGACGAACACACGCTGTTCGTGCGCTCGTGCTCAGAGTGTGAGGTCGTCATCTCCTGCAAATTGTAAAAAAAATCATCATCATCATCATCATTTCAGCCGAAAGACATCCACTGCTGGACAAAGGCCTCCCCCAAAGATCTCCACGACGATCGGTCTGCGCTGCCTGCATCCAGCGGCTTCTTGCGACCCTCACCAGATCGTCGGTCCACCTTGTGGGGGGCCTGCCCACGCTAAGTCTTCCGGCGCGCGGTCGCCATTCAAGAACTTTTTTGCCCCGCAATGTGCCCAGCCCACTGCCACTTAAGTTTAGCGATTCTTCGGACAGCGAGGCTTCGGGGTAAAAAAAAGTATAAATAAATATGTGGGACATCTTACACACGGCCACCTGACCCCAAACTTGGCAGAACCTGTACTATGATCACGCTGTTGTGCACACTAATATTATAAAGGCGAAAGTCTGTGTTTGTGATGTTGGTTACTTCTTCACGTCTAAACGGCAGGAACGATTTTAATTCAAGTTGGTATGGAGTTAGCTGACACACTGGATTAATACATAGGCTACTTTTTACCACGGGAAAATGCCTCATTCCCACGGGAAAAACCGTTAACGCGGGCGGAGCCGCGGCGGAAAGCTAGTACTTAAATAAATATCCAATATCCAGACACAAGGCAAGCACAAGTGCTCATCATCACACGAATGTTTGCCGTGGGCGAGGTTCGAACCAGCGACCCTGAGCTTCGAAGGCAAATGTAGTACGAACTAGGCTACGGGGCCGTCAAATATTTAGACATGAGAGAGCGTCGGCGTCCAAGTGGCTGGAGCCATTGAATTGTATTCGGAAGTTCACGGGTTCAAGCCTTGGCAAGTACAAATGTATTTTCGATTCTTTAATTTATATGCACGCTTATACGACACTCTTACGGTGAAGGAAAACAAAAGTTGTGAGTAAAGTGCTGGGCCAGCGTGGGTGACAAAGGCCTATTCACCCTGATTTCAGGGCAGGCTCGAGCCCCTTCACCAGAACCAACTTGGTGGGCGTCCCGCTGCATAGTCTCCAGTCGAAAACCTTTTTGTTATGTGAGTTTTCCGAGTAATATGCCTCGCCTGTTGTCAGTTAAATTGATGGACAGCGCAGGAACTTATGTCGTAATGGAGATCTAGAAGTGTTTTTTACTTAACTTATTTTATTTACTTTGATATGCAACCTGATTAAAACATAGGTTTCTTTGTTTCTAATAGGAGAAGATATTATCCAAGTTTTTGGGATGACATCAGAAGTGGGATTTGAAGCCAAACTTAAAAATGTAATGTTGTTTAAAAAATCATTTACCTGATAGCTATCCCGCTTGTATCGCGGGCCAGAGCTAGAAGACGACATGGTATTCCTCGGCCTGTGTCTGGTGCAATGCTTGTGCTTAGCCACATCGTTGTGGACTTCTACATCTATCAACCTCTCATTGTCACTCTCTACTTGAACTGGAACCCCATTCTTTGCTGTACCATTCTTCTGTTCTTTCTTCTTTTCTCTTCTTTTCCGTTCCCTCTTTTTAAATGTTAGGGAGAACCTCTTTCTTTTCTTGGCTTTCGGAGAGTCGGGTCGTTGGGGTGCTGTTGATTTTTCTCTTTCAGATCTACTAGTATCATCATCTGGTGGTGGTAGCTGGGATTCTGAATCAGTTTTCAAGGTTATTTCAGTCCTAGTCGAAGAGTCGGGCTCACCATTTTTGTACGCCACCTCCTTCTCTAGGTTAGCTAGTTCCATTCTTCTTAATCTCTTTGGTAGTTTGTTTACTGTAGCATAAATAGGTTCTTCGTTTTCACCCACTGGGGCTGATCGAGATCTGAAGAAGAAATCGAATTTCTTTGGCTTCACTGGTATCCTTCGTTCTACAAAGACTACTGTACTAGCAACTTCGGTTGTCGTTGTGTGCTCATCAGATTTAAGACTTGGTGACGCAGCTATAGGCGTTGTTCGAGGATAATCGTAATTCAGCTCAATATTCTTTTCAGTCACATACGATTTCGGGGGTAGATGCTGCTCGTCACCATTTTGTGCTACTGGTTCTTTCCTTAGATTATTTTGATTATTCGACAAATTTTGATTCTGATTCTGGCAACAACACTTCTGCATCACTCTTCTCGTATTACACATGAACACAGAGTTCTGTTGTATGAAAGTCGTTTGGATAGTTGGCGTAGACTGCACATCCCCAAGAAGATCTTCAACGTTCCCTCCTGTATGGAACCTTGGCGGCTGGTATGGTGCTACGACGAATCCAGGTGGGGGAGGAGAATGATATGGGGGTGACGTCACAGATTGAAAAAACCTCGGCACATTATCAGGCGGCGCATCATGTACCAAAACATCGACTACTCTTTCGTTCAATTCATTGTTAGTCGTATTTGGCTGGAGTCGTATATTGTTTGGTGGTTGTGATGTCATGTTAGGAATCTCTGGTTTCTGTTGTTTGGCTGGCTGGGTCTGTACTGGAATGGTTTCTGCTTGGCATTCTTCGCACGTGCAAGGGGACTCGACTCGGCTCTGCAAATTAACACGTTATCAGTTAGTTCCAAGGTTTGTTTTTACAAAATAGCAGTAAACAATACAATTTGTGGTTAGTTCCGTTGAATTCCTTGAATCAATTTGTTTATTTAGTATACCTAACAATGTAATTTTATGTTATGAATCATGTAGGTGAATAATTAAAATCCAGACCAAAGTATCTGAAGTAGGTAGGTATTAGCTTGGTATTAGTTTGTCATTCTTAAAAGTAAAGTTGTTTTATTTGTTACGTTACTGATATTATAATAAGTACCTATATTTATTTTAAGAAGTTTTTTCAGGCGAACATCTTTTAGGACGATTCCAGCTGACCAGAGTAATAATGTCAAGAGTTTTATTTTTAATGCTTCGTTTCAACAACTCGGCTGTGGTTTGTTCCATACGGCTGTGAAACATTACTGGTTAAATTAAAATATTTATAAAGAAACTTTCTAGTTTAAATCTGGCACAAGTTCTGGGTTTGCGAAAGTCTCTACTTTATTAATTTTAAGCCAGTTTTGGTAATATTTGCTACAGTTTTTTGAATATACTGTAGCAAGGATTTGCTTACACTTTTCACTTTAAAAATATTTAATTTCCATAAGAAAAATCCTTTATCCTATGACCTGTGAGACTAAGAATGTGTGGACACATAATATTAAAATTTGACATCCAACTTAGTGTAAATGCAAACGCGGATGCCAATGTAGATAGAACCAATGCACATTTCAAAATGTTCTCCAGGTTCTCCTATTAAATTTCTTATTTTCACCGGGAAAAATAAATCAGCGCCGATAACCATTTGATACTTAACGAACGCGCTGAGGATATTCGGACTGTTCATATTCGTGCTTACGGTTCATACTGGATTAGGCGTACTCTATCCCTCCCAGATTTTTTTTCTATTTATACAGAATTTTTTCTATTTATACTCTAAGAATTATCTATTTTATGTTTTAAATATTCACATCCGTTAATATTTTCTTTTTAATTTCCGGACGTTTCACATACCAAGGTGGCAGTCTTCGTCAGCGTCCCAGAATATGATGCGCGTCATTCTTAGCGAGACAGTTTGAACGTAATTATTAACAACCACGGTTTTATGATCGCACACTGTCGCAGCCGATATATAATTTTAATATGAAACTTGTCTAAATATTTTCAAATTATTTTAGTAATTTGTGTTTGTTAATAAAAAGCTGTCGATAATCATGCTTTGAGATGCTAAACATTATTGTTTCAAATTATTTGTAACTTGAATTTAGGTAAAATCAAAGTCATCATTCCATGGAATTCTGACAGCTGTCAAATTTTGACATTCCAGGTGCCACAAACCTTTTTACGACAATCGTAAAATAATTAAAAACTATGGACTCTGTCGCGTTCTGACACCTCAAACTTTTCGCCTTATTTACTGAATAGATTTGAAAAATTGGAATAAAGATGTATTATTATTTCTACGTTTTGGTAATATATTAATGATTGCAGCATTAACCAAAGCAAACATACCGTGAAATTAAACTTCGATAAAGTTAATCTTCGAGTCATAGTATATTATGTTTACTTAGACAAGATTTTTAACTTCTTTAGCTATAATTATCTCTTAAGTATAATAGGTAAAAAACATATAAATACCTACAACAAAACAACTGAGAATAGTTTTTTTTTCATTTCATTTCTATAGAAAAACTCGTGTACCTTCCGCCGAATGGCAGCGAAAGTAAATTCGTCATATTTGTTAAAAAATGGTAGCTTAGGACCCGTCTTTTTAGGCTTATGCAGCTCCTTCGTAGATTTGTATTCTTTTGTGATATTATATACACTTTACAAAGCCACGCCAGTCATCTCCGAGGTCTTTTTAGCGCATTCCGTTGCACTCCACTCGACTGCTTTTGGCCAATTTTCGATATTGTATTTATAAAGGCTCAAAATAACAGATTTTTCTTGAACCGAAAAGACACCCCGAGGACGCTTCTTTCTGGGTGAAAGAAAGTCCACATCTTGTGTAGGGTCAGAAGAGACCATTTCACGTGACGGACCAGGTTGTGGATCCATCGTTTCTTACCAAAAAGAAAACACAAAATAACAAAACAACACAGATAACAAATAAAACAAAACACAGGTAACAGAATAAGATAACAAATAATTCAACGAATTTCGACAGCAGCGAAAGAGGAGCACATTCAAGCATTCATAGAAGCCGAATGAATAAATAATTTGACATGACATGACGTAGCATTTTCGTTTTTTTTTTAATATGGACAAAGAGGTTTCATACATCTGAAATGATACCATTACTAAAATAAATTAAATGTCGTGCAAAACGTAACTCAGTTAATTTGTTTAGTTTAAAATTAAATAGCCATGTTATTATATCACACATGTGGATGCCCTATATTTTCTCATTGAAAATCTGAAAATAATTAACGTATCTATTTGATTTTACTACAATGTGTTGGGACAGATTTTTAATTGGCAACATATTGTTACGGACGTGGGGTTCGGGATTTGTAAGAAAAGCCGAATAACTTGATTTGAGAATTTATTCGACGATAAACAGGTCGCAGGTCCAATCACAACTGTAGCCAAATCGCAGAGTCGCTCGTAGTCCGTTGGTCACGCTGAGTTCGCAGATGTCTTCAACTAATCACTCCAATCACGTTGTAGCCAAATCACAGGGTCACTCGTAGTCCGTAGGTATCGCTTTAGTCGCAGGTTTCTTCCACTGATCGCTTGTAGATCGCTTGTTGAGATCGCTTAGATAGCTCAGAAATGAACTGGCGTTGGCCGTCGTCTCGGGCGTTTATATACCCCCACGAAACAATGGGTTGTTTACGCGATGCTTGATTTCTGGAGTAATCCCATTGTAATCACGTAATCGGGAAATTACTAGAACGTTTCCTTTGTTCTCAGACAATACTTGTCACAGAACAATGGGCGCGCGAGGTCTCCGAATTCGAGTAAACAAGTGGCTTGCTTAGGTGATTTTGTGCCTTGCGGCGTTGACAGAAAGTCCATCTTCGTTTGCACCGTGATCCCTCTGTTGATGCAATTGGAATTTCCCATACTTTATAGATGTATAGATGTACTTATATCGAATTTGAGTAGCGATCTCTCGAACTTTATGGCATGTTCGTGACACTGCCCTCCTCTTAGAGATGCTCGTCCCGAGCTTCTTCATTACTGCCATGGTAACGCGCCAAGCGGTCGACGTGGACTACTTTTAGTGCTCCTCTCGGATGCCGTTGTATCCGATACGTTACGTCATTGATTCGCGTAACTACCTTGAATGGTCCTTCCCATCTCGTCTGTAGTTTGGGTGACTTTCCTTTTCGGCGTGTTGGGTTATGGAGCCAGACTAGTGTTCCTTCCTCAAATCCACTGGTATTTGCTCGTCGGTCATATCTAGTCTTCATGTTTTCGCTCGATTGTAGACCGTTTTCTCGTACCATCGCATAAATCTCCCTCATTTTGTCTCGCAATTCAGACACATAATCCTGTAAGGTGATGGGGTCCTCTGGTGTTCCTCCTGTTAGAAGATCAACCGGTAATCTTAGCTCACGTCCGAAGTTCACATATGCTGGGGTGGCCTTCGTGCTCTCATGTTCCGAGGTTCTATAGGCGAGAAGGAAAAGTGGGATGTATTTGTCCCAGTCTCTCTGGTGGTTGTCTACTAATTTCGCCAAATGTCTCTCCAGTGTTTGGTTAAACCTCTCCACCATGCCGTCGGACTGTGGGTGATACGGGGTAGTCCTCGTCTTGTGCATGCCCAGTATTTTGCATACTTCTTGGAACACGTTCGACTCGAAGTTCCGGCCCTGGTCCGAATGGATTTCTAGTGGTACACCATATCGGCATATGACTTCTTCCACTAATTTGGAGGCCACGGTCGTAGCTTCTTGGTTGGGTATAGCAAATACTTCTGGCCATTTGGTAAAGTAATCCATAACCACCATAAAGTATTTGTTTCCCGACTCCGTCACGGGGAATGGTCCGGCAACGTCTACTGCTATTCGCTCCCATGGTGCACCAACGTTGTAAAGTTGAAGGTGTCCTCGGCTCCTGGTTGATGGACCTTTTACTGCAGCACAAGTGGTACATTTTCGGCACCAATCCTGCACATCCGCTCGACAGTTTAGCCAGTAAAATCTTTCCCGTAACTTCGTCAAAGTTCTTTTGACACCCAGGTGACCACCTGATATGCCATCGTGTACTTCACGAAGAACATCCTTTATCCGTTCTTTTGGCACGACCAGCTGCAGATGAAACTCTCTACCGTTGGGTTTTTCCCATTTTCGGTAAAGTATCCCGTTCTGCAGGACAAAACTGTCCCACTGTGCCCAATATGCTTTGGTGATGGTACTCGTAGGCGCAACTTCATACCATTTTGGCTTTTCCTCGCCACGTTGCTTCCATGCGACTATAAGTCGTATATCTTCGTCGTCTTCTTGGGCTTCTCTCATTGACTCGTCTTCCCAGGATCTCGGAGGGCTAGTCCTAGTAAGTTGCACAATTTCTTCCTTAGACTCTTGCTTGACGCAGTGCTTGCATTCCTCTGGACATGGTCTCCTTGAGAGGGCATCAGCATTTCCATGAGTCTTCCCGCTGCGATGTTCAGTGATGAAGTCATATTCTTGAAGCTGTTCGATCCATCTTGCAACTTGACCTTCGGGATTTTTAAAATGAAGCAGCCATTTTAAAGCGGCGTGGTCGGTACGAAGCGTGAACTTCCTGCCGATGATGTATTTGCTGAAGTGATGAAGAGTCTTAACCACAGCCAAGAGCTCTCTTCTCGTCACACAGTAGTTCCTTTCAGGCTTCGATAGCGACTTGCTGAAGTAGGCAATCACAACTTCCTTGTCCCCTTGCTTTTGAGACAGTACTCCACCAATCGCTGTGTTGCTTGCATCCGTATCGACGATAAACTGCCCATTCGCTTGTGGGTATCCCAAGATTGGTGTCTCACATAGGCATTTTCTCAATCTTTGGAAGGAATCCTCGCAGGCCTCGTCCCAGCAGAATGCTCGCTTATCTTCAGTCAGGCGGTGTAACGGCTTGGCTATCTCGGAGAATCCTTTAACGAAGCGCCTGTAGTATGAGCATAGACCCAAGAATGCACGTACTTCTGTTTTATCTTTAGGAGTTGGCCAATTCTGCACGGCTTCTATTTTAGCTGGATCAGTCTGTATCCCTTCACTGGTGATCACGTGGCCGAGGTAGTTCACTTTCTTTCTAAATAAAGTGCATTTCTTCGGATTTAGCTTCAGGTTGGCTCCTCGAATCTTCCTCAGGACTTTCTCCAGGTTAAGCAGATGATCCTCGAAGTCTCGACCCATAATGATGACGTCGTCCAAATATACGAGGCAGGCTTCTCCCACTAATCCTGCCAGTACACACTCCATGAGTCGCTCGAAAGTGGCTGGCGCGTTGCACAATCCAAATGGCATCACGTTAAACTGCCATAAACCTTTCCCTGTAGAGAATGCCGTCTTCTCTTTGTCCTTCGGATGTATCTCCACTTGCCAGTACCCAGACTTCAAATCTAAGGTCGAGAACCATGTCTTGCCACTCAGGGTATCCAGGGTGTCGTCAATGCGCGGTAGTGGATAACTGTCCTTCTTAGTCACATCGTTGAGTCGCCGATAGTCCACGCAGAACCTTGTACTGCCATCTTTCTTCTTAACCAGGACGACCGGAGAGCACCATGGACTCGCAGATGGTTCGATAATCTTATTTTTCTTCATGTCTTCCAACATGTCTTGAACTTCTTGCTCTTTTGCTATCGGTATTCGCCTTGCTCGCTGTCGAATAGGTCCTTCGTTTCCGGTGTCTATCTTGTGTTGCACTAAAGATGTTCTCCCCAAATCTCCTTCTTGAGACGAAAACACGTCTGCAAACCGCTGAAGCAGGTGTTTGGCTTTCATGCTTTGAGAATAGCTCAGGTTTTGTTTGCTTCCTTCGAGGAGTTCTGCGATGATAGAACTTTCCTTGGTTTTCGCCGTACTCAGAGATGATTGACACTTCCTTACCCAGACAGCTTCTTCGCATTTACCTATGACGTCGCCCTCCTTTAATTGTATCTCGTGATCTTCTAAATTAACAACTCTGACTACCGCAGTGGTGTTTCCTTTGACAAGTGTCCTGGCCGCCAGAATCTTCTGTGTCGATTTTTCTCGGGTATCCTCTATCAGCACGCATCTATTCTTCTTAGCACGTGGTAGCTTCACTGGTACTTCTGCTTGCGTGCGTCCTGGTATGCAGATCTTCTTCAAGCACGTCACTTTTCCCACGGGTCCTCCCAGGATAAAAATCTCTTCATTGCCACATTTCAGAATTCCGTTGGTAACATCGATTCTGCACTCGTATCTTTTCATGAAGTCCAGCCCCAGTATGCAGTCATCCATGATATCGGCCACGATAGCGTTGTGAGTGTAGGATGTTTCACCTACTTGAATTGTGACCGAAATTTCTCCTAGGATGGGTATCTGCTGGCCGGAAGCGGAAAGAAGTCGACAGCTGATATTTTTGCGCCTGATTGCGGATTCCACTAATTTTGGCTTGATTATTGTCCTGGAAGCTCCTGTATCCAATGTAATCTTGCAGTTTGTTCCGTTCACTGAGCCATGTATCATTAAGCTGTTTCCGTTGCACGCCTGGGAGACGATCGTTGTCGGGGCTCCTTCCGCTCCAGCCAGTACCCGCCCCTTAGTCCTGGCTGTTACTCGTTTCCCTGACTCCCAGCAGAAGATGGGGTCTCCTGCTTCTTGGTTACTTCGTCCAGGCGTTCTCTCAGCTTGCTTATTTCTTCGGCTAGTTTCGCAGTTTCAGTCTCCTTCTTCGGACAGGTGAACTGTAGATGGCCCCTTTCTCCACACTTATAACACATGGGCCCCGTGGTTTTCTTCTTGGGCGGGAACGACGTCTTAATCTCCTGTACTTCCTCTATTACTTCCCGCACTTTGTGAGTTGGGCGTACTTCACGGCGCAGGGCTTCAATTTCCAACGCGTGCGCTAGGGCTTCTTTCAGGGAGACATGATGGCGAAGTCCCACTGCAGCCCTAATCTCCATGTCACGAATTCCATCGACGAATGCCTGAAGGGTGTTGGAGTCCACCATCTTCGCATCAGCAGACGGGTAGGCCTTGCGCACGAGCTTTTCTATTTCCAAAGCCCACTGCTGAAGTCCTTCTCCTGGGCGTTGAATCCGGTCACGCAGTTGGGCGCGGAATACGTGTTCCAAATGACGCTCTCCATAGCGAGCTTCGAGTGCCTCCATAAGTTCTTTAAATGTGCTACCCGAGCCTGGTAGCGCCTCCAGAACAGAAAGGGCTGAACCTCGAAGAGCAACGGTGAGAGCTGTCAGGCTCTGCTCCTCTGTCCACCCATTTGCAGCAGCAACGGTCTGGAATTGCTGCCGATAGGCGGTCCAGGATGTGGTGCCGTCGTACGACGGTACTTTTATCCTTGGCGCGTGGCTGGTGCAGGTGTGTTCACTCGACGCGGCGGATCCTGCTATTTCCAGTTTCAGCACCTTCTTCTTAAGCCCGGCTAAGTCAGTTTTTACGCCATCTACGTCGGTTTCCAAATTCCCAACTCTTTCTTCTACTTGGTCGACGCTCTCTTGTAATTTTTTCACATTGCCCGAAACTGACGAAATGACAAGCAGCATTTCCTCCTGTTTGTGGCTCAGGTCCTCGCGCATTTCTTCTTGTTTCCGGCTCAGGTCCTTGCGCATTTCCTTTTGCTCCTGTTGCATGATGTCTTGTTTCAGGCTCATTTCCTCCATCATTTTCATAAGACGGCTGAGGTCAAACGTTGATGCTCGGGATTCCTGGACGCGGCTGGTAACCGGAGGTGTCGCTCGATGGGCGGTAACAGTAGGCGGGGCTAGTTGTCCTGTTGGTTGGGCTTCTGGTTCGGTGGGCAAGGCTTCTGGTCCAGCAGGCGGGGTTCCTGTTCCGGTGGGCATGTCTTCACGGGCTGTAGTCGTGGTTTCCGCAGCTAGCTGCGCCCTTGTTCTGACGCCGTCAGTATTCTCCCTCGGAGTCACTGGCATTTCCAAATCCCACACTTCTGACACCAAATGTTACGGACGTGGGGTTCGGGATTTGTAAGAAAAGCCGAATAACTTGATTTGAGAATTTATTCGACGATAAACAGGTCGCAGGTCCAATCACAACTGTAGCCAAATCGCAGAGTCGCTCGTAGTCCGTTGGTCACGCTGAGTTCGCAGATGTCTTCAACTAATCACTCCAATCACGTTGTAGCCAAATCACAGGGTCACTCGTAGTCCGTAGGTATCGCTTTAGTCGCAGGTTTCTTCCACTGATCGCTTGTAGATCGCTTGTTGAGATCGCTTAGATAGCTCAGAAATGAACTGGCGTTGGCCGTCGTCTCGGGCGTTTATATACCCCCACGAAACAATGGGTTGTTTACGCGATGCTTGATTTCTGGAGTAATCCCATTGTAATCACGTAATCGGGAAATTACTAGAACGTTTCCTTTGTTCTCAGACAATACTTGTCACAGAACAATGGGCGCGCGAGGTCTCCGAATTCGAGTAAACAAGTGGCTTGCTTAGGTGATTTTGTGCCTTGCGGCGTTGACAGAAAGTCCATCTTCGTTTGCACCGTGATCCCTCTGTTGATGCAATTGGAATTTCCCATACTTTATAGATGTATAGATGTACTTATATCGAATTTGAGTAGCGATCTCTCGAACTTTATGGCATGTTCGTGACAATATTATGAAATGTCAGGATTCCATTGAATGATGACTTTGACTTTAGGTATATTATTGGACGGATACCATGAAGGAAAAAATTTTTTTACGGATACGTACAAATGTTTATTTCTTATTATTCAGTATACATAATCTACGTAGGTATATCATTTAGTTAGACCAATCCGACCGAACCAATCAAATAATAACGATAGGTATCTGTAAATCTGTACTAAATACTTATATTACTTTATAAAAACAGCTTACGCAGCTTACTCAGCGGCCTATGCTTGTGTCGAAAAGGTACCTACGACCAATCAAACTTCACCGGATTAAAATAAACCCACTGCATTTAATACATACAAATTAATACAAGTAAGGTAGTAAAACTAAGTATATTCGTTGTAGTTTAGTCATGTTTTTGTATACAGCGATTACTTACTGAGTTCGTGAAATTGCGTATAAGTAGTTACCTACATATTTTTCTGATTATCACCTACATATATTTTTTAATTTTTCATAGAAACTGATCGGTAATAAATTTTAGTTTCCCATCAATTAAAGCAACCGGCAAGGCTACCACCAACGCATTTTCCTTAACCACACTCATCAAAACACCAACAAAAAAACTAAATCACCTTCATCGTCACCAATAACTTCGAATCACCGAATCACCATTACGTTTTTTTAGTAAATCACATTTTAAACTTTTTTTAGAACTGTCAATGTAAGTTGTTTCAATAAAAACAAATGAATGGTGGCGGCTACTAAGCGAGTTGCCGCGCTACTGTCCCAGACTGGACTGGTTTATTTATAAAATTAGGTGTAACAATATTTTCTACGACAGGAGTTTGAAACCGCGCAAAGAAATTGCTTTAGTATTTGACTTTTTCATTAATAAATGATCTGAATTACTTTTGTTCACTTTACTCGCTGTGGAAAGCTCGCTCGCTTATAACCCCATAGCCCAAGTATTTTTTTGGAACGTTATGTTTTCAAAAGTTTTATCAATCATATTAAAAATAAATAACTGTTTATAAAGGTACATCATTAAAAGCTATTGGCATTTAGGCAGATTTTTTTTCCTAAGAAGTGTGAAACGACGAAAGTTTTAGGTCGACTTCAAAAGAGTCGTTCTAATCACAGTTTTCAGGAAAAAGCTAGAAACGATGTTATTATAATATATAGGTACCCATAGTTTTTTGTTTTATATCTACGTATAAAATTGTGCCAAGAATTATTTGAACCGTGCGTCTCGACATGCCCGCCCTTGACTCACATTCGCCCAACTAAAGTTTCCCAAAACAAACTCACACTTTTCTAGCGCACTCACACGCTTCACATTCACACTATCGTGCTAAGATAGTCACCTAACATAGATATCAGAATAGAATTAATTAGTGACTACATCTCTGTGGTCATCTACTAATTATTTGCAGATGACTATGAAAAGATGATTAGGTATTTTATTTATTTAGCTCTTAACCTCTAAACTGTTGAGCGCCAAACGCGTTGTAGGCCGGGAGATGCTGACAGAAATTTTTAGGTCATTTGTTACAGTATGGCGGTTTTACAGGGGTCCTCGTACGTAATGACGAAAAGATTAATGATGGTCATAGCGCTGGTACTGGCGGCCCAATCACGTGGGCGTTATGGGAACTTGTCGGATAATTTACGGAAGTCAGATGATTTGTTACACAAAAATTTTAGTATTTTCCGATAGCCCGTAAAAAATAACTAGACGGTAGTGTCATGCCATACTTTTCCGGTGCGGCTTACAGGCCGCCATACCGACGCGAATGCGTTAATAAAAAATTAAAAATTCAACCATTTGTTACAGGCTAATTTTTGCACAGTTGATCATCGTCGTGCAGCCATTTACGAAAATCACCATGCCATACTTTTCGGACGGTTCCAAATGGTCGCCATACCGCCGAAAATCTGCATATTTTTTTTATTTCGCCTTACGATTTGTACCACCTTCAATTTTTTTTTCAACAGCTCCTGAATGATGATAAATAGAAGTGTGATAATGCCATACCTGTGGGAGGCGGCGAATGAGTATAATTTTGTTTTTAAATGTAAGATTTTGTTCGTATTTTGAACGATTTGTAACAGTGTGTTGCCCCTTTTTCCCTCTATTAGAAGTATGGCAAATATAATAATGGTCACATTACATCATATATTTTCCAAAAATCCAAATGCCATACTCGTATAAATCGTCAAATTTGATTGTAACCATGGGGCGGACGACTGTGTGACTGAAGCCAAGACGCAAAAAATAAATTTAAAAAATTGACGATTTGTACGAGTATGGCATTTGGATTTTTGGAAAATATATGATGTAATGTGACCATTATTATATTTGCCATACTTCTAATAGAGGGAAAAAGGGGCAATACACTGTTACAAATCGTTCAAAATACGAACAAAATCTTACATTTAAAAACAAAATTATACTCATTCGCCGCCTCCCACAGGTATGGCATTATCACACTTCTATTTATCATCATTCAGGAGCTGTTGAAAAAAAATTTGAAGGTGGTACAAATCGTAAGGCGAAATAAAAAAAATATGCAGATTTTCGGCGGTATGGCGACCATTTGGAACCGTCCGAAAAGTATGGCATGGTGATTTTCGTAAATGGCTGCACGACGATGATCAACTGTGCAAAAATTTGCCTGTAACAAATGGTTGAATTTTTAATTTTTTATTAACGCATTCGCGTCGGTATGGCGGCCTGTAAGCCGCACCGGAAAAGTATGGCATGACACTACCGTCTAGTTATTTTTTACGGGCTATCGGAAAATACTAAAATTTTTGTGTAACAAATCATCTGACTTCCGTAAATTATCCGACAAGTTCCCATAACGCCCACGTGATTGGGCCGCCAGTACCAGCGCTATGACCATCATTAATCTTTTCGTCATTACGTACTAAGACCCCTGTAAAACCGCCATACTGTAACAAATGACCTAAAAATTTTTGTCAGCATCTCCCGGCCTATTGTACGTTTGAATTTTCCATCCGATGCGTTGAAATTTGCTAGTTTTCCGTCTCCGCCCGCGTTAACAGTTTTTCCCATGGGAGTAAGAGGTCTCCACACAAAACATCATATTTACACAGACATTTTTGTCGCGTAGTAGACGCGTTGCGTTGAAACTCAGTTTTAACCGTCCCCCCCCCCCGACGGAAAAGAGGGGTGTTATAAGTTTGACGAGTGTGTCTGTCTGTCTGTGGCATCGTAGCTTCTAACGGATGCGCCGATTTTGATTTACTTTTTTTTTATTTACAAGGTGTCACAATCGAGCGTGTTTTTAGCTCCAACAAAATTTCTTTAGCATTTGTAGATTATCAGCAAATTTCTAGTAGTTGAAAGGATCAAGTAATGGTTTTGTGGCGGTGTTTCTAATTTTACGTTATATTTTTAGTATAACAATAGGTACTGTATTAGAATCGTTTTCAAAATAAAATTATTCGATGCACTGTTTATTTCACATGAAAATGTGAATGAAAACTAAAATACTATAGTATGCTCGTCAGAATCGGCAGAACTGTTTTGTTAGTTAATGCGTTCTATTTCCGACGACTTGTGGTAGGAGGATTAGTACGTCAAACATTTCACGTTCCTCAATAGTTTCCACGTGGTATATTTGAGATTGAGAGTTTGTTTGTTCCTCAATAACGGTTTTGTTTTAAGTTCT
Organism: Teleiodes luculella; assembly: GCA_948473455.1. Lineage (NCBI taxonomy): Eukaryota > Metazoa > Arthropoda > Insecta > Lepidoptera > Gelechiidae > Teleiodes > Teleiodes luculella. The sequence goes on from OX419605.1 coordinate 3,953,286, forward strand.
CAAAGTGGTTCTCTTGATTTGAGAATTCGACGTATTTTGTGAAGTTAATACACTGCTAAACATTTATTCTGTGTAACTGTTGACTTATAAAGTCGTTTGTAGGGCGTCGCTGGCGTAGTAGCTACGGCTGCTGCTTTCCATTAGCACAGGATCGAACCCGGCCACGTAGCAAAAAGATCTCAATCGTGAGGAAACTTACACACATCGCGACAAAGTTCAAATGTTATGTGTAAAGCCAACCAACTTTTTTCCAATTTCTATTTTATAATAGCCTTATGGCTAGAGGGGTGGATTAGTGAGTTATGTTATCTTCTCTTCTTTCTTTCTTTTTTATCATAATCTGTTCATTCATTGTACCTCACCATCGTGTACAATAAATTGTGAAACTCTAGTGAGTGCTATACGTTATCACGTTACTTACACCCTTTTCTCATTATGACTGCTGACCTAGGTACTAGCTTTTCGCCCCACAACTCTGCCCGCGCTCACAGTTTTTCAATAGGAATTACGGGTTTTCCTGTGGTAAAAAGTAGCCTATGTGTTATTCTGATGTATAAGCTATCATATTGTAAGATTTTATTAAAATCCATTCAATTGTTTTTGCGTGAAACAGTAACAAACATCAAAACTTCACCAAAATATCGTCACAAATTTTCGCATTCAGTAGATTTTGCGTGAAAGAACAAACATCAAAATATCGTCACAAACTTTCGCGTTTATAACATTAAGTAGGATCTTTCAATAACCAACCAGCGCCACCTATTGCAGGCGAGTAGAACTTCGCTCACCTTAGTACCCTCGATCTCCTGTTCTTCGGGCACCACGCTGAGGTCATTGAACGCAACACGAGCACACGGGGCACAGCTCTCGGCGCACGCGCACTCCGGACACGCGCTGCAGACTGACGCGCTGTCCTGCCAACACATACATGTTAGGAACAAAGAGATCAAAATTGGCCAAAAGTCTGACGTTACGGAGGTTCCGGGTTCGAATCCCGGGATCCGTCCAACAATTAATATTACTTTGTGAGACTTTCCTCAGTTTGGATAGACATTGCAGGCTGAATCACCCGATTGTCCGAAAAGAAGGATGATTCGGAAGGCACGTAAAGCTGTTGATCCCGGCTACTATCTACGGATGTAGTCGTTACAGGGGCCATGTCGGAAGCCTAAGGCGGCTCAACAATTCTGACACCAGGGTTTGTAAGGTAGGTTAACCTCGAAACCCACTCGATAAGCAAGCAACGAAGAGATCCTCTTCATCATCATATCAACAGCCTGTGTCCTCAACGTAGGACAGGACACAGACTGTTGATGTGGCAGTCGCGGTCGGAAAGAAGGGAAACAGATGTCATGACCTCTCTCCCTAAATCAATCCGAACCAAGGCTTAAACTCAGAGTTCCCTATTGTGTTGAGGTGATTGCTATTGAAGTAGGTACGCTACATTGATCTAATATCAGCAGGTGTTGAAAAATTTTACGAATAATCGAATAAAGCCTGACTAACAAAATCTCAAAAACTAAGAAATCTCGATGATCGCCCAAAACGTCCGGGTCCAACCAGTCCAGGGTTGCGACTGCGTCTGCCAGTTGGCCCGATCTTCTGACACCAAGATTAATGAAAAGGATTAATGGCCTTACAATACAACCTACAGAAAAAAAAAAACTCCTCGCATTCATTGCTGCACGCCAATTTACCAAGGTCTTTAAATGAAAACTAAAACATTTTAAAACTAAAAGACGTAGATCTTAAGGGATAATAGACGATCAATCGCTTGTGAACAAAGTTCAAAGACTTTTAACTCTTCTAATGAGCAGCTGACGTACTTGGCACCAAGCCAGTGGAAACAGCGGTTGGAGTGTTACTCCCAATCTCTTCCAAGGAAGAATCAATCAGATCATTGTCAAATGTGACAGCTGATTTGTTGAACTTTACGTCCATTTATATCCAAGTCATTTCTCATTTGTCGAATCCCAAACGATAGCCAGGAATCACATTGAATAGGTATCTATTAATGTTTATAAAAGGAATATAGAGTTTTCTGAGGTCAGAAGAGGTGCTCATTGGCTTCTATTTTAGTTTAGCAGACACTGAAGGGATTATCTTGGTTGGATTATCCAGATTGAACAGGTTCTTTGGTCTAAGGAACAGTTTGGAGTCAGTCTTGGACCTCTTGGTACCTACTACCAACTGATCCCGCTTTTATCTAAAGGACAGTCTTTAAGAGTGGAATAGGTATTTAAGATTGCATGGAAAATATTTCTACCTACATTATAAGGCGTTCGGTATGTATTTGGTTTGGTGTAGCAAAATAAAGTTAATTGTAGGTCCTATCATGTAGGTATTTTTGATTTTACAAAGTAAGGTAAGGGGTTAGGTAAGAATCAGTGCAGCGAAGGACCATCAATCGTTATGGAAATCTTTAAGGGAAGTCTTTGTTTTCTTTCTTCTTTTTTTCTGTGAACGTCTTTTAGTTGAAATGATGATCTTCTTCTTCTTTTCGAGTCGGCAGCAAACTCAGACAGTCTCGCCCCAAAAACCAGCCAGACGAATGGCGTCGTAGTAGCCTTCAAATCAAGTACTCTCGCGTGCAGGTGACAGGACAAGATGGGCAAAATGAAATGATGATGAAGATGTTTGACTTGCGCGAACGTACGTCCGAGTGTTCCGGCGAAGAGCGGCGTTCGCGCAGCATCCCCTCCAGCCGGTCGTACTCGTAGCGCAGGGCCGATATCTCCCTCTTGAGCTGGTCATTCTCCCGCTTCAGCTTCTTGATGTCGGACTGACCTGTAGGTGGAAATGGCTGTTTCACTTAAGGTATTTTGGAGTTTCCTCTTTTGGAAGAGGAATATTGAGAAGAAGAAATAAAAAAGTAGGTAGGTATTCATATCAAAAAATAAAAGGCTCTCTATTCTATTCACAGACAGCCAAATTGTGAACTCGCCTCGACGTGGAAAAGTGATTTGTAAAATCTTACTTCGAATAAAAACTTTGACTTTGACTTTGTTTCTATCGACACTAATAAATAGGATAGAAAATCCTAAACAAACATTGTTTTCGATCGTGGATGGTAGTAAAGTGACATTATTTATTTATTATCTCACAAGGTAAAGTATGACAAAAGGCATTTCAACCAACAATGACATTTTAAATGTGTTAAAACACGTTTTGGAATGGAAATATCATTTGAAATGCCATTGCACATGGGGTTGTAAGGGGATGATGGGGTAATTATAACAATTTATGTATTTTTGAAAATAAATCATTTGAAAATCTAAGAATGTTCATGTTAGAGTCACTCTACCAACTAACTTCACCGTCTACTTTTGTATACCCGGCTTGTGAGCTAACAGACCCCCACAATGGCGTCTTTCGAGCGTGTTTCCAACGTCGTCGACGCGACGCCAGCGCTGCCCGTCGCGCATACAATCATAGACAGAAAGCGAGTGAAACAAAAGAAAGTTGCGTTGCGTGTTTACTAAATGTACCTTGTGGAGACGCCAGTGACGTCACGAGCTTGTCTATCTTCGGGTACAGTTAGGAGGAACAACTTACAAAATGTCTACTACTAAATATACCTCTGCAAGACACGCCGACTCGACCTACATCGGGTATAGAGAGTAGCACCATTTAAAAAGAAATCGTTACTAAATATACCCTGCTTAGATTACAATAGCCTGTTTGGCTTTGATCGGGTATAGTTAGGACTGCACTTTTTTTATTGGTAGCTACTATCTATACCCGAACATAATTCGTAGCTTTCGTTAGTCTAATCGTCTCTGTCGCGCACCGGCTTCGCGTGCTATTTTTTCCTTCTTTATTTGTTTGTTTCTATGAAAGTTCGATAGCTGCTGTGTAGGTTAACGACATTAAACATTTTTTTCTTCAAGTTTATTGGTTTGAATGTTTGCCCTGGCAGGGATTCGAACCCGCGACCCTGTGCTTCGAATTCAATTCAATTTATTTATTTGCAATAATTATTGTATCTTAAGGTCTAAATTATAAAATAGTTTCACATATGAGGCCCTTCTGAGAGCACAGAAACGAAGGCAGATGTACTACCAACTAGGCTACGGGCCCGTCCATCACGTCAAATATCATATCACTAACCACATATACCTACTTAGTGTTTAAGTAAAAATTAACAATTAATTAGTAAACATACCCCTTTATGGCATTCTAAGTCGGGTGCACTTAGTAGTTCAATTATTTTATCATGCTATTTATTCTCGACTAAAATCCTATAGACTCTAGAACTTTGTAGAAATACTATGCTGGCATTCAAAATACTATTCACTCCTAAGCATACTCGATTATGAAATCACAACTTGGGTATACTTAGTAGTTAAAATATTTCGGAAGCGCTGTACTAAGTATACCCGACCAAAATCGACAGGGAATCTCCACAAGGTACATTTGTAATCACTTGGCGCTCATCATTCACTCCTAAATATACCCGATAATGACACTCCAACTCGGGTATATTTAGTAGTTCGAATATTTTGAAAGCGCCATGCTAAATATACCCGACCAAAACCCCACGGGGAGTCTCCACAAGGTACATTTAGTAAACACGCAGTTGCGTTCGCAAAAAATAATTCCAAAAAATCGCAGCGCTGGCGTCGTCGCGTCGACGCCGCAACGACACTGCGTTGTCGCTAGCGTGACGACGACGCTGGAAAGACGCTCAAAAGACGCCAGTGTAGGGGTCTGTAAGGTACCTCGTTCCACTTCGGCATTGATGTTGATGGTTCGTAGTCGCAGCTCTTCGTTTTCGTATAGCATGCCCCGGGACGACTTGCGGTCCAACCTGCCGGCAAGCCACAAATAAATAAATAGGAAGACATTTTGCATAGCTACTGTATATTACACTAGCGACCCGCCCCGGCTCCGCACGGGAAAATGGTTATTGTGGGTTATCCTTAAGTATATTATGTATGTATTATAGGTACATACAAACCTTCCTCTTGAATCCCTCTTTCTACAAAAAAAACCGCATCAAAATCCGTTGCGTAGTTTTAAAGATTTAAGCATACAAAGAGACATAAATGGGGACATAGGGACAGAGAAAGCGACTTTGTTTTATAATAAGTAGTGATAATATGTACATGTACAAAGTCATATAGTTTTTGTTCTCCAGACAAATGGAACAAAATACATTGATCTCTGCTACTAGTCAATCAGGACACAGTCATGCAAAAAGAACAAATCGATTTGATCTATCGAACCGCGAGCGATCCTATTCTGTTTTTGGTGCGTGTCGATCGAATCGAAAGAGTTTGGTGAATACTTCTGGTTGGTGTCAAATTTAGACTCACTTGCGGTTGGGTTTGAGGTTGACATCCTTCCTGCGGGTCCTGAGCATGCTCGCTCCTGTCATCCCCGACATGCTCCTGGTGACGCGCCATGCGTCGATCAACACCTGTTGAACAAACGTTAAACATGAGAATCTTGTTGAACATCTTCGCTAAAAGTTGGATCCTTTCGGGATTTGACGGCCTTTTGCTACTAATACCACTGAAAAGCGTTTTTCTGGCTTGAAATGTGTAGGTACTAGATACACTTTTCACTTGTTAACATTTTGATAGAATTATTTGATGTAGAATATAATGAACTATTTACAAGTAAGTAACTAATTATTTTACATAGAGTTTTGCAACTCCTTTTCAGTCCAAACACAGGACCAATGTATTTTTATTGTTACCTATTTATAGGAGTTCCTATGATAGATATTTATCCGTTTTAAACAACACATCACGTAGCCGTTAATGTTAAATGAACGTGGCAATTTTCTTAATCCAGCGACGACGGAAGCCTTGCATAACGCGATTAAGGAAAGTGACCGATAAAACTGGCTCATCATTAATTTCATATTTAATAGGCCGTTTGCTTTAGGCAATTATTTTGCAATTAGTTATACAAATTATTTCGATACCATTATTACATTTAAAAGCAAATCTAGATCTCTTTTTACGCATGAAATTCGTTCTAACGACCTTATACTATACAGTGGACCTTATAGGTACAAGGTGGACTGACGCTTAGGATTGGCCAGGGTAGGGGGTCTAATTATGATTTAAATATTTATAGTATAATGTTTCTTTATGAAATTTAACATATCTCCACTGAAATATATAATAATGTATCTAAATATATATGGTTATTTGAATCTGCTCACCACAAATCACAATACGATTTATTTACTTTCTTTCTCTTTTATCGTACTTAAACTTATAAATAATTTGGGATCACAGACTAAGTTGAAGCCTATATGTAGTTAGCTAGGTATCTATAGCACTAGTCAGGCGACTAGTGAGTACCGCTACGTAACTGAATGTAGGTGTTCGCATTTTCTCGCAAACGAAGCCTCTTCATACTGCACATGCGCAGTAATTCTTAAAAAATCAGGTAAGCTGAAACCGAGGCGACTTCCTCCGAACCAGCGTAATATAGTCTCTTTGTACTAACATTAATCACAGCGTTGGATCTCAAGTTATATTGGACAGTAATGTTAAGACGACTAACGACCAGTTTAAATTGGCCTCGCTATGTTAATATTACTGATGGTGTTGTGGGTCAGCCTTCTATATGCTGTTCCTAAGGGTAGGTATTTTCAAGCATGCTTAAAATGCCAAGTGGTGGCAAGGGCTCTACACCTAGACTCGAAATATGATACGGAATAATGAGCTGCTTTTTTTTGAGTTCTTAGAATGATGGACGAAGAGGTACTTAAGGTAAGAACATAATTTTTGCGCGCAATTATGAGACCACACGAGGTACAACTTCAGTATACTTCAGTATTAAAAATATAATTGAGAAAATGCAAAAGTTTTGGTCTAATACTTTGATCATTCCACTGATAAAATTAAATTAAAAATTTTAATAACCTCCGTCACAAAACCGTTACTTGATCCTTTCAACAACTAGAAAAGAGCTGATAATCTTCAAATGACTGAACATATTTTTTGGATCATAGCTAAGAACACATTCGATTATGACACCTTGCAGACAAAAAAAACTAGATAAAAATCGGCGCATCCGTTTAAGAGCTACGATGCCACAGACAGACACACACACACGTCGAACTTATAACACCCCTCTTTTTCGTCGGGGATTAAAAATAAAATGTGTATTTTAATATTTATATATTTACAAGTTTACATACAACACAACCACTCTTCCAAGAGCGGTTTGGTGCACTTTTACTGAGGACCTATGTTCATTTCATATAATTATAATCATAGATAAACTATATTATAAGTGCTACGGAATCGTAGTATCCTCGTAGCACTTTGCTACGCACTCATTCGTTTCGACATATTTTTGCTTGCAGGAGTCTTCTCTCGTAGCACATTGCTACTCACTTATTCGTTTCGACATAAAATATACTTATTTGCTTGCAGGAGTCTCTCGTAGCACTTTGCTACGCACTTATTCGATTCGACATATTTTTGCTTGCAGTCTCTGATTTGTGTATTTTCATGAATACGTACGTATTTGTGACGTTCCACATGCAAAGGTACCTTATGGCGGTTTTTAGTATAAAGATAATCTTTTTAGATTTGAATAGCTTATTAGTTGCTGATTACAGGGATATGCGTAACTCAATACCGACCATAAGGTACCTTAGCATGTCGAACGTCACATTTTAAGTTAAAAAATGACCAATAAACAAAACTATATTTATAGTAAGTACCTAACTTAAATTCAATAATATTGATTAATTTATGGTATAATAGCACCATTTATTTCGCTGTTATGTACGTGTGAGCCGAGGCTTGAACCAGCATACTTCCGAATGGAAGTCAACAGCGGCCCTAGCCACTTTGGTCACGGACGCTCCCTTGTCTCTGGGCCATAATGAATTTAAAATTATCAAACCCTATCAATTAATTGTTCACCCAGAAAACACTTAACCTAAAATCTTAACCAAACAAATGGCTTCTGTACAAAACCTGTTAGGTACCAAGTAGGTATCTACCTTATTTTTGGCACAGCAAAAGTCGGTCAAAGAGTAAATAAATCTATTTGGGGCACTGAAAAGTGCAATCGATGTGCATAATAGATACCCGGCGCAGGTGGTGTCATCTGTACAAAATCTCTCAAACATTCTAAATATATAGCTTGGCCATTAAGTGTAGAAATTAATTAAAGAGGAACTAAAATGTTTCCGCAAATGACAACACCAAATCTGTTGTCAAACGTCAGTCGATTTGTCAAAATTCAAAGAATTTTTGACTCATTCGACATTTGTTTGTGATTTCTGGATAAATATACGTTTTAGTCAGTGAATTGTTATCAGAAATGGGTAAAACGATAAAAAGTGGCACCAGAGAAGTCATATATAACGTTTTTAAAACATGTTTGGCGGAATATCATGCCAGGAAACTTCTCACAGAATTGGATGACCTTTACAAACGAGTTGCTTCTATGACAGGTATTTATACACTCTAATTCTATATAAAATACGTAGTTCGCAATATAAATTACAATAATTGTTAGTTAAATAAGTAAGCAAAATCACGACATCGATGTTTTCTACGGATTAATCTAATTTGTGAGGTTATGTTTACATTCGAGAAAAGAAGATTTATATATAGCGCGACTGCATAATTTTGGTCGTTACACACTAAATTATAATGTTTTATTTTGATTACAGGAAAATCGGAAAGTACTGTTCGACGCTTGATTGATGAAGGGCACAAAAGCGGTGGCAAGTTTTCAAAGCCTGCAAAGCATAGATTAGGCCGCCCGAAAATAGAATTAGATGACTTTACCATCTGTGCGATTCGTCAGAAAATTCAATTTTCATACACAGTACAAAAAATAGCACCAACTTTGCGAAAATTGTTAGCGGTGGCAAAAGAAGAATTAGGATTTCAAGGAGGCCGTAAGAAATTAAGACAAATTTTACATGCCATAGGTTTTTCATATAAAATATGCTCTACGAATAGAGAAACGCTAATAGAAAAAACAAATATAGCAGCAAAAAGAGAAAAATATTTGCACATCATGAAACAAAATAGGGATTTGCCTGTTGAACTCCAGAAACAAATAGTATACTTACTATAAACTGGCCATTCATCAAAGGAAGATGGAGAGAAGTATTTTAGGAGTAAGATTGTCAGACAGAATATCTAATACAGAAATAAGAAGAAAAACGAAAGTCACTGATATACGCCAAAATATAAGAAATCTGAAATGGAAATGGGCTGGCACATGTAATCAGAATGGAATAAATGGACGAGTAAAAATAACTAACTGGATACCAAGAGACAAAAAAAGAAAAAGAGGCAGACCAAGGAAGCGCTGGGAAGATGTCTTCAAGGAAAAGTGTGGCCCGTACTGGTTCTCCATAGCGAGGGATAGAGAGGAATGGAGGAGACTGAGGGAGGCCTACGCCGAACAGGCGACTTTCATAGAATGAAATAACAATGAAGGAATAAGAAATATTTTTTTACTAAGCATGCTAAATTAAAATAATAAATTTAATAATGCAATGCAATCTATGAAAGAATAAAGGCTCATTTTATTTTATTTTATTTATTTTAGTTCAGGTTAAAATAACCCATTTGTACAATAGTACCAATAATTTATAAAAACACATTAGTAGGAAAATAGTAAAACAAAATTAAATACCAAGTCATGTCATACATATAATAACAGAATGTTAGATTTCACTTTTTGTTCGCACTCTGGTGCACTCACAGCAGTGTCACAGCAATTTCGAATTATAAAAAAATACAAGTATCAAATTCATTAAGGTCCTAGTATAGATGTTGCCATGCAAACGATAGTAGCGCCCCCCTTTTTTGTCAACACTTTATGGTCAAGCTATACCTACAGCACTGCACGTCAAGCAATTTGAGGTAGGTAAATAATATTATTATGTTAAGTATTAACTGTCCGCCCACGGCTACGTCCGTGTTGTTTTTTTAACTTTTCCGTGCAGTTTCCCGTTAATGTAACCCAAGGTATAAAAAAATTACCTACAGTATATATTCCTAATAATTGAATAGGCTCTGAAACTACTGAAACGATATTGATGAAACTTTGCACAAATGTAGAATAGACCTTAGGAAAGAACATAAGCTACCTTTTACCGCGGGAAAATTTCTCATTTCAAGTTTCCAACGGAAAAAAGTGTTAACGCCGGCGGAGCCGCGGCGGAAATCTATTAAGTATATTAATAAATTCGCAGCTGGTAAAAAAGTTGTTTAAGCGACGTGAGAGGTATTAACAGCGGCTTCCTCACAGCATTTCGACAGTTAAATATGCGACAATGTCTTGTCTTAGCTAGCATTTCATGCTACGGTGTGTGGTGGCAGATTTGTATTTCAGTATTCCGATTTTTCGCAGCGGGATACATCTCAAAATCTATTGAATTGGAGTGATATATTGAACGAAACCACAGAACGGACAGCTAGTTTAAAGCCGCGTGTGGCCGCGTAGCCCAAAACGTGGGAAAGAGCGGGCTTCGAGACGGAATCCGAGTTAAATGCTGTTTGTCCCATAGAAAGCGGGCGTGACTTGTGTTACATGCTGTGTATAAACTCGGATTTCGTATTTTTAAGATACGACCAATCAAACTTCACGGGGGGCTTGCGGGGTAGCGGAAGGCTCTACCCCAGAGTAGTCATGTACTAAACTAATGCATCTAGGGGCGGCTCGCGGGGGCCTCGGACCGCGGCCTAGCGCGTTGATACCGTTAATTGATAGTTTGATACCATGGTCCAAGAAAACAAGGTCTAACACTCCGGCCACGTGACTGACAAAATGCTACGTCATTTCTAAGTCATTTTGCGTTGTTCATCCTTGTCTATTACACGCATTCGACAAGGATGAACAGGCAAAATGACGTAGAAATGACATAGGCTTGTTTTCTTAGACCATGATTGATACCGAAAATCACTGTGAAGGAGACCGCGACACGCCGCTGAAAGCGTATACAGTCAATCGTACGTACGCCATCTATGAACACGCAACAGAAACATTGCGCAACACGAAAACGATGACGCGGTTTCCGACGTGTTGCCGTCAGTTGCGCAGTGGTTGCGCAAAGCGAACCGCGCTTCACGTACGTGTTGCTGGTTATTTTGCTAACATATTTCACAAATTGAATCAATATTTCCTTACATTCCTCAATGTTTATTAAAATAAGTACCAAAGTGTTAAGCAATGTTTGAAATGGAGGCAGGGAAAGATGTTATAGACTTTATAAAGGAAATAGAGAAACGCCAGTGTATTTACAATGTTACGATACCGGAATATTCCAACAGAAATGACACGAAGCGCGCTTGGTGTGAAATTGCTGAAATTATGGAATGTACTGGTGAGTTCAGTGTCCATTTTCTGTAAATATTTGTAAGAATAAAACAAGTAAACGCAATCAGTGTCACAATTGCACATCTACATAATATTGTAGATAATGTCATACATAATGATTACTTAGGTACTTATTTATTTCATTACATTTAAATACAGTCTACAATAAATAATAAAAGTTTACGCCTTATTTGATGGCCTTATTGGATGGCCATAATGCTACATAGCAATGTCTTGCAGGCAAATGGAAATAATATAATCGAATTTAATTGTAAAATTTTGAAATTTTACTTTTTTAACCCATGGGGATACTATCTTAAACATATCCTGATGCTTTTTATTTAAAATATTTCAGAAAACGAGTGCAAAGAAAAATGGCGTAAGATCCGCATAGCGTACATGCGATCCCTCAAACAGATGAGATCTTCAAACCCGAAAACTAAACATTACTATCTTCACGAATATTTGCTGTTTCTGATGCCCTTCATCAAGCTAGGCGACACACAAACGCAGGAACAAGAAGACTCTTTGGTGACCATGGAATCTATTGAATATTCCGACGACGAAGAAGGACAACTTAAAACAAATGAAAAAGTCGAAGTAGAAAGTGATGAAAATAACAGCCGTAACATCATCTACATTAATGACAGATTAGTCGATAAAAACCATGAGCCGTTTAAAAGTGATCGACAGAGACGGGTCATAGAAAATACTAGGAAAAGAAAAAGGACGGATGATTTGGACGACAATCCTAGGAAGATGTTCCTGCTGAGTATCTTACGCGAAGTAGACTCGTTTTCAGATGAAGAAATGAGAACGTTTAGAAGAGATGTAATCAACTCAATAGATAATATTTTTGATAAAAGAAAGAAAAATATTTAAACCACACAACATTATTAATAATTATAGTATAGAATGACCAACCTTAGAAACCCTGTTAGTTATGAAAGTATAGTGTCGAATATTATAATGTAAACATTAAACATACGATGTCATTGTATATAGATAGCAATTAAGCAGTTCATCAGGGGATGTTGACAGAAGATATAAGGTACCTACCACAATGCAAAATTTCATTCAAATCGGTCCAAATTCGGAGATCAGCCCGTTCAAAGGGTTTGCAATTCGAATATTCGAATATTCATTTTATTCGAATATCCGCCCCAATTTCAAATTCGAATAATTCATTTCATTTATCCGAATATTCGAATAGTATATAAAGTAATATAGGTACTAATGTTTTTTTTAATAATTTAATAGTAACATCCCTGCCGTGACTCTCGCACGTTGTGTCATTATTGTACATTGCCACTGATATTAAAACTGACGGATCATGGCTCATTTTGCGAAAAAAAAAGGCATCTATTTGCTAATATCTTCGCAGATTGGCTGCTGTAAGCAAGATACCTCATAATATTATTCTTCTTTGCGACTTTGCTACGCCAAAGGTTTGCATCAAGCAGAGAAATGTACTCAATCAAAGTCCTTTGTGCCCTAGGCGTGAAGTGAACAATGCCAACGGTCCTCCCTGATGGGGCAGGTACCTAAGGGAAACTGTGCACCCAAGTTGTATTTAGTATTGACACACTTGCAAGGCCTCTTTCTGTCATCTGGAGTGGTTTCTGAGTCATGGAAGCCTGCTAATGCCTCCATAATTTCTAAAGTTATGAAACGAGTAGGTACTGAACAAAAAGCTCCTAGCATACCTGGAGATAAACAGTCTTCTTAGTGACCAGCAGTATGGTTTTTGCAAAGGGCAATTACTGGAAATTTCTACCTATGAAGCGCTGCCACCGAGAGACACAGCAAATCCATTGCTATGTCTATGGATATCTGCTGCAAATAAGCTTGGCTTCCATTTTAAGGTTCGGCGGTACTTCACACCGGAACAGTTGCTCCATTATAGTACTACCACTACCGCTGTGCACTCTCTGAGGTATGAGGTATGAGGTGGGAGCCGGGGAAAAAAGTGCATGAGTATGGACATGACGGACAGAAACAAATGACACTACCTGCCGCCACGAGCGTTGACGGCGGGCTGACAGAGCGCGTCCCCCCCTCTCGCCGCGCGCATACCTAAGGGAGTGCACAGCGGTAGTGGTAGTACTATAGTACTGCTGTCATCCTGAGGTAGTTCTGCCAACTAAATGCATTAGACTCGGTGGATTTTACAGCCAAGATCGAGACGATCTCTTGCTCATTGGCGACGATCAGCACGTAAAATCCAAGCTTCAAACCTTAGAGCATCGACGCATAGTTGCCAGCCTTTGGGTATTTTACAAGGTGTATGTTCCCAGACCCTCTATAGTTTTATCTCCCATTTGGTTACCCGAGTACTACACCGCGCCGTCTAGGAGAAATCTATGGAATCTATCTATGGATATTTATCTATGATTATGATTTGAGTGGAGAGGGAAAGGGCCTAAATACCCAAAGACCACTATGACCCAAGGTGGATCTATTGTAGTTAGCCCTCGTAGGCTATTAGCCTCTTTTTGTTGGGATTTAGGGTTCGGGCTTCTTGGGGGACAAGCTTGTGCGCTCCCAGCACTCGACTCCTTTTGTTGACGAGAGCATCACATTCACAGAGGATGTGAATGGGAGTTTCCTCATCATCTGCACAGAATCTCCAGTAAGGGTTTTTTGACAAACCCATTCTGTTCATGTGCTTGTTGAGTTTACACCTATACGAATGCTCAACCGGTCGAGTTTTATTATCTCGGTTCTTGGGAGAAATATCTAAGATACTTTTTTAAATTCGCCTAAATCTGCACAAAACGCATTAATGAATATGAAAACTAATCAAAATACTTGATTTTACATGAATATTAATAAAATAATTATACTAAAATCAAACAAAATCCCAGTCTAGTTACTCTTGTTCGTCTTGAATTAGTATTGTATTTTTTTTAATATTTTCAGTAAATGTTTAAAAAAATATTCGAATATCCGGATATTCGAATATTTAGCACTAGAAATATTCATTTTATTCGAATAGTGAAATCGAACGAATATTGCAAACCCTGAGAAAAAAAAAAAATCTGGATATTATGTTTTAATCGCTTCTTACATCTCCCTGAATCGGTTTTTAGTATTTTTTAGCATTTCAGTATTCGATCTCTACAGTTTTATTATAATATAGATAATCTACATTGCTTTTAATTTAAACCTAAAGAGGTCTTCATCCCTGGCTTACGAAGAATGTCATCCTATCCTTGTACGTGTTTTCTTGCAAATAAATTGTACCCGTTCCCTGATAAACGAATACACGATGGAATCCTTATCCTACGCATCACATTTATTATATACAAGTGAATATTAAGTAGATAAGTATTCAACAAGACAGTTTGTAATAAATAATAATGAGTCGTGAGACGTAAAGCAACCACAGCCATATAAAGGGAAATTTCCTTGTGAAAGCAATATTTATGTACACGACACGACATAGGAATCGAGTATTGCATTGCCATCTAGCGGCCCGGCCCGGCTACAAAATCAAGCTACATTACGAGTACATAATACAACAACGCGCCCTTGAGCAACGCACACATAGACACCGCAGCACGCACGCATAGACACCGTTTGCTCACCGACGGACGACAGCTGACGACCAATCTCGGATCGGCTCAGACCACTGCGAGCGCGAGTGCCGTCCGCTAGACAGGCGTATTTTGTTTATTTATAGTACATACATATTTTAAAAAGATGGAGCAACAAAACAAGAGTTATTATAACTGTTCTGTTGATGGATGTTTAAATTCTACTTTAAACACTAAATTGACGTTTTTTAAGCTGCCAGTGGTCCCAGAACGGTAAGTACACAGATAATTGCGTGTACATTTTCGTTCGTTTTAAGCCGACTACACATGTATGCCGTGTATTCCAAACAGAGCGAGACGCAGTTATGCATTAGAATGAGATACAAATCACCGCGCTCAATCTAACTGGCACCTGCATTTTGTTCTGTTTGGAAACACGGTAAACATGTAGCCGGTTTTAAAGTACAGAGGCCAGCACATGCGGCTGGACATTCGCACAACGAAATTCACCCCTACCGCTACGGAATACGGGCGCTCTCAAGGTCAATATGTCCAGCCGCATGTGCTGGCTACTGCACTTAACTGTTACAAATTTTAATATACCTACTTAAAGCTAATTTTGTTTCAGGCGAACTGAATGGTTGAAGTTGATAAATAGGGAAGATTTAATTAATTCAAGTAGTATTCGTGCTCGAGTATGTGAAGCTCATTTTACTCCTAAATCAATTTTAATAAATTCGAACCGAAAGCTATTAAAGAGAAACTCGATTCCACAACTGTTCTTACCATTACCAGAATTACCAGATAAACAAACAGCCGATGCAAGTGTACAGACAGAGTTATCATTAATGTGATTAGGATTTACAAATGAAAGCTCAAGTACAAAATCCATTACATCTTTCAAATCGTACTTTTCGGAACAACTTAAAAGAAAACTTAAATGTAAAGTGGAATTGAAACCGAAAGAAGCTGAAAATTACATACAAATACTTACTTAATAAATAGAACTGTTACAATTTTCATAAGTGTGAAATATTGAGCCAATAGGCGGCGTTATTGCTAAAGTAGCAATTTCTTCCAGACAACCGAGCAGGAAATTGCGAAAATATTAAACACCGCGGGTCGGTGGCACTAACATAAATAAACTTCATAAAATACTTACACAATCGGAAGTAGGTACCTATTCACGAATCACGACCCTCCCGTCTCCCGTCATGCTATGCCACGGCTACGCTTTGAATGGAAACAAAAGATGAGACAGCTGTGCCCAACAATAACAAGATAAGACTATTTGACTACGGAATATATTTGCAAATACCTATAACATTTAAATTGTAGTTCATGCAAAAAAGCCGCGTCGCGTAATCGCGTTGTTGCCGTTCCGTCCTGCCTGCCTCCGCTCGCCGTGTGTGTGCCGCCGATCAGCGGCCGCCGAGGGGAAAGGGAGCGGGGGAGAATCACACGGCACCGTGGCGGCTGGCCGGCCATTTTGTTTTTAGTTCCGCGCGTGCAGCCACTGACGTCAGGCGTTATCGTTTCACTCGTTTCAAAGAATCGCGCGTTAATACGAATAACTTCACGCCGAAATGAATGAAGACCCCGGCCCTTCGAAGCGAACCAGTGCTACGAATGTGTCTACTGTGGTAGTTATAAAACGACCCCGCGAATCAGCTGAAAATGAAACGGAATTTAGTTTCTTCTCGAATCAAGCTGAGGACGCAGCGAAGAGAAACATCATGTTGGAATGCGGACTGAATAGTAACGATCCAGATTTTCTTGAACCACCACCCCTGATACCTTTTAAAAATAAAAATAATAATGTCACCATTTCAACACATCCAAATATAATGTTTCCAACGGAAATAATTAAAACTGAACCCGTCTTCTCGTCTACTGAAAATGACAACATTAGTTCATGGATTGTATCTGAAAATATCAAGATTAAAGAAGTGAACGAGATTAAACACGAATATACACCAAAGATTAATAACAGTACCGGTCTTATCGAATCCATTGAATTTATTAACGTAGAAAGGTTGTCAGTAGTTCCTTCGCCATCTGACCCATTCCAAGCGTTCCGGTTAATTTTTGACGATGAAATGTTGGATCTTATTGTAAGAGAAACGAATTGGAATGCTCAAAGAGAGAAGAATCGAAGTGGTTCCAAAGATTCCAGATTTAACTATTGGACAGAGTTGACTCGAGAAGAACTGTTAATATTTCTCGGATTAATATTACATATGGGAACGATTCATTTGCATAAACTCGAGGACTATTGGAAAAGACATTGGCTTTTCAATATCAACTGCTTTGGACAGTTTATGTCACGAAGTCGTTTCATGCTTATACTTAGATGTCTCAGTTTTTCACCCGAAACAAATAACGCGGACCGATTAGCCTCAATTGATCCCATCGTGCAACACTTTAATAAAAGGATGGAAGAAATTTGTATTGCAGGGAAACAACTTATAATCGACAGATCAATGGTGCTGTGCAATGGTAACCTAATGTTCCGCAAAGCCATAAAAAACAAACGTTATAAAGGTATAACGATGCACACACTGGCAGAAATCGATGGTGTTGTGTTGAAATGTCACTTACATGATAGTGCTAAAGAAGAAGAGGATGCCGATACAATCGTCATGAATCTATTGGAAGAGAAGCTTGACTTAGGTTACAGTGTTTACATGGGCAGTTATTACAATTCCTACAACTTAGCTAGAAAACTTTTAGACCGTCAAACTTACTGCACCGGTATATTGGGTAAAGATAGAAAAGGTATCTCTGAAGAATTTGACGCTGTTAAAGTTGAAAAAGGCGAAAATAATTCGTTATTCTTGAATGGCGTTCATATTGGTAAGTGGATGAATAAACAATGCACGGTTTATATATCCACTGAGTTTGACGACGAGATGATAGAACTTAGCAACACAAGAGGTGAAACTATAACGAAACCTTCGCCACTCGTCCACTACACCGATGTGATGGCTGGTATCAGTCTACAAGACAAAATGCTGCCTTATTACCCGTGCGAGATGGGTTGTACGAAACGCATTCACAAGAGATTGTTTATCCACATACTCCAGATGAGTTTGAGCAATTCGTTCTACCTTTATAATAAGTATTGTATATTCGATAACAAGATGTCCTTTTACGATTTCCGTATAGCAGTCATAGAGAAACTGTTACCAGACCAAAGCAATTTGCAGAAAAAGGTCCTGATAAAGGACCATAGTTTGACAAAAATAGACAACTATAGAACACGTTTGAAGAAAGACGGAGACAAAAGAAGAGCGGTGAGAGAAGTGATAAGAAAAGAATGCAAACTTTGTAAAACCAAGTTTAAGAAGAGAATAATGACTCTGTACGAGTGTAAAGCTTGTGAGGGAATTCCAGGGTATTGTACTGAATGCTTTTGTATCGTTCATTCGTAAAACCTAATTTTACAAATTAATATTTGCTTAACAGTTTAAAGTTCAATTGTCAATTTGTGCCTTTTTGATTCATTAATTTTATATTAAATATCTTACTAAGAAATGTTTTAATTATTTATGAGATTTATTTTGGTTTATGACAATAATGAACAATAATGAAAAATGAATATATTTTCAATATATTTACATACAATATATGTGCTAATAATGCATGAGAGGATAAATTTTATACGACTAGTGCCAGCCTAGGTAATCTAGAACCTGTTATAAATCAATTATAAATTTACTACCTCAATATACCTATTATTTATTAGATTAGATATTAGATCAGATCTCTCTTCTCTCTTTTATTATTATTTTCAAACACTTTACTGCTAGTCCTCGTAGCTTAGTTGGTAGTACGCCTGCCTTCGAAGTACAGGGTCACGGGTTCGAATCTCGCCCTGAGCAAATTATATTCATCAGATGAGCACTTGTTTAATGTTTTGTCCTAGTGTCTGGATTGTTTAGAGTCTGTTTTATAAGTTATTGTACCGGGGTAATTTTTGGGGAATTTAAACAAATACCAGATTAACAAAGATGTTTGTGTTTTTGGCAACCCTTTGCACCCTCTGTGTTTTTGGCAAAATCTATCCAAAATTTATCCAATAACTTCAAGCTTCACCGGACTTGCGGGGGAGCGGAAGGCTCTACCTACCCTAGAGTGCTACCAATGCGTCAATAGTCTTAACTCTAAACTAACTAAGATGGCCGTGTGTAAGAAGTCCCCACATATTTATTTAAGTACCTACTTGAGTGACTCATTTTCTTGGACTAAGTAAGTATTAACAATATTAGCTAAACTTCGTAGAGCGCAAGACGCTTTATGTTATCCCATAATGCAATTAAAGCAAGGTGACCATGGTATCGAGTCGCACCGCTCGCACCGATGCATTGGTAAAATAAATTATAATTGATTAATATTATTAGTGGAGATTTAAGTAGGTAATGTAGGACATTAAACGAGTAAAAACCTTGTGAACTTGTACGTTTTCATTTAAAAGGAGATACTTAACGTTTTTCTTCCCGTAGTATGTGACGTGTATCGAAATCTGCCTCCAAATGTCCTTAGTATTTTTAAGCCATGGTCACCGTACAATTTGTCAGCAGTTCTATGTCAAAGTGCAAGGCAAGGTATTGTTTAGTAGCTTTTAACTCTTTTACAGGCGCAGTTCGTTTAGTGTTATAATTATAACTCTTTTATTTACTCTTTATTCATTAAATTTGCTGTAGGTACTTAATACCTAAAATATAAATGCTAAAAAAAAATGTTGTTTGTGGGTGCGAATAAACTTTACTAGAAGAAAAATAAATAGTTTTCATAAATAATTAAAAAACAGTGTGTAGAGGTGGCTTATTTGAAACGCATATAAATACAATAAAGATTCGTGATTGTGTAATAAAAATAAAGTGTAGGTAGGTATAAAAGTGCTTTTAGAAATATGTGTAAGCCTCTTATTAATTGTTTAAACTGGCTTCTTCGTCCCTATTTATTCTCAATTTTTAAATAAGCATATTTTTACTACATCGGAATTGATAATAAAAAAAAATCGGACAGAATATATTATTTTTACCTTTACTTTTGTAAATAAAAACATCGTCACAGATCTGAAATGATAAATCTAATTACAGTAACTATGAACGTAGGTATGTGTATGTACTAGGAAGTAAATAGTGGTAGAGGCTGCCTACTTCGCACTAAACCTGAAATGCTGTAAACTGGTCATAAACCGGACGTATACAGCCGAATGGCTGCCGATAAAACTACACTTTGAATTACGACCTCGTTTAGTTTAAATAAATACTGCATCTTGTAAATAAATACCCAAGATTGTACCTACATAACGCACTCAGCGTACAATACTTATTGTACGCCTTTTACTATGCGGCGTTCGTTATTATTCTAATGAATCTTTATTAAAAATTTAAATTGGACTTCATTAGACGAAAGAAAAATATAAAAAATAAAACTCTTGAAATAGGTAGTAATAAGTAATAATAATAAAGGAAGGAAAAGGCAATGCGGCGTTTATATCGCTATAAGCTAGAATTCTTCTGTACATTTATGAAATAATAATTTAATACCATAGATAATAATAGTATATTATATAAAGCATTAAAATATAACCTACACAAACTATATATTTTCAGTGTTATAATTACAGTGTTTTTTAATTTTACTCAATCTTGTGAGTTATGGTTCTTGTGCTAAAATCGAAGTTGCTCTGCGGGCGCAGTTTTAGACATCACGCGGTAAGTACGAGTATATATAATATTTTAATCATAAATATGGGTCAAAATCAGAGAGGTGAGCATTTAGGTGTCGACAAACTTTTTTATATTAAAATAACATGATATTACTAAAATTATTATTTTAAAATAAAGATTCTGTGCATAATTACTAGGCAATTAGCATATTTATTTTTCTAGAATAGTATTATATTCGATTTTGAACAAAAATAGGTCCAAATAGTCATTCCGGGAACGCGTCCTTATACCATATTTCATAATTCAGACATGTCAAAAATGTTTACAATTACGACTTAAATATAACAAAAATTTAATATTAACTTTTAAAATCATCAAACTAAGAATAGACGTACAAATTAGATTAATATTAATTTAATTTCTTCACATTTTGGCTATTCAAATGCTGTCCGGCGTTCACCAAATCATTCCGTGAACGCGTTGGATATCGGTCGATGGAATTAAAACAATGAACGTTAGGTGGCGTTAGCGAGCAACAGTGTAAAGTTCGCTAGTTATAGGACCGGAAAACACTAACGGAACACGGAAAAAAATAATTGATTTTGTTTCTAAGTACCTTTTAATTTCATAGTGTCAAGCGTACTTTAATTCCCTGTCACTTCGGGAACGCGTGTTACGTTATAAGTTTTTGATAATTTGCATGTATTTTTGCAAAATTCTTATAATTGTTACAGCTCACTTGTTGATAACCGTTAAAACCAATATATAACATTGCGGCGTCAAGCGTGACATGAACGTATCTGTCAAAAAGTCATATTCGGGAACGGTCATTTCGAGAACGTTCTCGTATATGAGCGTTCCCGAAATGACGATTTAGAGGCAAAATAATGCTGTAATGCTTTTAAGTGCATTAATAACCATGAAAATTTTTGGTTTTAGGTATTAATTTAGTACGAGTAACATGCAAAACAATAAAAATAGGGGAAAAAGAAATAAAAAAAAACGACTGAAAGTGGACAGTATAGCGTCTAAAAAAACATCGTAAAAAGGGTAATTCAAAAAAGCGCAAGTTTTTAAACCTGAATAAAAAGAGATGAAGAGACAAAAGTTAGGAAATATAAAAAATAAAATAAAGTTGCATAGACAGAAGAGGCATTTCATCATTTTGGGAACACTCCCGTCATTTTCGGGAACATCGCAAAAACAGCAATTATATCACTAATACGTAATGCTATAATTAAATCTTGCATATACAGCATGAAATGACCTTAAAACTTTTGTACTTATATTATTAATATAGAATGTAGTGCAAAAATGTGTTCAATAAACTGAAAATTTGGAGCAAAATTTACACCTATTGAAAATTTATGGAGAGTTATTTGAAAAATAAGTGTTTTATTGTGAAAATATACAAAATAACAACATTATACGATTTAGGAACAAGTTAAATACAATTTCTTGAACGTGAATCTTAAATGCATTTGTTATTTTATAATTAAAAAAATATTAAAAAGTGTTCCCGAAATGACTTTTAGCCCTGGCATTATTCTTATGAACAGGTAGAATTTCTAAAATATATGTTTTTGTGCGTGCTGCTTCACAGGAAAGATTAATTATTAGTGACACAACAGACTCCGCTTGTTAGTTTTCTTCAAAAGTAAACTTAATTTCTCGGATATTTGAAAACCTAAAATGCTCACCTCTCTGATTTTGACCCATATATATTTAATTTTTAAATTACTAGCTTTCCACCGCGGCTCCGCCCGCGTTAACCGTTTTTCTCGTGAAAAAAAGCCATTTTCCCGCGGTAAAAGGTAGCCTATGTTACTCAGGGTGAACGTAGGTTTCTAATCAATTTCTAATGGTGAAAGAATTTTAGAAATCAAATCGGTTCAGTAGTTTTTGAGATTATTAATTAATTACAAACATACACACACACACACACGCACACACACACAAATACAAATCTTTCCTCTTTTTAGTATGAAGTAATATCTATGGAAGTAATGATGAATTGTCAGACCCATAGCCCATAGCACCGTTGGTGGTATACCTACGCCTACCTTCGAAGCTAAAGGTCGCGTGGTTCGAATCGAATGTCAGGATCGAAGAGGACTTGCGTGGGGCGTTCTTTATTTAGTCTTTTTTTCAGCCGTATGCGAGATATTTATCACGCATAATAAAATAATATCCTTACCCTTTCTTTACACTCGACAAGAGAAATAAAATGTATGAAATATAGGTTAGTGTATATTGCATGCGGTGCTATCACAAATCACAGAGAGAGATTTTGATGACCGTTAGATTTTATTTTAGTACATTTAAATTAGATTAGTACCTACATACATACAGCGACTCATCTGTTTTAACATTTCTCAAATTAATTTACTTAACGTCAACTAAGCTATTAGTCTATCTAATAAAAGACTATGGAAGGAAAGTTTCATACAAAACTCTAGTTTGGTTCACACGGCGCGGCGGAGGCGGCGGCGTCTCAAAATGAGTTACGTATTTTGTATGAAACAGAAATTGAGCGACCCAAAATGCGCGACTCATACAGAACACAACTCAAAAATTACGCTCATCGAAACGGTTCGCGATATTGACGCACCGGACCAGACACGGGGCGGCCCGAGCATCCATAGTATTAATACCACCCATCTCCTGCACTTACACCAAAACACAATAGGTATTTCTCGTGATTCTGCAACATTCGCTTTACAATACCGTTTCCGCACGCGAGTGTAAGTGATCTGCGTTGACGAGCAGTAGTGTATTAAATCAACAGACTGAAGATAAATTACAAGCATCTACAGAATAGGAGTTTAATGTGATGCGACAGAGAGGGGAGCGTGGCGGCGAGCGACCAAGACAGCGATATATAGAGAGCGTCGCGTCGCGTCGGTGGCAGCGGGCGCGGGAGCGGTTAGCGGCGCGGGGGGGTGCCGCGACGCTCCACGCTCGCTCCCTTCCTCAGTCCCGCGGCGGCTTTCCACACGCCCGCCCGCTACCGCTTTCGCGTTCACGATGGCCCCACCCAAAGGAAAAGCCGGCGTTCGCGCGAAAAACATGGACAAGCTGATAGCTGCAGTCCAAGCGAGGGAATGTTTGTGGGATAAAAGTTATAGAGGACATCGTAACCGGTTCAAACTGGAGAGGTATTGGAACGAGGTGGCCGCGGAGGTGGGCACGACAAGTGAGTAGCGATTGAGAACACACGGCGAATGTTTCGTGGCTTACACGCTCGGGCGATCTGCGCGGGGTACATCGCTGCTGTAGTGGGTAACGTCCTGCGTGTATTGCAATGAAACATCAATGGGTTGAAAACTTCGTCTCAGCGTCAGCTCGCTCGAGCGTGCAGGCGAGCAATGCAGTCTGCAGTGCAGTAATAAAAGGCCGAATACCTAGCTCCATGTAATGTTGATAATGAATTTGATAAACCTGTGTTTCAAATTCAAACCTTTTTAGTAGTTTTTCCTGAGTGTAAGCTATATTTAAATTGCTAAAAAATCTGTTCATTGATGTATTATAGCGAACCTTAAATTATTGAATAGGTGCCAGAGTAGAGTAATTTATAATCTAGGTTTTTGTTTGTGATTCGATATTCATAATATCATTTTCGCACCAAAGGTCTAACTAAATCTAATCAAACCTTGTTTTGGGGTGAATAGATCGTGGTTGAACATACGGGTCTAGTGCGAGTTTAGCTACTTCAAACACAACCTTTGAATTTATCGTTTCCTCACGATAATTTTCGCAAGAGCGTCGAGTAAACTTATAAATTACATTTAGGTACATATAGGTACACATTTACCTAATTCATTGATATGTGACGAGGTTCGAACCTCGTAGCAAACAGTAACCACTACGCCACCGACGCGTTTAATTAATTTGATTAAATAATGACATACCTACATAATGCAAATCAGTAGGGTCCAATACATGTACAAAGTAAAAGTTCATTTTCATTATGAAAAGTAGGTACCTACCTAATGCAGAGATATGAAGTTCCATCTCAAGCGTATGTTTAGGAAAACACCATGGTTTCAGAAAACAAGGTCTAACCGTTAGTGACTGACACAAGCTCACGTCATTTTGCGCTGTTCATCCTTGTCTATTAACACGCATTCGACAAGGATGAACAGCGCAAGATGACGTAGGTTTGTGTCAGTCACGTGGTCTAATGGTTTGACCTTGTTTTCTTAGACCATGGACTACACATACATTTTAGCTAGCGATGCTAGCTACATAGAATGTGAAAGTACCTATATATGTATTTGTCTATTAAAATTACATATTCTATTATAACATTTCAGGCATTAACTGCAGAAAGAAATGGAAAAACCTGAAAGATCAATGCCGGAAAGAGATGAAGAAAAACCCGACAGACTCCGACTGGCCGCACTTCTCCAAACTCAGCTTCATCCACAACCAATTCCTGACGGAAGACGACGACAACGACGGCGGAGACACAAACGACGAAGTCTTCAATGCTTTGGACGAATCCATAAAAACACCCAAACTTGGTTACACCATGAGGAAGAAGCTGCTGATGAACAAACGCAGGAATATAGACGTGGATCTGAATAAGTTGATAGAGCTGGTGAGATCAAGGGATCTGATATGGAACAGGCAGCTGAAGGGCCACCACAACTGGTACAAACTGGATGAGGCATGGAAGGAAATAGCTTCGGAGTTGGGAGTTACACGTAAGTTTTTCATGTTTATTGTCATAGTCATGCAATTGAGCATGTATGATGATGAGATTAATGAATGTGGATGAAGCTAAAGAAAGAAGTATGTCTGGATCGTAGCAAGTGGAAGGAAGTGGTCTCTGCCTACCCTTTCGGTAAAGAGGCGTGACTGTATGTATGTTATCATAGTCAGGTACAGATTTAATAGAATTTTTTGCACAAACAAAAGAAAATATAAAACAGGTAGATACAGTAACCAGTACCCGTATGCCGTTGTGGTAGGGGTGAATTTAGTAGTGTGAATGTCCAACCGCATTTGCTGGCTTCTGTACAATTAACAACGTTTCCACCAATTGCTTACATAAACCTAATGCTATATTATTTTATTTTATTTATTTATTTATTTACTTACTATGTAAATATTTATTTTACTTACTATGAAATATGAGAAATATCTAATGGAAATTATACGAAGGAATTTACCAAGCCTGTACCGAAAGTCTGTTAAGTTCCCAAATGTCTGAAAAAAGAAAACTATTTACAGTAGGTACATGTACAAAAACTGGAAAGCCTGTACTAAGATAACGATTACCTAGGTTACTAGTCCATAAGTTGAATAGAATTTACGTAAGTTAAGTATTCATGGCATACTTGCCAAAAATCATCATCGAATGCTGCAAAAGATCCACAGATGCGTTCATGAGTTTATCATCGTATGAAATAAAATTATTTTCATATTACAAGAGAAAAATACATTCTGTAGAACATCAGGGTCGCACCACAAAAAATAATCTAAAAATTCTTGTATAAAAATCTTATTTTTCAACTTTTGTGGTAAGACGGGTAAAGCTTACATTGCAACTACATATTTGTATTGTACACAGTTTGGAAAATATATCTTTTTCTTAACCTTTTCAGGTGATGAAGCACGCTTAAAGTGGAAGTACCTACGAGACCAAGCCAGAAAGGAAGTTAGGAAACATGACTCCGAATGGGACTTCTTACCCAAACTGCAATTCCTCACCAACCAATTCAACGATTACGAAGGCACCAGAGAAGACGATGATCATTTCAGCCAGGACTACGACGCTGACGAGAGCAGGGGTTACGTGAACTATTGGGAAAACGCGGTACAAGATGAACCGGAACCAGAAGAACCGGAACAATGCAATGTCAGTGCCAAAGATGATGAATTTGATGAGTTTGAAACTAAACCTGTTATCATGGAAACAGATTTCTATGATGATGATGAGGATGTGCAAAGAGCACCAGTCAATCCGGTGCATGGAGTGGGAGATCCTGATGCAGCTACCAAAGATGAGGATATTGGTTTTTTTAACAGTTTGCTGCCGCATGTAAGAAAGCTTAAACCAGCCAAGAAGTTGATGTTAAGGATGAAGATACAGGAGCTAGTTTATAATACTGTTTACAGTCAGACCTAACAGTCGTAAATATTAAAATTCTAGTTTTAAAATCTTAAAAAGACTATAGTTACATATAACTTGATGCGGTAAGTAATGCTTAAGGAATGTATGTAAATAAACGTATTTAGGACACTCACACATCATATCACATTAAATGGGTTTACCGTAAAATATTAATTGCTCAGTTCGGAAAAGCTCTACAATTTGAAGTTGAATTAAATCTAAAATTTAATCGACTAAAATATATATAAAAATTTCAAACCAAATTTATTAAGTGACCAACCAAACCAATGATTTAAACATAATTTGGAGAAGTCTGTAAATTCATGGTCTAAATCGCCTTGTGCTTTTTTTATGGTAAATGGGAAATTTCATTGCTTCCCACATAAAAAATATATTCTCTAGTCTTCGATCGAATTAGCATTTTCCTACAAGCCACATAGTACGATTACTACTATTCAATGGTAGGTACACACAAAATCTGATATCGCAATCATTTAGTAAACAAAGCTAGCTTAAGGCGACTACAGGAGCTAAGTGGCACCTCCACATTTTTAAAAATATGAACTCAATAAATAATCAAAATTTCAAAAATCTAAAACGGCGAAGATCTAGGCGTTGTTTTGTAGGACATATTGAAGCTATTAACTTTATTTATTATATCTCGCTAGTAGTTATTGATGGAAATATTGCGGAAAACGGCCACTTTTAGCAATAGCTCCATCAATAACTACTAGCGAGATATAATAAATGAAGTTAATGGCTTTAATATAATCCTACAAAACACCGTCTAGATCTTCGCCGTTTTAGAATTTTGAAATTTTGATTATTTTTCGAGTTATTATTTTTTAAAATGTGGGGGCGCCACTTAGCACCTGTAGGCCCCTTAACTTAGTCTCCCCACACTAGCGCGCTTCGAGCGTCGTATTCGTGCGTCGCGCATACAATCATAAGCAGCAAGGCGAGTGAAACATAACACGAACGAGTATGATTAGATAATATGCGTGACGCACGACGTCACCGCTCGAAAGATGCTAGTGGGATGGCTGATTGTATAAGAAAAATATTAAGTTTTTTATCTGGATTGCGGGTTTACAGAGAGCAAAATCTCAGAGTCGTTCAAGTTACGTTTTAAGTACGTCAAAAAAAGATAAATAACGGTGGAATATATTTTTATTAAGTATTTACTTTATTGGGGTAAAAGATCTTTGACTGACTAAATTCGAAAATTGATTTTTTAATGTACTGTAAACATTAATCTGTGCATTCATTTCGTCTGCTTACTTTGTACCAATAATGTGGTACCTATGTCGCAGGCTTTTTGTACGATTCCGCCGTTTACATAAAGCGTCGGCAATTTATAAACGCTCGCTGTAATGTAAAATGCCGAAGGCAAAATGTATAGGGTTGGCACAAAAATCAACTTTGAAAAATGTAATTCTCCGGCGGTCGCCGACCGCTGCCGCGGTACGCTCGCTCCGCTCGCTCGGCTCCCTCCGCTCTGTTATTGACATCAGTCTAACCTAACCTAACCAATCGATTTAATTCTGTGTAGAGATTTTTTTTTTTTAGCGGGGGGCTGCGCCCCCCGAGCCCCCTCTTTTGGGGGGCTGCGCCCCCCCGTCCCCCCGCTTCGGTTGACGCCCTGGCTACTATGATCAAAGCCAGTAACCTTTTTGTAATCGGGTTGAAAATTCTATAAGGGCTTAGAATACCACTTCAGAAATGGGGGGGCTTCGCCCCATTATATACAGGTGCATCATTATTTTTCAGCTAGCAATACGGACTTAGCTAAAACTGAGTGCGGACTTATTCAAAACCTTTTTGTGCCAACCCTATACATTTTGCCTTCGGCATTTTACATTACAGCGAGCGTTTATAAATTGCCGACGCCGTATGTAAACGGCGAAATCATACAAAATGCCGACGACACCTACATAATGTTTATAATCATATCATTATTGCGATTGCAACGACATTATAAATTAGATAGCTCTTGAGCTTATAATCCGTAATTTAAATTAATCTAAAGGTAATATAAAAAATTCGGACCTTTGCTTTGGTTTTAGGAAAAATAATAATCAGTATTTAAGAATGCTTTACTGTACGTATTATATTAGAGTTATTCGAAAATTACTGATAATTTTCTAAATTCCGATTATGTACTTCATTTCATTGTTATTATGTTGAATCTATGAGGTCTCTGCCTGCATCTGCGGGAAAGAGTGAACTTATGTGTGTAAATGTGTGTAAAGTAAAGGTTAAAAAAGTTCTGCTCATACATAGTGTGTGAGTTTGCAAAATATTTACAAATTCACATCGATTTCACATCAGTGTGAACGTTTCCTATGTACGAGTAAATAGAAGAATTATAGATTGTATTATAAGTTCTGAAAACCTGCCTTATTGATTAAAAAATGTTATTTTCCTTAATGGCATATTTTATTTGTTAATAAAGTGCCCTAAATATATATAGTGCCCTATATATATATATATACAGTAATACGAGTAAAACGTGACTATACCAAAAAAAGTAAGCACAGGAAATTTTATATACCTAAAAGAGCTTAAAAACACGAAGTCTGTGGTTTTAAAATAAATGGAGATTCTCTAACTCTCTCTCAAGTTCTTGATAAATATCACACTGTAGCATAAAATACCAATAGACTATAGTTTATGTCTGGGAAATAAAATTTTATTTATTACGACTAGATATAACGAAGTTACGATGTACGGAATCTTTTAGACTGTAGATATGTATAGGTGGCTATAGACTACTTTTGTCCGGTTAATGCATACCCCGGCTTTTTTAAAATTTAGAATTTGGACTATATAACCACAGAATACCAAATCTATAACTCTAAATTATTTTCGGCCAGTTACATCATAATCAGGAGCCCAGTGTTTTGACTCAGGGCTGGTGTTGCGTATTTACAAACGTGGTTAAAATACTCCCGCCCGATTAGTTTATGTTTATACACTGAGCAGGAACTCACTCTCATTATGGCCTAGTTGGTCGGCGAATTTAGCCATTGTTTGAGTAATACAACCATTAATATATCCAACTTCTTGGAGGTTTTGGTTGGAGAAGTTGGTTTCATAAAAACCCTAGAGTCAAAATTATTAAGCCGCAAGCTTTTGACCAGTAACGACTACTACGTCTTAGATAGTAGCCGGGAGCTACGGCCACACGTGCCCTCTGAAGCACTGAATCATCTTTCTTTTCGGAAAATTACTTGATTCAGCCTGCAATATATTCTCTACCAAACTGGGGAAAATCTCTTACATTGTGACATTGTTCGACAAGTGTTCCAAACGATTCATTGTTATTTATTCACTTAATTAAATCGTTAAATTTTAGTAGGTATAACATATCTTTGTAACGTCATTCTAATCTAATTTCGTAATGCTATGCCATTAAAAATATCCCTTGAGACAAAACACATTAGAAAACCCAAAATATTTCCAGGCGAATGAAACATACGAGTATTTCAATTCCTTGAATCCAGTCCAATAGATGTGTTATAATTATAAGCTTTTAATTATCAAAACATTTAGATTGGACCATATTATATAAACACTATGTTTCCGGCTGTATGATTCCATTTTACCTTGAATTTGAACTAAAATAAGTATTTCTGTAAATGTACTAATCGCATAATTGTCAAAACTGCTAGAACTTTGGAAGCAACCTATTATTTACGTATGTAGTACGTAACATCCTTGATTATTTACTAAACTGTAACTTGTTCTTACAGTTTTTTTGTCTTAAAATCGGCGACGGTCTATGATGTTTATTTATCTGACTTGCTCTACCATAGAGCACTTTTATTTAGAAATCGATATTTCTCTAATATTGTGACGTGGATCGAACTCGCGTACCACATTTAAGAAGCAAAGATCCTAGCCACAATACCACTGACGCTCTCACACAAAATAAGCTTAGAAAAAACATAAGTGTTTTTTAGTTTCTTAATATAGTTTTAAATCATAATACTTAGTTATAATCTGGTAGTTTGTAGGTTGTAAATTACAAATTACAACTTGTAATTTGTTGCGTTTCCAATTTTATTACAAATCGTGATGTTAATATAGAAGTCTTGTATTTCTCTCTTTTTACCACAAACCACTTTAGCAGAATACAGTACTAATAGAAGGTATCTAATGCGTTCAGAAAGTTTTCTCTAAGTCAAATGCATGAGGAGTCGTAAGGCATGGGTGCACAAACATGGTTCGATTTGTCAACAAACATATACTTTTTCAAGTTTTCTAATAGAGTGACTTTCTTCATTTATCACTTTTTGATGTTTTAAAAGTGCTTGCCACAGTTTGAAATAATAGTTAGTCTTCATTTCAATTCTTTCAGCCGTTTTTGCATGATTGATTAACAAATATCTAAACTTTGACATTTATAATATTCAATGTGATGTAGGTAATAAATTTTTATATTATTTATTACATCACATATTCAAACTTAAGACTTGTTGTCTGCCTCGCGACTTCACTCGCGTTATTCAAGTTTCGAAAATACTCGTATTTTTCGAGTATGTCCTTTATTTCCCGCGACGCTATCTGTAAACTTACAAAAAAAAAATCGCAATACATTTAGCCGATTATGCGTGAAAGCCTAAAAATCTGACGACGATGTTTGCTGAGAAATGCCTCTATCATTTTTCATTATCGTTTTTATCTTTTTGTTACATATTATATTGCGTATATCTGTGATAATAAGTTTAAATCAAGATATAGTAAGTACATTCACTTAACCCCTTCAGATACGACGAGGATTATCGTTTGATGTCCATCACTTGGATGCATTTTCAGCCTGAAAATAGGTCATCCACATAAATATTACTTGCAAACACAGATTTGCAGAAGGGACAGTGAGTTTTTTTCATAATTTACATGACTAGGCTCCCCAGTGAGTTGGTGCCTCTACAGCGTCCGTGGTCGAGTGGTAAAACAGTCGTCTAACATTACGGAGGTTCTGTTCTGGGTTCGATCTCGGTGGGCGTCGAACAAATTTACTTTGTGAGACGAACGGTGGTGCTGCATGGACTGGTCTGCTCAAGTCGATTGGCGGTTGTGACTGTGATAGATTGATTGGTTATATTAAATAATTTAGTTTTTCTACTTTGACTGGTTGCCTTCCTCTAATTGTATATTTCGTTCGCACTTTTTGTTATATTAATAAAATTGTATAAAATAATAATTTATAATTTTGTAAAATATTTTGAAAAGATGCAACGCCTGTGGAATTTCTTCCGGCGAGTTCTTCTCCACAGAAGACAGCCAAATTGTGAACTCGCCTCGACGACGAAAAGTGATTTGTAAAATTTTACTTCAAATAAAAACTTTTTGAATTTTGAATTTTAGACTCTCCCGAGCATGGTGAGGATAATAGGAAACACAGGCCGAATCACATCATTGGTACGAAAGAAAGATATTTCCGAGCTTCGGAAGGCACGGCGGTTTAATAACTCTATTACCAGGGTTTGTGAGGTAGGTTATACTCCTCGAAAACCAGACGATTAGCAAGCAAGCATTAGGTACTTTGACAACAAGTTACTTGGAATGGCTTGTGCCAGCTTATTGGTTACCCAAAGAGTAATGTTTGGAAGCTCCAAGTATATACTTACCTAGCGAATTAGGGAACAATTGTCTCATCTGTGGTACATAATCTTTGTATGCACTTTCCTTATTTATTGATCTCATACAGAATGCATCATTCCGCTAAATTGAAATCGCGATCGTCTGTTGTTATTTATTACTCATACTCATATCATACGTACATGCTTACGTCATACATACAGACATTTATTTATGACGTATGAGCTGTAGGGTTGGCGACGTTCAGACGACGTGAAACTGAAAGATTCAGGTCAAGATCTGAAGATGTCATAGTGTTGTGTATTTCGGCTTGGACCTTAGTCTGAGATTGCAGTGGGTTTTTTTTTATTTTACTGTTTTTCTTAGAGTTCAACAATAGGTATTTTAAAAGAAAAATATATTAAAAATTCCAAATCTACAATTTGTCCTGTGATTTAAAATTCATGAATAAATATTTGTATCTTATTTGAATATTCTACGATTATATTATTATTTTTAAAGAACCGGTTCAGATAACAATATAGTGAATGTTATATTTCTTATATGAATTTTACATTAAGGAAGGAAGACGCATTTCAAGTTTTGGTACAACTAGTAAAAAACTAGGTACCCATGGTCAAAATAGCACAGAATATCAAATAGTAGTCCCTAAAATAGTAACGTGTATGCATGCAGAATATATGAATAAAAACAAAAATTATGTAATTCTGATAAAATCGACAAAGAAACGACGATGTAAGGGTTATTGTTTGCCGCTGGATGCGGGCAGCGCAGGGGCGATCGCTGTGGAGATCTTTGGGGGAGGCAGCAGTCCAGTAGTGGACGTCTATTGGCTGGAATGATGATGAACAGTGCATCTTCCCTATATCTATATCTATCTATACATCAAGTGTAAACAATTCCATCAGGTATTTGTATGCGTAAACAATTCCTTAGTTCTTGTCGTAGTACGTAACGTGCGGATATCTAAATTTAGCCATAGCCAGCCCTATTGACGTATATCTCAATCACATAGACCGATTGTTTTGCATTCACCATTTGGCGGCGGGCGGTTCAATCACACGATGATTTATTGTGGTTTTTCATTCATACCTTCCCATCTGTTTCTTTGACTCACCTTCTAGTTTAAACAAGACGTTCATGGCAAGATTTGGGTTGGTTCTAAGCCGAAAAAATCAATACAATTAACCGTTCGAGCCTCAAAAATAGCACAGTGAATTTCTTAATTTTTAGAAATGACGTATCATTTGGATAATTTTAGTTATTAACTAAATTCAATAACTAAAAAAATCTTGTCGGGAAATCATACCACATTTGATCACCTTTTATTCAACTTTGTATGCATTTTATATCTTTTAAATTATTTTAGAACTGACATTCGTTTATTGCCTAAATTATAATTAATTTTGGGGGACTAAAATCTTAGTTATTCCAAAATTTTAAGTTTTTATCCTAACTAGCAGTCCTCTCGCTGAAAAAAGTTCATACAAACCTCGTACTGACGATAAGAAAACTCGTAATACAGCGCAACGAGAAATAACGATCGAATTCCACGCAACGGTACAATCAACAACACAATAAGTTGAACACTTTGTACATTGTACCGTTCCTACTCGTATGTCCGTAAACAAAGTCGCGGGACGCGTGTAGGTTTAGCTTATCTTGCTCTTGACCAGACCACAGACCAGACGTACACACATTTTGGTGATTCATTTTTATTTATTACTAGCGACCCGCCCCGGCTCCGCACGGGAAAATGGTTATTGTGGGTTATCCTTAAGTATATTATGCATGTATTATACATATAAACCTTCCTCTTGAATCAATCTATCTATTAAAAAAAACCGCATCAAAATCCGTTGCGTAGTTTTAAAGATTTAAGCATACAAAGGGACATAGGGAGGGACATAGGGACAGAGAAAGCGACTTTATTTTATACTATGTAGTGATAAGATTGTAGATTATTGTAAGATTAGATTACAAATGTTGCGCTCAATTCCAGAGTGGCCGTTAAAATGTCTAATTTTAATTAGGCCCAGCGCACACCAGGAGAGGCGCGGCGAAGATACTGAGAACGTATCAATTAAAACTAAACCTTAACTATTTTGACATACGGTTGAAAACGGCATGCCATAATCGAGTAGCGCGCGGCGCGTCGAAGCTGCCACGAGAGCCGGCGCGAGACCGCGCGCGGCGCCGTATGTCAAAATATTTAAGGTTCAGTTTTAATTGATACGTTCTCAGTATCTTCGCCGCGCCTCTCCTGGTGTGCGCTGGGCCTTAGGTGTCGATAAACCACTTTGCAATTCTACGGGAACTGTCAAATTCAACTGCCATCGCTAATTTTAATCTGACGTTCCTTATTTTAGACAATCCATAGACAATCAATTCAACTTAACTTTATCTGGCCAAACGCATTTCTATGTATGCCATTTTTACGCGAAAAATCGCTTAACTGACTAATCTTAGCGGCGATTAAAATAAATATTATGATTAGGTTGTATGGCAAGGATATAACTGGTCTTTCTCATCAAAATTACATGGAAAAACCACAACTTGAACTCAACTTAGCCAATTTAGCAAGTCACTTAAACCCCGTTAAATTTAGTTGGCTTGGCACCTTAAAATAGCACATGTGGATATAACCAACTTAAACTAGTTAAATTTTAGACATTTTAATTTTAAGTTATTTAGACGGTGGACGCGTGGAATTGGGTCCATTGCTTGTAGCATTAATTTGCTAATAAGTATCTTACTTTATTTCAATAAGTAGTAATTCACAATTTTGAAAGAAATTTTGAATACTTATTCTATTTCGGAAACCATACATACAGAAAGACGCGCTCTTTTCCCTAACGGGGCGAGCAGTGTATTAGAAAGGTGACAGGAAGCCCAAACTAAAGCCTCTTTTAGCAATGTGTTCAGTGTGGTTTGGGTTAAGATTTTGTACGCAACTGTAGAGGTCAAATTTTAATGTCAGTACCTAAACATAAAAAAATGCTAAAAACCGAGTCAGGGGGATGTATGAAGTGAAATAAAACAAATCCAGTTTTTTTGTTTCTTTGTCTGTTTCTCCGAAACTGCTGGACCGACTGAAATATAATTTTGCATAATGGTACCTTTTAGCTGCGTTCAACATATTAGGGAAGATATCTCATTCCTATGGGAAACTTTGCATGGAAAATTCAAAAAACAACGCGGGCGTAGCCGCGGGCGGACAGCTAGTCTAAAATAAGACATATTATCGATCCTTGTTTCGTAGTGATAACCAAGTTTCGATGAAAAATAAATAGGTAATTCTATCGTCGAAACGAGTTTGCCAAAATATTAGGTGTACAAATATTTTATAGGTACCTTATTCATGTTTCTGACCAATCAAGATAGGAGAAGACAAGAAGAAGACACGAGTGACAAGACATAGTTTTGTCGTATCTATACTCGCATATCAATCAAAGGAAATTTCAATATGGCGGGTTTTTCACAACTTTTGTCAGATGAATGTGAGATAATCTCTTGTCACAGTGCTTCATACTTAATTAGTTCCGAAAGGGGACAAAGGGCTTAGTACAAACATCCTCACACTTTTATAATTTAAGCGGTTTCAAAACCGGAGCTGTATACAGGGGCCTAGCTCGTTAAAGTCCGACCTTGCTCGCGTACGTACGGCATGTTTACTAAACAACATTCAATGAATTATGTTATGGTTCCATATTAAATTTTGGGCGCCTCGTTTTTTCTGGAGTCTATGATGGTTTTATCGACTACGGTGTGAAGGACGCCGTTTGTGGAAGATTTTAAAGAAAAACTGTAACTCTGGGTTTAAAATCAACCTTACTCTTCCTTAGGGTATAATTACGATGAACATGAAAACGATGCACACGGAATTTTTTGACATTTTATAACGGATTCCTAAAAACTTTCTTATACTATACCTAATTGTGAAAAAAGATAACTACCGATGCCGAATATTCTCAGTTCTGTTTTTTATTTCGATATTTTTTCTTCAGATGTGATTTCATGTGATACATATTCAAACGTTATAATAAAAGGCAGTATTTTATCATTTTTATCCATATGCGGAATTTTCCAATAAAAATATTTATTTATACAGTATAACTAACTAGCAATGGGTATAATGTCGCATACGGCTTTTTATAATCATTTTAAATTCAAATTATTTATTTGCAAGTCACAAAGGTAAAAGATCTTAAATATACATCCAGATAAGTGACGCCCTGAAAGGGCACAGCAAACTTCCGAGAGAGCGCATTAATATTATCTATAATTAATAACAATAAATAAATAAATCTTCACTTAATTTACTTTCATATTCATTTATAGCATATAATATCAGGTACTTAGAGAAAAAGAGGCATACTTTAATTATAATTTATTATAGATCTTTGTCATCCAGGAATTCTTTGATGCTGTAGTAACTTTTAGCAATAAGAAAAGATTTCAGGTGATTGGTGAAAGAAGCCATTTTTTCGTAATTTTTTAGATAGTTGGGTAATATATTGTAATTTTTTATAATATAGTATGAGGTGCAGAGGTTACAATTTTAAGTTTTGAAAATGGAATATGTAATTTATGAAGATTTTGATAATTGCGCTTTATTCCTGTAAGTGGGGATTAATTAGGGTGTTTTCTGACAATTTTTCTTGCCTCAAGAATATATATATAGAAGTTAGCGTTAAAATTTTGTGCTTTATGAAGAAAGGTTTGCAGGATTGCATCTGGTCATCAAATAAGTATAATCTTCTTGCTTCAAATAAGTATAGGCTGTAACTTTCCTATAAAAATAAAAATATAAAATTAAATAATCCAATATGCCCAAAAATCTAGAATAAAAAAATTAAACTATTTCTTACGAGTAGGTACATCAATTCGTCCAAGGGATATTATGAGCACGCACAACTTCGTAGCTAAACAGACAATAATAGAAATGAGATAAAAGATAATTCCCTCGTCATCGGTGAAGAACTTGACCAAAACTCTTTAACTCATTCCATTACCCAATCTATTTTAAACCTTATACACATTCAGGTAGGTTCAGTTTCCCCTTCGAATGCTGAAGCCCCATATCACTCATCTCCTCCCTCCCATAAACCGAGACCTTGCTAGCCATACGGCTCTAACTCCCAAACGAATGTTTACTAAACAATGTAAACTACTGTACGTACAGTACAGATTTCCTATTGTCTGTTGAACAAACTAAATATTGAAGGTGTCAGTCAAACGGGCTCATGGGTTCAAGAGGTTTTTCTTTTTCATTCAAACAGCAAAGTTTTTAAATATGTACCAGGTGGTACCTTATATCCCCGATCAACATCTTAGATAGTTTTTACCGCAGGAAACAACCTCATTTCCACAGAACATTAAAAAGAGGTTAGAAAGGCGATGTGGGCGGGGCCGGCGCGCCAAAACTATGAGCAAAACGCTCATACTCCACGCAAAGACGCGATCGCGCTGTCTAACTCACACATAGCTATAAAAATGTACATCGGTATGCGTGCATGCGTATGATTCGTTTCCATTTGAAATCGCGTGATTGAGCGGCGCCATGATTGGCTAGATTTGAAATTGCAAATATGTGCGTAAACTTCATCTTTATTGAAGTACAGATGTAGTGGAGGTGAAAGGTGGGGTGGAATCGGCGACACCGGATTTCATACGGACGGCGCATTATCGCCATTCTAGTGCTCATTTCTACGGGAAACTGCGCGGAAAAGTAAAAGAACAACGCGAGCGTAGCCGCGGGAAGATAGCTAGTTTTAAATATTATTTATTCGTAATTAGATTTATTCATATTCCGTCATTTTCAGTTCACATTTCAAATCAACTTATCAGCCAGTACTATTAGTAGGTACTCCTATCCTAGTATCTACCTAAGTGGCTGATAAGTTGATACCTATATATAAATAGGTACTATGTAAAAGATGTAAAAAATATTAATTCTGATTTGTTAAGCCAAAACTGGCACTGCAAAAATTCGGGAAATTCACCGTCCGTCTCTACCTTGCATCTTGTGTCTTTCTTATTCAATATTTTGCGCTTTTAGGACTTTAAAATGTTCCGTACTATACCATATGCCATGTATGCAGGCTGCAGCTCATCCCAAAAGAAAAATCATGTGCCTACTGTCTAGCGTGTGTCTACTGTCTAGTAGATATCAGTAGAGCTTTTAAATAAGCGTCTTGAGCAATAAAATCCAATAACGTCTTTATAACTTTCGCATCAAGGTACAACTTTCTAATGAACTTTAACCATAAATCATCCATCTGCCACTTACACCTGTTCACACTCACGCCGTATCCGTCGACCTATTTCACCTCGCGTATAAATAGATCTATCTATTATAAAAAAATGTGTTAGTCACTGAGGTCAAAATGGTACATATATTTTTGTCGCAAATATAAATACCTACTTGTGAAACTAGAGCGTGTGCGTGATAAAATATACTATCTGCTGAGTACGGTCGAGCGCAAAAGTGTGACAAAGTTAGTATTATTTCGTGCACGAATTGTTTTATCTAAAATGAATACTCGTAGATAAAACGCCTGTCTCTGAAGTTCGGGGGTCGTGGTTTGAGTAGAAAGGAGATGTAAAATTTTGTATGGGAGGTGGTTTTTTATTATTTCAAAAATTGAACGGGTATTCTACGCATATAGGGTAAAAGGGTATATTATTACGATAATCAGGATCACTTGAAAAAAAATAAAGAAAGCTCCGTTTTTTTTTTATAAATTGATTCGAATATTGGATGGTAGAAAAATAAACCTAAGATCTGGCAATACAATTATACCTCTGGCAATCCTTTCAAACCGATTTTTTGTTGCGTAGTTGCTGTGAATGCTTTTTAAGAAAGAGATAGCGCATAGTATAAAAATGATCTATTGTCTCTTTCTTAATTTTTATTAAGATTTAATCGATATTTTTACTTTTTTTCTGATTTTGGCGCTAGTGTTACTTTGCGCCAGTGTCAACTGTCAAGTTTATTTTCAAGGTAGGGAAACTAAACGCTAATTTCGGTTAAAAAAAACGGTTATTTTTCTGACTGTCAGTTGAATACCTGTCAATCCTGTCATCTATCACGTTGACATTCAGATAATATTAGAATAATAGCTCTTGGAAATTCATTGATCGTTCGTTTCATTATAACTTTTTAGCTTGAATAAGTTTGCAATTTTTACGAAAACGGAGCATCGATAAAATAATTTGATTAGTTATCCCGAAACCCACTTACATAAGCTTTCTAAGTAGGTATACTACTTATCCGTTCAATTTTTCGCTGAATAAAAAACCACTTTTTACGTCTCCTTTGTATAAATTAAACAAACATACATGGACATGAACATTTGCACTGAATCGAGCACCTTGTCTTGAATATTTTAAAGGATAAGCCTATCCGAGATACTGAACAATTTTCCCCAAAAAAAAGACTGAAATATGAAAAAAAATGATCAGAAAAAATACAACATGTCTGTCTATCAATTAAAAAATTTTACCATTTCTGTGCTTAATCTTGACTAATGACATTACGATACTGTTCATGTAGTAGTAGACAGTAGTAGTAGTATTAATAAGTATGCGTGTATAGATAGGGGTAGCGAGCGCACACAGAAATAAAAACTAATTTATTTTTTTGTTCTCTTTGTCCATTCTGGACAGGCGAAGGGAAACTTAGCCCATACTGCCTCGTCAGGAATTTATTTATAAGGTAGAATTGACAGGCACGGTGATGTGATCAGCTGATTAGATTTTTTCTTATTGGGTAGGTTCTTCATTTAAAATATTGTGCACTTATTTATTTATACCCTGTATATTTGTCTGTACCTATATCAGCCATCTATTCTAGTTTAGCAGTCTTTCAGACCAGTACTACCCGATTACTCTGATCTTATTTCAAATAAATCTTTAGTACATATGCGTCAAAACAAGGTGCTGTTTAGGAATACAAACATAAGAATATGCGTACTCTTCCAGAGTATAATTTAATGAGTGTGTGTGTGTGTGTGTGTTGTAATAAATAACGCTCTTAAAATCTCCTCAAACAATATTAACTTGTTTCTGCTTACTCGAGCGTAAACAACATCATACATACGTTCGTTCATCAAGTGTTTTTGTTATATAGTGTCAAGAGCACGCTATGCTGAAAACTTTGGACTTTGCACCGTTCTTATGTCCATTGAATATGGAATAGAATAGCGGTGCGCTTGTTCACCTTACTTTGCACTTGACTGTGCATCCTTAGCGGCTGAAATGTTCCGTGAATATTGCACATAAACTTACAATGAAAACATTGTCATGTTTCTTCTTAGTACAAAATTGTTGTATCTAGGAGATAACAATGACACCTCTCTAATCGAATATTTCTATAAAATCATACACTTGAGAAAAAAGTTGGGTTAGAATACAAATACCGATATTTTGTCACAAGGAAAGAGATACAATTTTTGGCTACCTAAAAGAATTATAATCGAAAACAAATAAATGTTTTTTTTTTCTTTCCAATCGAGACGCGGCAATGACGCGACGACGACGTCATCGTTAGCCAGTGATAGATAACGAATAACATTTTTTTGTACCACAGAACAAAACATTTTGTTGCGGCTTAATATTCTGCCTAATACATTATTTTATAATGGACTGTACTTTTTTTTACGATACAATTTGGCACTTACAATGTTTTCTTTCAACTACGTTACGTTTCAATGAAGGGAAAGAGTAAATATTTTTGTTTGCCAATTCTCTATGTTTCGAATTGAAGCAGAATTTGTCAACAACCTGAAAAATTGTTCTGACTAAATGATTTCAGGATTTCCTAATAAATTTTAGAAATTCACATCGTATAAACTTATTTGTTAATAAATAACATACTTGAAACTTTGATAAAATGACTGCTGTTTCATGAGTTAAAGGTCGGTGGCCAAGTGGCTACGGCCTTTGGATTCCACTCGGAAGTTGGTTGGTTCAAGCCACTACCAATTAATTTCAATTTTCGAATTGAAACATGTCCGTTTCTTCGACGCTCACGGTGAAGGAAAACATCGTGAGGAAACCTGCGAATTAATTCAAAGGTTGTGTGTGAAGTTGACCAACCCGCATTGGGCCAGTATTCCGAGGGGTGGGGATTGGGGACATATACCTATGAGCTGTTAAGTAACGAAATAAATAATTTAAAATCTGAGCCAAGTACATCAGAAATTGATCTTATGCAATTTGATAATACTTTAGCTCTCCACAAAGCTCTTCATTCATTCAATATTGTTTCCACATGCACAGTGCTCCTAGTATAATAAGTGCAAGTTGCAAGTTGATTCTAATAGCATTGTTCACATTTAGCATTTAGCGCTACAACTAGTAGGGCTGTGTCTTCAAATGTGTTCATCTTTGTTAGCATTATTATAATAATAAATTAAACTTGGCGAGTTACAATTATTGTTTTACATTTTCAGCCACACTAGGTGCAGCCAGTATGGTGGCTACTATTTGATCTTAATTTGACACTAGTATATTTATTTTCATATGCAATTGATGTATTTAAATGTTTCATTATAGTAGAGAGAGGTGTATTTTTTTTGTTTTTTTAATTGATCTATGCTTGAGTCAAGAATCAAGCTTCACCGGACCACAGACCGGACTTGGTTTGTTGAGATGTGTTATGTATGTACGCCCGCGTTGTTTTCCGACTTTTCCGTAGTAATTTTTAACTATCCCACGCGAACTCTTTAATTTTCCGGGACTAAAAGTATCCAAGTTTGACCAGAGAACCACCATGCAAAATTTTATTAAAATCGGTTCAATAGTTTCGGAGATTAGCCCGTACAAACAGACAGAGAAACAAAAAAAAATCTGGATATGTTCTATTTGTCAAACTTATAACATGCCTCTTTTTCGTCGGGTGTTAATAATAAGTATGATAAGCTACACTGAGTGATATTTGTTGAAATGTCTGTCAGTAGCCCTGTTTAAAAGCAATAACGCATGCGGGGTTACTCCGGAGCGTCTATTCTAGTGCGCGCGCGCATGTGCCGCCTTCCGCGTGCTTCAATGCGCAGCGTGCAATCCCTGAACAGCGCAGGAACTTAACACTGTTAAGGATTCATACTTTTTCACGGCCCCGTAGCTTAGTTGGTAGTAGGAGAACAGGAACAGGATCCACTGAAAAACAGCGTTTAGCTCTCTCCGAAACTATAATGTCTCATGCATTTCGTTGCTATTTTTTTACTTAGCAGTCCCCCGTCGCATTAAAGGATCAACAAAAAATTATTATATTTATTTTTTACTTTTTATGGGTCTTGTGGCGGGGGTTTTTAAAATTTTTTATTTAATATTTTGAATAATAACTAAATACTTAAAGGTGCACACTACCACCTGTTCCCATTTAACAGCCCTCCTGACGCCAAATGATCAACTTTCGGAGATGCTATATCTTAGGCCAAATAATTGCTTACTACAAAGACACCAAACGGTTAGTTTTTGGTAAATTTTCCTTAGTTTGTTTTACCAAACTGTTTCAGATTATAGTTTTTATTATCTACATGTGGGTACTTACTTCAATTGATACAAAATTTAATAATTCTGAATATTGGAACGTAAAGGTACGTACGCGGTCTGTTGGTATCTCTTTTACTCATATTATATTTATTTCCTAATCTGTGGGAATGCAATTTAAATCCTCTTCTTAGAAGATTTAGCACTCTAGATAATCCGAGTAATTTTCTTGAAGACGTATCGAGAGGATTAGCGGTCTATATTAGTCTTCCGTATTCGTTTTTCAAATGTTTGGAAGTCGTCTTTTATAACAACTTCATTGTCGAATCGAACTTATGAAGCTCTCTGTCTACTTCTTCCACAGCAAATGAAAATTCGTTTCTTTTCGTTTATTAGACTTTAGATTTAGATATCAATACATTTTTAAGATTAATAAGTATCATATAATCGAACATAGAGGTAAATAAAACAAGTGTAAGTAGCCAGGACACGCAGCTGGAATAACGGCTCTCTAAAGGTCATAGTGTCCAGTCGCATGTGCTGACTACTGTACAGGGAGCTTTCAGCGTGCTTTCGTTTATGCGTCAAGCGCAGCGACATGCGTCTATGTCGTTTACATATAAAAGTGTTTTTATAGGACACATGGAAAGGTAAAAGCATTGCACCTGTCGAAAGCTTTCTAATAAAGTTAAGTTAAAACCTCAAGGTTTTATTCCAAGTAAAACCATTTTCGACGTATATTTAGCTAATAAGACCAAGAACTGTCATTGGTTGGTGGCAGAGGTGCCTAAACGCTACGTTTGCCGCATAAACGAAAAGCACGCGTTAGGTACCCTACTTAAGGATCATAAAGGCATAATGCTCTATTAATCTGTTGCTGCTAGTCAGCGTTCGATCAATTTATAGATCAATAAAACTGGCAAATATCGACTTAAGGAGTTTATGATCGATTTCAGTTAAACGGTTCCCAGATTCAAATTTTACTAAAGCTACATCAAAGCTTTTATTTGCAGTGTGGATTGTCTGAATCAAAGTTTATTTATATAGGTTTAGGCAGATAATAGCCATTTTGCGTATTCATAAAAAAAATGCGAATATGTGTTTGTTTGTCACGCAGAAACTAAGCATGGATTAACCTGACTTTGTGCATTGATGTAGATAGAGGGCTGGAGAGTGACATATTCTACTTTTAACAGCGGGAATATATTTCATTCCCACGGGAAAAGTCAAAAAACAATAGAGGCGTAGCCGCGGGCAGACAGCTAGTTTTAACTAAGTAAAAACACTTTATTACACACAAAAAAATACAACACTGGAGAACATAATGTGGTAAGGCGGTCTTATCGCTTGTAGCGATCTCTACAAGACAACCTTAGGGTAGGGTACACAAACGAGCAGGCCGTAGTTGTGCAGTGTTAGTGTATCAGTGTTTAACGAATGCAATTCAAAAATTCGTTGGTTTTATCGGATTATTGAATGGAGCTTTTATTACTTTGACGAAATCGCAACATTCACTATTCGAATCCAAATACCTTCTGGATCATGTTTCGATCGCACTGTCTCTAGCAGATCCAGAAAGCTACTAGTTTAATAAATAAGCGCATAAATCTTGGTAAGGAGAACTGCGTAAAAT
This sequence comes from Teleiodes luculella, assembly GCA_948473455.1. Taxonomy (NCBI): domain Eukaryota; kingdom Metazoa; phylum Arthropoda; class Insecta; order Lepidoptera; family Gelechiidae; genus Teleiodes; species Teleiodes luculella. The sequence continues at coordinate 3,997,689 of OX419605.1, forward strand.
CATATTCGCCAACTAACAAGTCAGTAATTCACGTTAAAAAACCCTTTGCTTGACTTTTTTATAAACAGGAAGCCAGAATTAAATAAACTGCTTCATAAATATCGGGCGAGTGCCGGCGGCTTCTGTTTCATCACGGCCGGTATTTTTACTCGTTTCCTAACGAACAGCCAGACATGTTACTAGTACCATTACTATATATTTTCACAGTTGTTTTTGACGGAGCGAGCATGAAGCGCGAGCGAAGTGCCTCTTTTTCAGCTTATGCAAAAATGCTTTCGTAAGTCCAAATAACGAACCTGCTCTCACAATTTCATGAGAATTGGTTGAGAAATTCAATCTAATCTAGATTCCATTTCTGTACCTTTACATGGACTTCTATTTGGTGCCTTTACATCGGTTGACCTTTGCACCGATTCTCGTGAAATTGTGAGAGCAGGTTCGTTATTTATGAGCGTCTTTGTGACAGTACTTTGTACGGAGTTATAGAGATTGTGCCCCTCAGGCGTCTCCTCCACGATGTTTTTCAGTATCAACGCGCTAGGCCGTGGTCCGAGGCTCCCTTGGCCGCCCCTAGACGCGTTGGTATATGACTTTTTTTATGGTAGAGTCTTCCGCTCCCCCGCAAGTTCGGTGAAGTTTGATCCGTCGTACCTTTTCGACTTAAGCATAAAAAAAAACAAAAGCTAGTTGTACTGCTAACGCTGTAGTAGCATTTCCTGACCGACAACACGTTTAAAATAAATAAATAAATATAAATAAAAGCATACATAAATTATTTTTTCGCTTTTTCTTTTCCTTTGAACGTCTTCTACTCTCGCCTAAAGGTTGCCTAGAAATCGCTTAAAGCGATAAGGCCGCCATTTGCCGCAAATTTATTTTCATGTTGTTTTCATTTGTAGCATATTTTATGTGCAATAAAGAATAGTTGTATTGTATTGTAAATTAACGCTCTTTTCCTATAACGGGGTAACCTGCATTTTAGGGCTTTAGCTCAAAGGGAATCCAAATTAAAATCACCTTAATTAAACGTAAAAAGCAAATAAATGGCGCCTTTTATTTGCGACAATGCTATTTTACTGCTATACTCGTATTCAGACATATTTCGTTTGAGCTTTTTCTAATTTTCAGCAACTATCGACCGAACTGCTTTCAAATTTTTGCAAAAATAACTTTCTTGTTCTGTTCGAGTGGACTGTAAGTTTACTGAGAGCTTTTCTATAATAATAATTTATTTCATATCTATAGTAATAAATTAAATAACACGAAATTTTACGATTTCAATACCATGACTATCTACTCAAATCAAACGCCAGTAATACAATTACTGCATGATTTAAGTCCGGCATCGACCTCATGACTAACTTCAGCTATCAAAATACTATAAAATCTGAATATAAACTTTCAATAATACAGCCAACTGCAAGTCAAACGCAACATATAAATAATATACGAAACAACTAATCATCACTATCATTTTCTGTAGTTCACTATTTGCGATTATGATTTCAGTGAGGGCAAAAATGTACCCCAAAGACCACTGTGACTTGACAGGATCTATTGTAGTCAGCCCTCATACATAGGCTATATATATAGCCTCTTACAAACCTACAGCTGTAAAGAAGCTGACGGTTTTGGTGGGATTTAGGGTTCGGGCTTCCTGGGGGGCAAGCTTGTGCGCTCCCAGCACCTGTCGAGAGCATTGCGAGTTCTTTTTTTTTTTTTTATTGACCTATGCTTGTGTCGAAAAGGTACGACCAATCAAGCTTCGCATTACGAGTTCATTCACAGAAGATGCGGAATGGAATATCTTCTACAGAATCTACAGTAAGGGTTTCCCATAATGTTCTCTCTATATCACTTCTTATTTACATCCCCTTGACACGGATTCTAGCTTTTTTTCTATGTACAGATTTTCGACCTCTACAGTTTTATTATATGAATAGATAAGTCACTATAAGTTTATGATCAGACAAGTTGTTTATCATGACATGCGCCCGACTGTACCTGAGCTCGAAACAACAGATTGTTGATTGGTCTGACGTCACGGTTTTGGAGTAATTTTTTACGATTATTTCTCATGAAGTGAATTTCCGGATTCTCTTCTGTCACTGCGTGGGCGCATCATTTTGTTATTTTAAGACGTGTAGATATTTCAGTAGTAGAAGAAAATTAACGTCAACATTTAGGGTATTATTTACATGGCTGGTAAAGGTAGGAGAGAAATCGGAAAAGGCTTTTGCCCAACAGGGGGATTCTAATTATTCTAGTTTATTTCTTTTTTGAAGCGAACATATTAAAACTGTAGAAGTCGAAGATCTGTGCATAGAAAAAAATACTATACCTAAACTGAGCCAGGAGGATGTAAGAAGTGATAATATAGAACATAATTCAGACTTTTTTCCAATGTTTTGTTTCTCTTTTTGTCTGTTAGTACGGGCTAGTTTGAAGGAAAATTTTAATTTTGGTACCCTGTCATATGATCAGTCATATGATAGTTTTTACCGCGGGAAAATATCTAATTTCTACGGGAAACTGTGCGGAAACGGAAAAGTAAAAAAACAACGCGGGCGTAGCCGCGAGGCGAAAAGCTAGTAAATAAATAAAGCTAATCAGTATGTGCAGAAAACAATAGACAGTTCTAAAAAGTATCTCTCCATATTAGGGGCTCGTTGCAAAGATACAAAGTAACTTCGGTATTTGAAATAATAATTTCTAGGCACGTCTAAGACACACACATCGCGTAGCACAGGACGTGATAAGTTAGCGACAGCCCATAATTGGGTGTATTCCTGTATGGAAGCTTATTTAGAAGGAACTCCCATGGAGTCGGAAACCATATTAATAATATAAATGCGAAAGTGTTTGGGCTTTTTTCACATGGAAATTCTGTAATGGGTGGGAGATGAGTCTGAGATAGACTGAGGGCTGGAGAGTGACGTGGAGTGACAGGTTACTTCTTACCGCAGGAAAATATATCAGTGCCACGGAAAAAGTCGAAACATCACAGATTTCGTGCTTCACACGACAATCGAGCACATTGGAAATGAACCTGTAACGTGAAATTTCTTTCTGACTTTTTAACTTTTTTCGAAAAGGTACGGCTAAAGGGCAAACCCTTAACCCGATCGTCTTTGTTTTAAGCTTTAATTGTAGCTGACTACCAAAGGATATTTTCTCAAATTTTTGATATCATTCCTCGTATCAAAAATATCGAGCGCCAAAATAAAAAACAACCAGAAAAGTTTTTTTTTTCACTACGAGTATTTCTGCCATAACTTTTTTTGTTTTTCACTTTCTCGAATTATTTTATGTGTAAATACGCGGTTTTTGAGCCCTTTTTGAACATCATATCTTCACAACTCTCTGAGATAGGGGATCGCACTATCTCGTGAAATCGGAGCCTGGAGGAACACTACTGGAGCGAACTAAAAGACATTTCCAATGTAAAAATAATGCGAGCGTAGCCACGGGCGGACGACTAGTAATATTATAATGGCATTGTTATTTAATTTTGTTCGTCGTATCAGGAGGTCGTAAGACCTGGCATAGTGAAGAGCTATTTTAGAATGTTTGGGTCCATGTAAATGAAATGGCAATCCCCTTCCATAAAAAAAGAAATAGGTATTTTTATAATCAAATTTGATTCTTACTCATAACTTAGATAATGGTACAGGAATCATTCCTATGCTTGCTTCCTATTTAATATTGATTTTATTTAATTATTCAATTCTCAATAGGTACAGTAAAACTATAATTTATCATGTCCCTAAATACTTGTTTGTCGCGACACTATATACATCCAAATTGCTGCTAAACAGTTTCAAAAATCACATTTTAGTCAGTCAAAATTTAGATTGCACCCGCTTTCAATCTACAAAATAATACGCTTGTTTGCTCCGTATGTTTTCAGTTTATCGATATGCACCCAGGTGGACTAATGGGATGAACCACGGGTTGGGACTGCATGTAACTGATTTTACTACGTTTATCTTATCTTCTTATCAATTTTCTTTTAGCTATATCAACGTAATTATATTTAGTTATCTTGTGGTATTGGTATTATGCAGTGATCGGATATTTTCTAAAGTTATCCACCTAATGATATGATATAAGTGTGAAGTACATTAATTGCTTTGTGTTACCATTACAAATTATTTGTGATAATACAATACTACGATATATTATGATCAAAACAAAAAACAAATAGGTATGTTTTTGCGGTTCCTGGTGACCCGTTGCGTTGACACTGTACAGACGGACGTGTATTTTATCGGTAAATAAAGTTGTTAATTTATTGTTTTTCCATTTGAAACATGGTGTAGTATCAGTGCAATATTTGTGGTCTTTATCTAAATGTGACAAAGGATGGTTAGACCGACACGAACACGATCTCGCGATCGGCGTTTTGCTATGACGTACAATGGAGATTCGGGCAACGGCGCTCGGCGGTCCCAGCGGCGGCGGCGGCGGTATCCGCGTAATTATTCGCCAAACGGCCGACAACGTCGCTCGCCTAGTTACTCGCCACATGCTCGAGGTCGCTCGTCTAGTTATTCGTCAACTGACCGACGTTGCTCTCGTAGTTACTCGCCATATGGCCGACGACGCTCGCGTAGTTACTCGCCGCACAACCGACATCGCTCGCATAGTTACTCGCGACATACTCAACGACGCTCGCGAGGTAACTCATCACCATGTTCGACGTCGCTCGCCTAGTTACTCGCCGCATGCTCGACGCTCACGACACCAATATTCGCTGAATTGTGAACGAGTACGTCGCTGTAGATCAGGTTCCCGGGGAAGTAGTGCCCAAGAAAATCGACGTGATGAACACAGACAAGAAAATCGACGTGATGACCACAGATGTACCTGTCGTAGCTTCACTACTTATGAAGCCCGCGAGAGAAATTTTCGATCTGCAAGTACTATGCCTGCCGCGCTTCTACCAATTGGCGGTTGTGAATCTTGCAATACTGTCCTACCACGCCTGGAAGCTTTAGAAAGTCGTTTGCATACCCCTCCAGCAACCGAACCTACCACTGCGCTAAATGCAGAACAGATTATGATGCAACCATTACGACCCAACGGCAACCAAATGTCTGCTTTGAACCTGCCAGTGAGAAATGAAAATGCGAGGCCTAGAATAGGAGTAAGAAGTTTTGCCAGGATGACCACTCCGGTAGATCATGAATCAACGACAGAGAGAACGCCCGAACATTTATCCAGAAACCAGGAGGCATAGGTACACCTGTTAGCCGGGACAGAGATCCCCCTATTATTTTTCAGGAGGGCGACTATGTCTTGGTGATGAAGTTTCCTCCGTCAGACAGAACAATTGACACCTTCCAAGTGGTACGTGTTCTTCCCAATGGACTAAATCTGTCGTTCAACCACACTACTGCTGTTATTCAGGAGAGGGGAGGTGCAGCGAACGATGGTATTTCAGAAACCTCAGTCCATAGTCCATCAGTCTCACCCTCAGAGTCATCGAGTCGAGACCAAGAGACGCGAATCCCCAATGAACCAATATCGCACAAGACTACTGCTCCTGACCAGGAGAGGGAAAGTGTACCAAACGACGATATTTTAGATAATCAAGCGCTGAACCTATCGGAGTCATCCAGAAGTTCCTCATCAAACACATCGAGCTCGTCATGCTTGCCTAGGTCATCCGAGTCAGGATCTGAATTGTCTTCCATCGTAGACCCGACATCAGATGGCCCAGATGAAGAGTCCGTACCAGGCATGTCCATGCCTGTAATAAAATGTTCTAGGCAATCATAGACGACACGTCACACGACGGACGTCAGAACCAGTCAGAAGTAACCTTTTTTTTAATTGACTTATGCTTGTGTCGCCAAATAGATGCGCGCCATAGTCCCGGTCCGGCCGGCCGGACCGGGACTATGGCTATATCTATATATAAGGTGCTGTTGTAATTAGTGTCATATAATTTCAGGGCTGGATATACATGTTACATGGATCACTTACAAAAAATATTTCGAAAACCTACACGCTAGTTTAAAAGTTTACTTTTCTAACAAAAAAAATAACCGAAAAAGTCAAATAAAAAACATCATACTGTAGATGATCACTCACACTACTTCAAGTACGTAAACGCATTGCTCAAAATTATTAGTGTGAGTGTTTGCACGCACACTAACGCATTCGGAACGCAATCGACGACGACGGGACGGATCGATCCTATCATCCATTACAACATTTACATATCCCTTACTATTATTACTACTACTACACTTAGGCCCACTGCTGAACCAATGGTAATGCCTCTCTTGTAGCAAAGTATTGCTATATCGCTTAACAGGTCATGAGGGAATCGGGTATTGCAGTTGTTGTTATTATTACAAGACAGCTCTAACGGGTTGGATGGCGAATTCAAATTGGCATTAAAAAACATAAATTTGCATAATTTAATTCATTTATTCGTAATGTAACATAGGTAGGTAGCACTTACTTGAACTCTTAACTTAAATAACACTCACTATTCGCGCACGTAATTGTTCTGCACTGGAAATGGTGCGGCCGTCTTGTCCATAAACCAAATCTTTAGCACGACCCCAGACATGGAAGCCTAGTCCAATGGCGTCAGGTCCGGTGACCGTGGTGGCCAGGCAATGACAGCCCCGCGCCCGATCCACCGGCCCTGGTACTGCTCGTCCAGTGCGGTGCGGACTTGCCGCGTGTAGTGCGCTGGTGCTCCATCGTGCTGGTAGTACAGCCAGCGGCGCAGCCTGACTGGCACGGCGGCGAGCAGCTCCGGCAGCTCCTCACGCGGGAGCCGCTGGTGGCCCCGTTGATTACGTGAACGGATCGAACATCGGTGACGTTTTTCGCGGTTGACGCGAGGAATTTTTAATAGCGAAAATAGCTATAAAATAAAATAGCGATTGTAAAATGACGACGGCGTTTTTAATCTTTAAAATTTAATATTTTTCCATTAATTATTTTTTCTCTTTGATTTTTCCAACGTCACATTAAGTAGTTTTTCCAAATAAACGGCACAACAGCCAGTTCTAATACAAAGGAGTTGCATTTTCAACAATGCAAACTCCACAGTAAATACGTAAAAGTAAATAAACTTCTGCTCCCACAATACGATTTGTTGCCAGGTAGATAGAAATTAATAGAAAGCAAATAAAAACGCGTGTTACGTTACGAATAATACTTGAACGATCGGTAATGTTAGTTATTAAAATTATTTATCGGTTTAAAATAAATAAAATCCATTTAAGTTTTACTTTAGGATCCAACGCTTTTTAGTACCTATTTCAATGCAGAGATGTTTGCATGTTAGACGAGCAATGCACTGGGCCCACTGGGCCTGTTTGGTAGATTAAGGCCTATTCACCCGTATTTCAGGGTAGGAACGAGTCCCTCGATGGGGACACATACAATTCAATACAACTACATATTCTTCGTATGCGCTGTTAATAATGATCGACAGTATGTATTATTTATTAGCTATAATACCACGTGTAATTAAAATTTCTTTTTAGTCTTATTAAATCTTAAAATGTAAATAAGTTTTTTAAGGTCTATTCTGCACAATGGGTATGGCAACATAATAAAAAAAAACAAGATTTGACATGACTGAATAACGTCCGTCGACTAGATTTGCCTTAACTGACAGTCAGTCACTGTCGTCAAGCATGGCGCAGTGTTTACTATTCAAAACATTGATTTTATGACCTGATAAATAGCTATTTAAGTAGATGCAGTGATAAAACTTAGTGAGATGACCCCTGCCCGTCATGTGGCACTATGGCAGGCAGGGGGCAACTTCGGTGGATGGTCTGTACTCTGTACGCGGAACATAAACAAACACTGTGCATGTTTGTGCACACACATACATGGGTAAATGTCACACGCAAGTGTGCTATACGATCAGGTACTAATAGAGTAATCTGTGTAAACGATGTGAATGTAGTATTTCAGAGGATGATGTTTTTTTTATTAGGAAACCGAGTTGTTACTCGAAAACTAACGTACAAACAGGACCCCATTTTTTGGTTACGTGTAGCTGAGGACTTGTACTATCAGCCCTGAAAATATTTGACACTAATAACATCGCATGCTATATAATTTTTCACCAGATAAAGTCGGAAGAAACCGTGATGGAGGACAATATCTTTTATTATTATAAAGGAGTAAAAATAATTAGAAAGTGACAGAATTAAGGTTTTAAGACAATCTCATTAAAATATGTATGTACCTAAATTATACTGTTTTTTTTTGTCTGATAATGCTCTAACTTTCAAAAATGAAAGGAGACAGGCCATTATCAATTTAAAAGATACGTCAAACATCGACTTTCTTACGTCGATAGCGTCGATAGCATTATCATTCCGAATAAAAATTACGCCGCATTTGACAGCTACTCTCGAATTTCTAATATCATAGATTCATTCATCACCTGCAATGCTATTCTGTAAAAACAAAATCGAAAGTCACGCGTGAATTCGCAAGTGAGATTATGATTTGGTATTCTGTAACTTATGTAGTGCGATGCTAGCGCCTCCACGTGAGAGTGGCGGCGAGATGAACTGTTTCAAGTGAGATTTTGACGTTTCCTAATAAAGTACCTATTACACTGTATTGTACAATACCTATGTAATTTATTTTGAATTTAAATTTTCAAAGTATTACTTCCTAGCTTCCCGCCACGGCTCTGCCCGGGTTAACAGTTTTTCCTGTGGGAAAGAGGAATTTAGTCTATGTTAGCGGGGGATAGTATAGCTTCCCAACAGGAAAAGAATTTTTGAAATCGGATTAGTAGTTTTGGAGCTTATTCAATACAAATTAAACAAACAAATAATAACATTTTTTCTTTTTAATATTAGCATAGATAATTTCAATTTTAGTAGGAATCATTTTTAGAGGTACATTATAACATTAACTTACTGAATATCTTTATATAAATAAAAGTTAAAAATTTTTTCCATATTTTTTATTAATATAATTAACGTAGTATATTCCAAAATATTGTGTAGTCTAAAAGGCCTTTTAAAACTCATCTTTCACTTCGATCGTAAACTCACATGTATGTATTTCGGTATTCTGTAACTTCTAACAAGCTCAAGCGATGTGAGGTGAAAATCAAAAACTTTGACAAGTTCTAGTGATGCGGTTAATCTTTGCGCTTTTAAAATCGATGTGTCATTCTAATTTTATTCGTCTAGTTACAAAGTTTTCGGCTTAATATTATATCTTAGTATAATATACAATAATCATTGAGCTACAGTCAATGTTTTTAGAAATAAAATATAAAAAATTACATAGTTTTTATGGAAAGAGTTTTAAACTTTGAGATTTAAACATCAATCATGTTGCCTCTCCTTGTAGTAAAAAAAGTTTGAAACGTCGACTTGAAGGGTGATGAAGTGTTTTTTTTGTGTTATTTAATTTCAAATTCATTGCGATATTTGAATTAAACGTAAGTATTTTAAGTTTTTTACAAGTGCATTATTACTATAGTTATCAAATAGCAGTGTCGTCATTAATAAAAAATAATTGTAAATTATAGCATGGAGTCGCGCTCTACGCACCCCTCAGCCGCGCAAGTTGAGACCTTGATCCAATTTTTGGAAGCCAACCACTACCTGGCTAAGGGCTACTCAAGGAATTCGGGAGCGAAAAGCCGTTCCAATTTAAAATGGGAAGCTCTGAAAAAAAAACTGAATAGTGTTTGTGGATCGATCAAAACCAAACAAAAATGGATAAAGGTATGAGAGAGAAGTTTATTTTTCTTATATACGCTTTTTGTGGCTGAAAATTTTTGTCTAATTATTTCTTTTCTGCAATTAATAAACGTGGTTTGTTTCAACTTTAAGACAGTATTAGACTGATAAAAAAATGCAGTTTATTAAAAAATCCGCAGCTAGAAATGCTGCTCGCCGTAGAACTGGTGGTGTGCTGGAGGTTGTGCCTAAAATAAAATAAGATACGTTGGACGTGTTGGTCCACTTCTAAGCCAGGAACAATACAAATAAGTAAAAAGCAAAGTAGTATTACACATTGTTAATTTATTTAATTTCAGAGCCACGCAGTCGCAGAAGAGGGCTTATTCGGTCTCCTCCATCCCAGCGCCGGTCTTATTTTGAGAGCCTTACCGAGAAATTTCTCAGGGTGGAGGAACAGCGCTTGGAACTGGACCGTCGTCTCATAGTGGTTTTAGAGCAATCTGGCGAGCGAGAACGCTTGACAGCGCAAGCGAATATAGTACTGGGAGAAGGCCTAAAGGCTCTTGCCGAAGCTATTAATTCTAGGCAATAAAGTGTTGTTTAATATTATAATGTACAATATTATTATAAGTTAGAACCTAGAGCGCCATACTCATTTATTTGTACAAGAAGACAGCGAAATCGACCTTTCAGTACTGAAAAGGTCCTTTTAACAGTATTTCGCGCTGTTGCATTTAGTTTGTTATAATATCCATCAGGAGTATTTTCCTCAGCTCCAAGAACTGGAGTCATCATGTATGTTCGTTGTGCGTACCCAGAATCCCCTGTAATGTATAAAGTAGACATTTGTTTCTGAATAATGTTAAATAATTTTCATTTATAATTATTAAACACTAAATGATGTAGTATTAAGTTTATTTTATGTAAATATTAAATTCTTGAATAATAAACTTGTTGTTGTGTTTGTTCTTACTATACAATTTACTTACCACTTGAACATTTCTTGCATGATTTCCCTTGCGGCAATAAAACCTTTCTTCATCATCTTTAGGTCTCACAAGGGTTACAAATGTTCCATCTATGCATCCTATCACTCCTGGGATATTAAATTTCTCATAAAACCTGTAAATAATACACACCATGTAACACTAAAGCCCAATATGCTAGTCTATTAATATTAAAATGAAATTTACTTACCTTTCTTTGATTGCCTGTCTTTCTAAAGCATTTTGTGGGAATCTAATATATTTCTTTACTATTGAAGTCACCCGACTTAATGCAGAAGCAATCTCATTAATTGATCTAGATGTTGATGGCTGGGACAGCAGGGTGCGAATATTCGTTCCCAAGATTTTTTAATAGCTACCATTAGCAAAAGCTGATAATGCACATAGTAACTGAAATAAAATTTGTTATATATTTATACATTGATAATTTAATTTTCTTGATTGTTGTGTAGGTATGACCTACTTAGCAGGCATAACAAGCAAACCTTGATCCTTGTCGATAATCCTTTTCCTTTTCTCCTTGTTTCTCTTAGTAAAGGCGCTATATCATTTTCTACTTGTTCAATTAGATATTCGGTGAGACGATAAACATCGACATATTCATCCGCCCTGGCAAATAGAACAAGGTTTCGCAGGATTTGCGCTTGCCGACGACTCCTTGAAATATCTATTTTGTAAGCTTCCTTTAATAAGCAAATCTTAGAAAATGAACGAGCCATCTAAAACAATCGCAAACTTAAATTAAAATTATAATTATAATTTAACTATAACTTCGTATTGTTTTCTGCACTTATTTCTTGATATTTTACTATGCTTACCGAAGCTTTCTTCCCAAATTTATAACAAACACACAAATTAATCTTCTTTCACATCTAAATCCGTAACAACAAAGTTGGTGAGAATTTTGACATGTAAAATCGAAAGTGAGTTGCGATGTGAAACGTGAGATGAGGGCGAAATCCTTACAGAATACCATTTAACGTCAAAAATCTCACTTGAAATAGTTCATCTCGCCGCCACTTTCACGCGGTGGCGCTAATATCGATCTACAGAAACAAACTTTATTAACTACACGGATAGGCAAAATGTTTGATGTTTATACATCCAAGTTTTAAATTTTTCCAAAAAACTATGGACATTTTTACATTTTATTACTTAACTTGCTTTCCGCCGCGGCTCCGTCCGCGTTAATAGTTTTCCCGTGGGAATGAGGTATTTTCCCGCGGTAAAAGTTAGCCTATATTCTTCCGCAAGGTCTATTTTATCTTTGTGCCAACTCTGTGCAAGTTAAATAAAAGCTTTTAAAAACATTGACTCTTGCTCAATGATTGTATTTAAATATAATATTAAGCCGAAGAGTGTCTAATTAGACGAACAAAATGAGATTAACACATCGATTTCAAAAACGCAAAGTTTACCACATCTCTAGGTCCCGCCAAAGTTTTCGCTTATCACCTCACTTATCACTTGAGCTTACAGAATACGAAAAACCGTACGTGCGAATTTACGATCGAAGTGACTGTGAAAATCGAAGTGAAAAGTGAGATGAGTTTTAAATTTTACAGAATAGCATTGCTGTTCCTTTTCCGTTCCCTTACAAAACGTTTATGTTCCGTACCGCTAGAAAACTTTTACGTTCCTTAAAAAAGAAAAAGACGCGCGACATAAATTTAAGTTCAGAGTGCAATTTTTAAATGTCACTACAAAACTACCATTAAGGTAGGTATATATTTTTATTTTTTAAATAATGTTTCGAAAACTTCGACATGGGTTGGTGAAGATAAAAAATAAAAAAGGTAGAAAGTGAAGAAACATTACGTCGAATGAGTTAATTAGCCAATCAATAAAGTCCGTTCATTGTAACGAGGTTAGGTTACCGTACCTCTACCGGGCTACACGAACTCTTGCTTAGAGTGTAGTGTCGACTCAGCAAACACTGAATGCTCAGTCATATATTTCAGTTCAGTTTTCCTGTATATTATCGAAAATAAAAAAAGTTAAGTTTGAGAACTTCAAAGTTTCCACCACGATGAACGTTTAATTAAAAACACGAGTTTCTTTTTTTATATTAAGTATAACATATTTCATGTATAACTAAAACCTCTATTACGCTACGTAAAAGAGTTATTTAGGATGTCACATTAATTCAGTTCATTCTGGTATGTAACTGTCTTGCTTAGTTACAAAGAGTAGAAAATAAACTTACATCTTCGGATCCCATTTAAGCAGGAACTTTCAACAGCAGACCGTAACACAGAAAACCAACAGTTAGACTGACTGACTGACTGACTGACTGGCTGACCCAATGAGCCTGTTAATGATATTAACGGGTTTACAGAACGAGGTGTTGCAATATTAACATTACATCTGTTTTGATGTCTGGTTCATGGTCAAGGGGATTGCTAAATAAATACGGAAATTAAACGAAGTTTGCCGAAACGTTTTGGTTTCATGCTCGGACGGAGCGAAAGTGTGTTTGTTTGTTGGTCCTTCCTTCACGCCCTAACTAAGCAACCAATCGACTTGATTTTCGGCATAGAGTTAGTTGAAGGGATGGAGAGTGACATGGGTTACTTTTTACCGCGGGAAAATAATTCATTCCCACGGGAAAGCCTGTTAAAGCGAGCGGACCCGCGGGGCAGAAAACTAAACATAACCGAGTCTCCTGGGGTCGTATCAGACTCAAAAACATAGAGACAAAAAAAAATTGAAAAGATGCAACGCCTGTGGAGTTTCTTCCGGAGAGTTCTTCTCCACAGAAGACAGCCAAATCGTGAACTCTCCTCGACGTCGAAAAGTGATTTGTAAAATCTTACTTCGAATAAACACATTTTGAACTTTAAACTTTGAGTAAGAAATATTTTTTTTTAGTATAGAGACGTAGTTATAAATAAGGCAACCCGATCCACACCTCCGTTATTTGGTACTGGGATATAAATCTTTGTTTTCCGTCAGTTTCGACCCATGGTCCAAGAAAACAAGGTCTTGCAATTAGACCACGTGACTGACACGAGCCTACGTCATTTCTACGTTATTTTGCCTATTCATCCTTGTCGAATGCGTGTAATAGACAAGGATGAACAGCGCATAATGACGAAGGCTCGTGTCAGTCACGTGGTCTAATTGCAAGACCTTCTTAGACCATGGTTCGACCAATAGAAAGCTGCATGCCCTTCGGAGCAATTAGAACCCCGAGACAATCCCTCTCGAAATTCAGCTAGTGACAGAATTTTGCATGTATTAAGTCCATTACCCATTACTCAGGGAACGAACGTTCACCTATGTAACTAACAACAACTGCGATCCCCAACACGTTCCTTTCAAGCGAGAGCTTAAAAAAGTATCATTGATGAGAGATTTTCTGACGATTTAATACAAAAAAAAGCTTAAAATTAGTTCGATAGAGAGCGTTAGTAAAAGCCGGGCTGGGGTGTTGCCATAAGTGAAGATAACAAAGAAATATTTTTGAATTTTGATTTGCGTTATTTTCTCATGGGTATAATTAAGATGCCTGACAAGAAAAATAAAAACCTGCTCTTGAGGCGACACTTGTATATTTTTACGTTTCTGGCAACAAATTCCGTTATAAAATTAGTTTCACTAAAATTCCGCAATATGACCCAGGTTTTTTGTTTTTCTGGTCGGGCTTTACCTAATTAATATCATTGTCGAAAAAAAAAGAAAGGTAAACAGTTCATACTCGAAATTCAAGTTTTTCAGACATTTGTCTGTATTTTTACAAGTAGAATGTTATCTGATATACATGCCAAGGTCATTCTGATTAGCCGTTATCAAGATAGCCTACTAACTGAGATTAATTTCTTAATACTCGAGTTTTATCTTCATATCATAACATCGAGAGGAAACATGCTGCTGGTAATTTTTCTAAGTAGTACAACAATTACAAACTTTAAAGTTGCGGTCTTTTTACCGAAAAGACTGAAAATTTAGAATGATTGATGTTTAAAATAAGAATGAACCTGCCTTTGACGTTTTAATTCGGGTGTTTTTTGTTTTATTCACCTACCTATGTAATTAACGATTTTCACTTTATTTCGGTTGGACTATTTCAAACAGGGATTATAGAGTTACTGTATACAGTCCATATTATGTCCCCCCCTAAATCAGGGTGAACAGGCCTAAGTTAACCACTATGGCCCAGTGCGGGTTGGTTAATGACACAACCTTTGAATTTCTTCGCAGTTTTGTGCAGGTTCCTCGCGATGTTTTTTCATTGTGAAAGAACAGTCTTTGTTGCTCTGGTGCATTTTGCTATACCGATTGCGTCTAAATAAAGAACAGCATACTGAATCTTGACACTTGATACTCGGTCTCGATTCCACTAAGTCGGGTACGGAGTTAATATAAGCTGTCCTACCTATGAACAAAATTGGAACATTCATTACGCTAAAATTGACGATAAAAAAAAACAAACAAAATATTATCGCAGAAGATGTTGATTAATTTTGTGACACATTCCTAACAAATATTTGATCGTCATTGTCAATCATGATTTGTTTTTCGATTAGCTAGACTTTTGTCCAGCTATCAAATAAAAGGGTTAAAACATGTCATCTCTATTGGTCCAGTAGTTTCGGAAGGCTGTGACAGACGGACTGACAGACAGACACGTGAGTAGTGCCCCGATTTCGCTTTTAATTCATCTATATCTATTTATTACCTAAAATTCATCAATATCTATTTATTAAAGATTCACGAAAGACACCTCATAGGAAATAGTAGAATAACTCTGCAATTTGATCTCTATATTTCAGACATTAGGGTCGATGTTCGCGCCGTATGCGCGTGCGCCCTTGACACGTGAAACGTTAACGGTTACGAGATGCATGACGCTATTGTTAGTTACGATATCTTTCGTTAAATTCTTATACACACGAACTGCATTAGCACTGAAAAATGCAGTTGATTAAAAAACTGTTTATGGCGTAGTGGCGTAGCATCAGAGAGGTTGGTTCGAGCCACCTCACGCAATGAGTTTTCGCTCTTCAAATTCGTAGAGACATAGACATAGAAGACATTTTATTTACAGCACTCCGAACACAGCATAATATACGATACAAAAAAAAAAAAAAAGGAAAAAAAAAATTACATTATGTGCGCACTGCGAAAGGGCTGCATGCAGCTCAGCACTATTTAGTAATCTATGTGCTGTGGCTCAGCATATATGCTGTATACATACATATTATTATATTGTACGTCTATTCGATTACGGAAAGCAGTAGATGTCTTTCGGCTTCCTAAATTATGATTCTGTATCGGTGTACTCATATTATATTTCACGAATTCTCTGTGACAAAGCAAAGGAGGACGTCTTTCGGCAAAAACATCAAAATGTTGTGTTTTGTGTGATGTGAAGACGGATGTGCCACATTGATTTAGAGTAGGAAGGAAAAAGAGCTTCCGATCTTATTATATCAAATGAACTGCACTATAAATATCTAACTGCAATCAAACCATTCTGCAGTTTAAGAGCCGTCCACCTGTATAGACCCTTAGGGGCTGTGGTTTGCCAGTTGCCACAGATAATGTTAGATCAATTTAATTGGATTTGGAATGCAGAGGATGAAATGTTAAGATATGGAGAACAGGTGGCTGTCTGTTTATTGTTTCAAAGACGATTGTTTACTGAAACTTATTTTCAGATCGGCGATTCAATTAAACGAAGAATTTTTTTATGGAAAACAAAATAATGTGTGCCTTTAATGTGGGCCCGTAGCCTAGTTGGTAGTATGTCTGCCTTCGAAGCACAGGGTCGCACATTCGAACCCTTGACCCTTCGAAGCCCTCATTCATGGCAGCAAATATTCTGTGATAATGATGTATGGATGGATATTTATGCACCACCTAAGAAAGGCCTCTCTCCGTTCTTTATGACTCTCTTTCTTTGCTGTGCCTTTTCCTGTCTAGGTATTTTATTATCATTACTATATCGGGCGGGGAACTCATTTTTTAGCGCGGGGGGGTGAGTGTCCTTTCTGTACGAGTTAGTACTATTATTTTCTTTTGTGGCTAAGGTTGACCACGTGCAATAGAACAGAGATCGATCTTATTTCAAACAGGCAGGTGCGCGATTGATGTGCGCGAGAGTGCAAAGGCCAATGCGTTTGTTGATTGTAGAGCTCAAATTAGATTTGTATTTCGAAGGTCTCATGCTTCAAATTTGGTTTTGTTATTGTCTATTAACAAAAAAATGAGGCAATGAACAAAATGAGGATCTAGATTATTGTTCTATGATTTTTTTTGTACCTAGGTGTTTTTTATGAAAATCATTGGTTAGAAAAAGATATGACTACCTATTTTATTAGTCGTAATGTTGAAGAAGCATTAGATAAAAAAAATATGACTGTAGAGTTAACTTAAACTTAATTTCTTATTAGGATTGATCGCGATTAACTTTATTAAAACAAAAAAGACAGTTTCGTACCACAATTAGACCTTGTTTTCTTTATTTTTGTCACTTTTATCTATTTTTATTTTATAATTTTTCCATTAGCTAAGGTTGAGCATGAAAACATGTTTACGTCTAACCATATGTTACTAAAACGAAGATATTGACCGATATAATTAATGACTTGTAATCAAAAGAACAAATACATTATTTTTTCGTAATATTTAATGATTGATTGGTCATTTCCTATCTCGAGTGTTGTCTTATTCGAGACAAATATAAGAACGCAAACTCACCTTGATGGTTGAAAATTGACGTCGCCGAGACTAGAAATATCCGAATCCTCACCAAAACACTCACTAGGAACTAACATCCATTCATAAAAACAACCACTTGACAACACACTTGATTACAGCGAAGAAAACAGAAAACTAAACGAGAGACTCCGCGAACCTCGTTATAAAGTCAAAGAAAACCACAAAGTATCTAGAAAACTAGTGAAACCGTGCTAACCGCGCGCGAGATTGTAATATAGTACCGATTCTATCCAAATTGTAAACTTTTTCACGAAAATAACTTTTGGGAAACATCGTAGCCGCTGTTCGACTGGAGAATTCAATTTCGGCGTAACGTGCATCGGTAGGCCACGTTTGACATCGCGCTTTCGACTGGCTAAAATTAACGCAGATCGCAGAGTTCGGCCTAACGTCTTGTCAATTCGGGCTTACGAAAATAGACCTCGATGCACCTAGTGTACGAGTGATAAAGGTGATTTTGGCACGACGCGCTTTGTTTAGTTTTTCAGAACTGTTCAGAAGTAGGGGACCTATTTCAAAACAAATGACAACCGTGGAAATGTTTATGGAAAATTAGCGTTTATATTTTTGTTAGTAGGTTGAATTTGAACGGAAAATAAAGACATAATTTTTATCAAATGTTTAGTTGTTAAAACAAATGTTTACCTAGGAGATAGAAAATTGTAAGCGAATATAGTCTAAATAAAAAAAAACAAGAGGTAGAGTTGTTGTATTGTATTAGAGTTCAAATTAAACAAGAAATCTACGATTGAACTGACCCAGAAGAAGAAATGAAATATACTTCAGAATTTAATAATAATATTTACTATTGATATGAATAAAAAATAAAATTATACAATATTTGTAGGTAAGTGAAAAATTTGTTCGCTCTCGGAAAATTGTATCGAACAAAGTTCATTATTTCCTTACAGAAAACCAATGCAAATTATTTCGTAACTAGTTAAGAAGGTGCGATAACCTAAACTTTTGTTCATCTCTTCACGTAATCTAATTCCCTTGAATTAGGTTTTAGAAAAATACTAGTTTTTTTTTTCTTTTTTCTGAATCCCGTGGGTGTAAATGAGCTAAACAGTATAGTTGGCTGAATGCAATAGAGTTGTTGCCTAATTGTCACTCGTATTTTACGGTGCCTCGGTCACCAAGGAATACGTTACGGATGAACGATCAAAGCAAGTCTTCATTTTAATGATTTGACGATCTATCGTTTAGAAATATTGTCCGTTATTAGCTGTAAAATTTGGTCATCGCATCTTTTATGTCTGTCTGAATGAGGAAGTGTCCTAAAAAATCTAATTAGTCCGTCAGTTAGATTACTAAAAAATAATGTAGGGTACGTTGTGGTACAATGAACCGGGTAAATTTTGAGACCCTGTATCTTTTTTATTTATGTACCTTTTTCTTTTAGTTCTTTACTAAAAGTTAGGAAATTTATTCAAGTTTCTAAGTGCATTTATGCTTTTAGTAAAAAGTATCATTTTCAGGTGAAATTATCAAGTTGAAAAGAAAACGGCATTTGGTTCATTGTGTACTCTTAGCATTATGCAATGAACCGGGGTATTTTCCACAGTGAACCATCCTATTTTGAACACATAAAAAAATGTAACAAAAAAGAAATAATTATATCTGAATGATATTTATCAATATTAAAATATATTCGTATATAAAATGAAACTGAATAATATAATCATCATGTGCCTGTAGATTGAAATTTTATCATTAGAGTATATTTTTTATTTTAGACTTATATAATTTATATTTTATTGACATTCTTACTTGGTAAATTACATAAAAATAAATTACGACTCAAAAGTTAATCGTCCAAAAGTAAATAAAAGTTGAAAAAGTAACATGAGCTAGTTGTGCGTACGATTGAACCAGGTTCATTGTAGACCTCCTTAGGATGGTTCAATCTGAGACACCTAGGTATTTTTAGATAAATTCAAATTTTAATTGTTTTTAAATTTATCTCCGAAATACATCGTTTACGCAATTTACAAGGTAAATATGTGTGTGATAACATAAAAATACTGAAGTAACTAAAGTGTCTTTCTCCAAGCTATTAAAAATCGATGAAAGCTGTCAAAAATTTTTACTTTTGAAGTAGATTTTCACAAAAATAGTCCGCATTTAACCATTAAAAAGAGGATCGCCGCGGCGATTGGGGTGGAGGAGGGGGATGAAGTTGCGATTTGTTCACCGGTATAAGCACGATCGGGTCATGTCGTGTTTCAGAGAAATATCGATGGTTCACTGTGCCTGCCTGGCTCATTGTAGAACTACCGACCCTACACGTATTTTTTTTTTCGTCTGGCAAACGAAAAATGCCGACGATACAGCACTTTGAAATTTCCAGTAACGACACGCCGCCATACAAATTATTGTACGAAACAAGTGACGTCATAGTACCCTTCTCATACATTTTGATTCGGTAAATCTTCGTCAAATTGAAAAAAAAAAAAACGTGTTAAATTTTTTTCGATAATCTAACAAAGGGATTAATTAGAATGATAACTTTTTTCCGAGGACACTTTCCTTTTAACTGTCGGTACTAAGTAGGTATACTTTGTTTCAAAATGACCAAATTTGTGATTTACCAACTTACTTTGTATCATCAACCCTATTATGGAAAATCCCACAGCTTTCAGTCTCAGAAGCATGCACGTTGTGTTGTGGCGAGTTCACTCAATTGGGATGCATCATATCTTGGTCACGGGTTCGAGTCCCGATCGGGCACGCTGACTCAACCGGCAGATCAAGCGATCGCCCGATAACACTGAGCAGATGGTTTTTTGGAGATCCTCGGAAATATTTAAGAAAACCGTTCATAAATAGCTCTTAAATTATTATTAATTTTGAAATGATAATCTTCTCAAGAAAAGAAACTTTTTGTTGATCCCAGCTTCGGTAGTATGTACTCGTATCACTGTGACAAGAGATTATCTCATATTTGACATCAAAATACTATGATAAACCCGCCATATTGAAACCTCCAATAGGATGAAATTATTAACACGACAAAAATCTTGTCCGTCTTGTCATTCGTTAACTTCGCGATATTTTACTTCAACGTAGGAATCCTACAACACCTACTTCCATATTTAAAAACACATTGGTAATTAATATCAAATCTAGTCTATCTAACTATCAAATCTAATCTCACATTGGTAAATATTATCAAGCCAGTAGCACAATGTGTCCCCCGGATGTAAAGTAGCAAGCCTAGCCATTACACTAACAATAGAGCGTCGAATAAACAAACATAATGAATAATAATTCGTAAATCGAAAACACATTGGTACGTGCCGAGGCTTGAACCCGTGTACTTCCGAATGAAAGTCAACAGCTAGGTACCTACTTGGCCATCGACGCTTTCAAAGAACTCAAACAACATTCTTTACATAATACTTAATAATATGAACATCTAAACTGCTATCGCCTGGATGTTTGAGCTAGAATACAAGGAATTTAATATGGCGTCGACTGAACCACTCATAATGTTATTTAATTAGTTTATTTTAAATGCGGAACACAAGTCGCCTCTCATTGGCGGCGCTTTATCACTCTGATGCGCCGGCGTCGATGCTGTAAAACCAAACATCTTGTGTTTGTTTATAAATATAATTAATTCTGTGAGCATGCACTGCGGAAAAGTGCTTAATAAATTGTTTGCATTGCATGCAATGCATATTTTTATTAAATGTAGAGAGTTATTTCTCCGGCTCAAACTTAACCGGGAAATTGACCTTTCACTTGTTGTGTAACAATTTGTGGGCATTAATGGTAATATGTCCTTACCGAGGGGCTCGAGCCTACCCTAATAAGAAGGAGAATAGGCCTTAGTCGACCACGCTGGCTTAGTGCTTAACTTAACTTAACGCGAGTAGTGTTCAAATTTAAATTTCACAGTCGCTTGTTTATGAATCTTTTAGGCTAAATTTATTTTTCGCACATATTTGAGGATATTTTATGATGATAAAAGAAAATTCAAAATATATTGATTAATAAGTTTTGAATCTACAGCTATGCATAAAGTAGGCTCAAACGCTAATTTCGAAAAATTATTTTTTAAATAACTTTGACCTTTAGAAGAATCTTTACTTTACTTTAGAAGAATCCTACATCGATTCCACTTTGGTAGAGAATGTCGATCCAGTGTCCCTCGGATATGAAGCAGCAAGCCTAGCCATTACACCAACAATGTCATACGCAGGATCAAAATTACCTCCGCATCAGATCAATAAGTCAACAAGGTATATGGACGAAACAAAAAAAGCTCGTCATTAAGCCATTATCTACCCATTGTGAGCCGAATTGCAAACATTCAGCTATTGTTAGCGAATCTGTACCAGCCTTTGTCGGGCCCGCCACCGCGTCTGACATTTCCTAACATCTGAGAGACTCTGCATTATCGATTGTGTTAGTGAATACATAACACTCGACCAGTCTACATGGACCCGCCAACAAGCCTTCACACACCCCTATAAGGTGAAGGAGGTGTAAGTAGAAGGGAAGTGCGAGGGGCCAAGTTTAGCTGGAAGTAGCTGGCGAACAAGCAAATCACGCACACAAGAGGCCACCCCCGCGCACGCGCAGTGCGGCCGCGCCACCCCACCCAGCTCACTTGCCGACGCAGCCGGCATTCTTCCACCTAGTCGAATCGTTTCAACTCGAAAACTATCCGCAAAAATGGTAAATAAAACGCTTTAAACAACGCTCCATGTAATCTACAGCTTTATTCGTCGCTTAGTGTTTTTTCTAGACTAAATTTTAACATAAGAACTGTGTAATTTTTTAAGAATAATGCCGAAGTGCGCCTCGCGCTTTTCCGGTTGAAGTTCAAGCCGAATTAAAATTTGAAAAGACTTTGAAGTATTTAAAAAAATTAGTACGTTTGTATTGAAAATGGTAGTGAGGACATTTGCTTTAGTGTTCGGTTGAGTTCGCGAGTGCAAGGACGCGGGAAAATCGATATCGCGATGTCGGATTGCCTGTAGAGCGACTACGGCCGGTTTTTAAGCTGTCCAAGCTAAAAGACTGTTGTTCATGTCAGAAACGAAAGAGGAGGAGTAGGTTAGCTTCGTTTGACAAGATGACGACCGAGACGGCGACGCCTAACCAGGTAAATCACTGCTTTATCTATATCTAATTTAAATATGAAAACCTATAAAATCTTTAATTGCTTTCCATTTGAAAGAACGAACGATAGAAAAAACTTTTTCGATCAGTTCAAAAAATGTCCAACTTTTAGCTGTTATTTTTTTAGAACATAATTTGTAGCCTAATCGATCATGCGAAACTTGGCGACTTTTTTACCAAAATGGAAAGTTTTTAGCGTTTTTCTCTTTCGTATCATATTCGAAGTGTACTGTAGAGGTATTTTTAGGTCAGGTATCTAAAAAACACCGTTTAGATTTTGTCGCACTGGCGCTAGTCTGTAGGTAGCACGAGTCAAGGCCAGTGCCCTCTGGTTTTAGACGCCTGTCTAGGACTTACATAATTCATTCCTTTGCCCTTTCTAAGCCAACTCACTGATACAATATATCAATCATTCTAGGTATTCCACTAACGGTTTTCTAGGAATTTTAATAAAATGGTCGACAGTCGACAATTATAGGGTTGGGAAAACCGGCAATCGATTTTGTGGCAAGACTTGCGAGTGAAACGTATTTTGTGTGATACTGTGGAGCTAATTATTTTGTCACAGTTATTAGCGAAGGGAGAGGGAGATAATGGAACAAATGTGCATTTTGCAATGATTCGCATTGGGTATTATTCGATTCCCGGATGACTAAAAATTACTATAGGGAGGTTTCTATCGAACGTTTGGGTTCCATTTGAACGTTTCCTTTATTGCAAAACAGCCAGTGTTTAATCTCGATTACAATAAAATTAAAAACGGTAATTACTAAACATAATAGAATATGTATACTTTATTGCATAGAAAAATTACAAGAAAAAACACAATATGTACCTACATATTGTACATATAAATTTTATAATTTGTAATTCTTGTAATTTTTGTATGCAATAAAGTATACCCATTACCCATTCTTTTATGTTTAGTAATAACCGTTTTTAATTTTAACAAGAAAAAAAAGGAAATATAAAAATACAAGTGTAATAAAGGCCATTTTACCACAGATTAATAAATAGTTATCTTACTGTTAAAGAAGCATTTTTACCAGGCATCCCAGGTGGATTTGTTTAGTGTTCAAATTGTTTTTTATTCATTGCAATATAAATCGTATATCTTAAAAATAACTACCTATTACATTATAGGTAACTACACTTCATACTATACCTACATACTAGTACCTTCTGTTTTATGTAATAAACTATTTCTATTGTATTCCACTTGGTCGTAAGGTGTTGATCACCTTATCTTATCTTATCTTAATTAGCCATACGTGTCCCACTGTTGATCACCTATTGTTAAAATCTAATTGCGGCACAACAAATAACAATAAAATATCAATACTAAGTACAGTAGCCAGCACCTGCGGCTGGACATGTTGACCTAGAAAGCGCCCGTATTAGGTAGGGGTGAATTTCCTAGTACGAGTGTCCAGCCGTATGTGCGGTTTCTGTACTACGTGTTACCACTAAACAAACATTAATTAATACAGACTTTTAACAGTTTTTTGCTGGATTAAGGTAGCGAGTTTTCAACTCTACCCTGAATTTAGGGTGATTAGGCCATAGTTGATCACGCATCAGTGCGGATTGATCTACTAGCTTTTGCCGCGCGGCTCCGTCAGCGTTAACAGTTGGGAATGAGGAATTTTCCCGAGGTATATGATAGCCTATGTTCTTCCCCAAGGTCTATTCTATCATTGCACTAAGTTTAAATAAAATCGGTTCAGTAGTTTCGGAACTTATTCAATGTAAACAAACAAACAATTAAATCTTTCCTGTTTATAATATTGATATAATATTTCTGTGACTAGAGTCTCTCTCCTTGTTTTAGCAGGTTGATATTTCTACATTATTTTAGTTTTTACTTTTTTTTTTCGTTTAGGGTGTTGCACAATTGCACAGTTGGTAGTATAGTGCGCCTGTATGGCCCGAATAGCCAAGAAGATGCGGGTTCGAGTCCCTGCCCAAGCTCAATGTTTTTAATTTTCGCTTTTATTTAAAAATTGTTAAAAGTAAACTATTTGTATTAACCGTTCATCCGTCAGGACGAAAAAAAGGGGTGTTATAAGTTTGACGTGTGTGTCTGTCTGTCTGTCTGTGCCATCGTAGCGCCTAAAGGGATGCGCCGATTTTGATTTAGGTTTTTTTGTTTGCAAGGTGTCACAATCGAGAGTGTTCTTAGCTATGATCCAAGAAAATATCTTCAGCCGTTTGAAAATTATCAGCTATTTTCTGGTAGGTAGTGGAAAGGATCAAATAACGGTTTTGTGTCGGGGGTTATTATTTTTTTAAATTTAGTGTTGAATAAATAAAAATTCAGTTCAAAAAAGATTTCTAGAAGCAATAAATAAAATCTCTTTTTTGCATCAAAGTAGTAAATTGCCGGTGAATATGTAAAATATACTGAGTGCTATCCCAACAGATCCGAAGTGTACAAGTATTATCTATCAGGAATGGATCGCTTTCGTGATTGGCAATTTACCGCAAAATGTCCCGGCATTGGTCGTCTCTCCGGGGGGTGTGATCGATCCATTTTGATAAAAGTAGCCCCGATTCCAGAATTTATTACCTACTTTTGAAACATTTTAGGTTACTTTTGACAAGCGCGCTTTTTTTTCCGCCTCTCGGCATGTCAGTTGATGTCAGATTACAAAAATGGCGGCGGCGGCGGTTGGCTCGGTACAATATTTCGAGTCGTGTACCTAATGTTTGTTACTTTTATATAACTTTATAGTTTTTTATTGAGTCAGTAAAAGCATTCGATTGAAACAGTTTTAGGAAAGAATTCTTTTATCACCGAAATGTTTATACACGCACGCATAACTTTAGACCGTCTGCCTCGATATTTTTTGTTGTGTTCGTTATTGTCAAAACAATGTTTGTATAATTTCTACTTCTATAGTTTTTATAAATTCGTTGCTGATAAAAGTTATAATGTGAGCGAAACCGTGGTGTAGCCTAAAAAAGCCGCCTAAAAGTAGCCTTAAAATTGTTACTAAACGCGTTATGAATACCTAGTAGTTTTCTTCTTGTCAATTTCAAAATAATTTATCTATTGTAATAGTTACAAAAAGGATTACGATGGACGAGTAGGTTTAGGCATCTATGTAATTTAAAACTCAAATTAGGTTCTCCGAAAAGAGAGCTAAGTCGTACTTAAACAACAAAGCCTTGTCTACCCTTTTAAATCTAATTTAAATACTTAGTTCTGAAAGAGGCTTAAAGTCGACTTTAGAAGTCTATAAAGTTACTAGGTAAGACGTCTAACAGGAAATTTAGATTAGAGAACGGAAGTCGCCTAGACTGATCATGCAGGGAACTCGTGTAACGAGGGAGTTAACAATAATTTTGTTTTATAAGTATTTTCAGCTAGGTAAGGGGTGAAGTGTCTCTATCTATATCTATATAAAAAAAACGTAAATTTTAGTACTACAGCTAAATCGTATAAATAGCCCTAAATTAGAACAGATCAGGTATGCATACCATAATTCTAATGGTTATTTTAAGTCTCCTACTATACTATAATATAATCCTTGAATTAATGAATGAATGACGCACACACACAAGTGTGTTCTATTCCTAGGCTGAAAATACGTAATTTAGACATAATATACGTGGTGACATATATTATATGAGCTGTCAATGATGATACGTATAATATAATAAAATAACACAATTGACATATGATGCATAGTATATTCCTAAAATTGTAATTAACTGAAATTAGCATTTGTTTCGCACGCATGTCTACTATATTCTTGGAGTGCTGTGTCTAAAGGTTCACCGAAAATCACTTTCGAAGGACAACATTGACTTCATTCGCAGTAGTCTCTTCAATCCTTCAATTATTATTGTATTAATCACATAAAATTTTCATTCTCATTCGTTTCACAGACCAGCGTCTAAGTATGTTATGAAAAGACGAAAGAAAAGCATTGAAAACTGCCAGTCTGACGCACGCATGAAGGTTATCGTTTTTTAAAGTCTAGACTAGATAGGTATGCAACTGCACGTGACGGCAAGAGTACCTAAGTCACCTAAGTGCATCCGCTTTGTGAGACGTCGCTTCGCTTCATGGCTTTTTTTAGTCTGTCTAGTCTAGTCAAATTTTACCCGTATAGGCTGCTGCGTTCTATCCTAGTTTTCTTTCAGATAGGCTGGGCCTGGTAGACAACTCATTATGAGTTAGGCCTTCCTTTTGTATGTATGTTTTGTATGTTTAGTTCAAATGTTTGTTCCTGTGTGTACAATTAAGTACTTATAAATAAAATAAACAGGCTAGTCATAGGTACTGTGGAGTTTGCATCAGTGCGTTTGCAAACTCCTTCTAAATGTAACTGGCGCTTTTGCCGGTATTCTAGAAAAACGATTTGATTTTAAGTTAGGAATCGTCTCGCATTAAAAAAAAGAATATTGTCATTATTATCATTGAGATGGTCTTGAAGAGATCAATATTACTAGGAAGAAAAATATAAAATATATACAAAAAATCCGCTCTTTCATTGATAGACGATTCCAGTTGGTGGAACAAACCAATTGTTCACCGGAACCTCTTGCAAAAAGATAAGTTATTTGTGAACCTTTCTTTAAGTGAATTTTTATACCTATAGCGAGTGCTCACCACTACAGCTAGCTTTCCCTGGAAAAGAAGAAGAAGACGAAGAAGAAGACGAAGAAGAAGTGTGTTGGCGAATCTGCGTCATCGTTTTTGTGTATTTTGTATAGATGCAGAAGGAGCGCTGACATTTGACCACGTAATATATATGTGCAAATAGTAATATTACGAAAGTTTCAGAATCGACGTTCAAATATATGTGATACGATCTATGGACTAATCAAAAAAGTGATAAAACAAGCTGACCGAGCTGAGCTGCCTGTCAGTTGAGGAAATTTAAAGGATTGAAAGGATTTTTACTGGATTTTATGTGGATCAGGCAAAGCCCTGTTCCACAAAGCTAAGTGGTTATAATATTTAAAAAGAATAAGTGATTTATATTGGAGATATGTCTCTGTCGATGCTTTCTCGTCTCGAGATGGATGTCGTTGGGCGTGAGGATGTGAACGACGGACTGTTCTCATGCGCGTTATGGAAGTCATGGGCAACGCAGGAAATGAACCATGTTGGGAGTCTCGGTTTGAAGTTGTCAAGGCCCTATAAAGGTCCTTATCGTGTCCTTCGTAGATTACCTAATAATAATTATCTTTTACGTAAACTAAATGGTGGTTCAAGACATGATATTTTGATTCACCATAATTCTTTAAAACCTTTTAAGCTAAGATTGTAATATATATTAGGTTTAATTTTTCCTAACTTTTAATTAATGACATTTTACATTTATGACATTTTGCATTTTTGTCATTTCACGTTTTTGTCTTATTATGTGTTAAACATTTTAATTATTCCCTTATTATTATTCAATTGTTATAATGTCATAAGTTAACGGTTTGACATTTAATTTTTTTTACAAACTGCTATTGATAGAAGTTTTATTCTATTTGGGTGAGTTATGGTCATATGTTTGGTTTTATATGTTCACATTAATTATCTCTAAGTTTGTATGGGTAGTTTTTTGGCATGTACTCACTTATGGACATAATATGTATCCGGTGAGGTAACATTCGTTGTGTTACACTGTTGTGATGATTAGTTTTTCATGATTGATACGAGTTAGTGTGAGCATAAAGACTTAGACATTTACTGACTATTTATCTTACCTTGATTGAAACTTTTTATGCAGATTTGTTTGTTTTCAGATATAAATAAAATAAATTAATTTAAATAAATTATTTTAATACCATCCACGATGACAGCGTTGAAGAATTTAAAAATTTTGTATGATTAATAAATCAATGGGGTTGCTTTATTAATTTTATTTGGGGGGGGATAGAGCTTAGTGTAGGGTTGTTGACACCTTATTGTTTTCTTTCAATGATGTCTTAACAACAAATAGCTTAGGGTTTTTCTTTTAAAAAAAAAACGATTAGTATGTTGCTGACGTTCCGGGATGCTGAACTTTGATGTGCTGTACGTGTCGACTCGTCATAATTTACGTTACTTGTATAATGAAGATACTAGATTCGCGCTACCCTGATTGATGTCAACTTAACTTAGGTTGAGATATTTAAGTATTAGTTAGGATGCGTGCGCCCTTTGTCTAATTGTTCGTTTGTCGTTGTTGGGCGTTGTTGCTTGCGTGTCCTGGTTTGGATTATTGATTATTATTAATATTTTTAAAACATTTTAATAAATTAATTCTTGGACGCTGGTTTCAACTTCTGATTTGACAGGTTGACTGTTACTCATTTTGTGACGCTGTTAGGACTAGAGTCTATTGGCTTATAGCCACGATGTTTGGTAGTCCAACCTGATCAATGATGCGACTGTCTTTTGGGACAGGTTTTGGCATTCGTTTCTTGTGCAATGGTCTGGTTTGTTTGCTTGCATTGCACCAGGAAGCTGTTAGCAACAGACTTTGTTGACAGGTTGTTATGTTAAGTGTTTATTTTGCCCTGTCCACTTTTAGGTCATGAGTTTAGGGTTGTCAACTGTGTTAAGCGAGACAATTCTTGTGACCGCGGGGGATGTGGAGTTTGCATCAGTGCGTTTGCAAACTCCTTCTAAATGTAACTGGCGCTTTTGCCGGTATTCTAGAAAAACGATTTGATTTTAAGTTAGGAATCGTCTCGCATTAAAAAAAAGAATATTGTCATTATTATCATTGAGATGGTCTTGAAGAGATCAATATTACTAGGAAGAAAAATATAAAATATATACAAAAAATCCGCTCTTTCATTGATAGACGATTCCAGTGTACTTAGAACATTCTTAGATTTTTGTAATTTTGAAATACGGTGAGCTAAATAGCGGGTAAAAAGACCCGTAAATATGTCTGTTAGTATAATCTTACTAAGATTTTCGGTATACTCGGGTAGAAATTCTTAAGTTTGTTGGAAGCTTTGCTAGAGTCTTAATAATAATTAATATTGTGATCATCATCATATGTATTCTGATAGAATACAAAAATAAGTTCTTATACGTACATCGATATTTCATTCCTTCCTCCGAATCAATTAAGTATAAGTAATATAATAATATAGAGGTATAATGAAATGTATACCTCTATATTACAGTAATATAGAGGTATACATTATTATCCTTTATTAGGCGCAGATATAACTTGTAGCATGTAGCCGCTTTTTATGCGATGTTGCTTTTTTCCCCTTGGGAACTAGGTCATGGCGGCCGTACAGCGATCATGTCCTTGAATCGAATGAAATATCCTTATTTGGACGAAACAGATTCTTGTGACCCATTTTAACTCAATCGGAAAATACTGTGACGGACGGACGGACAGAAACACGAGTCATCCTATAATGGCTCCGTTTTTTTATTAATACGGAGCCCTAAAAAATAACGAAGAAGAAAAGTAAAATTAAAATTTATAAAATCGGTAAAACTAGAACATTATCGGTTTTCAGTAAATTATCGACACATAATACATACAATAATGAAAGAAAGACCCTATTTCGTGGCTATGTTAGCATAACATGCGTATTTGTCCCCGATGGAAATAATATGAGATTGCGTCCTTCCTGCCAAGGTCTCTCGTCTCCCGTCTCCCGCTTCCCGCATCCCGTTGAGAAGGGGGGAGAATTCCACTGAATTCCTGGCAATTCCTACTGCTTTTTGGCTGTAATTAATTTACCCGTTCTATTGGGATCGAGTGATTCCGTTTAGGAGTATTTTATTGAATTATTGCTTCTATTATTTTATTCAGGCAGAGGATTTCAAAAAATTGTTGATGTACGTCTTCAGTGGAACTGGTCTTTTGTACTTGAAATGTGATTAACCTAGCCTAGGATTAATGAACTTCATTAAGAAAACGATAAATCAGGTAAATATTAAATTAACATCTGCAAATGATCGTTTCGCAATTTTTTTACTACTGACAGGAAATTCATTGAGTAAAGAATGCAAGAAAGTTACACCACAGAACATAATTTTAATTTGAGTACCCTTCGACCTTGTAAATATTTTTTTTGCCGGAACGAGATAGTCTCATATCATCAACTAGAGTGTCGGTGTAAGAAATATTTAACTGACGTGTTTACAAAATCAGCAGAAAAAATGTGTAGCTTGATTATTAGATTGACAGGGCCATACGATAAACTCTATTACGGGGTTTGAAAGGTGTTAGTTACACAGGTGAAAGTGACTCCTTGGTTATTATTATATTTTGCTAACTTACACGGTATTCACAGCTTGTCGAATCCTAAGCTACAGTTTATGTAGAAACCACTCGGCACCTTATTATATTCGACATTCGAATAGCTTCAAACATAAATAGCTTCTAATTACATCTAGCTCCTACTCTACTATTCTGTTAAGTCTGAAATAGTTCCCCTTAATCAAAGCTATACAAATCTAGATTGTTCAAACTTGCCCCAAGTTAGTCACATTGTTCAATAACAGGGATTGAGTTACGAAGTTTGCAATAGGACAACACGGTACAATTTGCCAATGCATTAGTCCCCTTCATTCACATATTGGATGTAATTTCACACGAGTTTGTTCAGGACATTATACCATTCTTGGGAATTATCCTTGTAGACATCCACTTGATTCCCTACTGGACAGATGCCAAAGGATGTCTAAACTTGCCCGTATCTAGAGGTAGAAAAATATGGTTAGCCGTCACAGGATGCCTGGCAGATGAGAAACGTTAAAATTGGGAGATAACATGGAAATAAGAAAACTATATGTCATCGCTTTACTTTTTTAGTTCTAAACGAATATACACTTTATTAGTGGTACTTATAGAAAAGTAATTATAACGTGGCCAAAGAACGTAACAACAAAAAAGTTTTACCCCTTGCCTATAGATCTTTCACAACAAAAAATAGTCCTATGTTTTAATATTTATGTCCCGGATCTTTTTGCTGTTAAAATGCTTAGAAGAGAAATACTAGCCAAATTAACTCTCCCTCACATTACGTAAGTACTAAAATTTATCTAAAATTATTCAGTCGTTTCAGCAAGAAAGCGGTACGAATCTATTAACTGACGGAATAAAAATATCCATAATTTTGTTTCGCAGTCCAGTTATTATTAAGATTTCCACTCCTGTTAAAAGTTTTTTATTACATTAGAAAAATATACATCTTCTATCTTTAGAAATCCTCTGACCGGTGGTGTCGAAGTGGTCATATTATCACCATAACCGATTTTTTTTTATCGCGATCACCGATCACCTTACTAAGTACACTTGCCCTAATCTTTTGCAAACATAACCCCCTAACTTCGGTAGCCCAGGTTTTTAAACCCCGGACATACACGTATAGTGTTACAAGTTTAGCACAATTAGCCACCCCATTACCTCCACTTCACCCACTGTCCTTGATTGTATGGTTTCATACAAGCTCTTCTTACATAGTGTGAAACTAAGTTTCCTGTAGGTAGTTTTTTTTCCGGTGTTGCGATAAAATAATGTCACTATTATTTGTAATAAAATGTATCATAAATGGTAGATAGTACTTAGACTTAGTAGGTATTCGAAAATTATATCATTGCCAAATTCATACACTTAATTTACCACTAAGTAGAATGGTAGGTTCGAAATACTTGTATGTTCTGTGAAGTAATTTTTTTTTTCGAATTATTTCTGCTTCATTATTTAGCAACATAAACAACTAGCCAGCTCTATCTGACCGCAGCAACACCGGTCATTGTAGGTGGAAGCCATTTTGAACAAACCACAAACTCGTAGCCGTCCGTTTGGCAGTAGCAATGTCGGAGCCGGTTCGTAGCAGCTACGGCGCGGTTAGGCTACGTAGTAAGGCTGGAGGGTTGCCAAATTAAAAATAAAGCGTACATGAAAAAAATTTTTGGTACACTACACGGTATGCATCGTATATCCGTGACCTATAGTAAAGACGGATTATGTAACATAACACACAATAATAATTAATTTCAAACATGGAGGCCACTTTTGGATTAAATTAGATTTTGAAAAAATACTTACATCATACTAGGATTTTTTTTTATTTTTGTGTGTGTGTATGTTTGTGTTATTTAGATGTAACAAAATAACAATACTAGTAGCGCCATCTAGGCATTGAAATGTCAAATGACAGGTAGTTTGAAATAAACTGACAGTTCTTACAAAGCAACTCTGTGTTTTACTATAGGTTATGGGCTTATCCCGTTTTTTAATTGCAGTTTAGTCGTTTTAATCAGTAATTCAGTGTTAAAATGTCAACGAATTATCTCGCTAACGTCCCCAAGCTAAAAGGTCGTGAAAATTACGACGATTGGAGTTTTGCGGCACAAAATGTGTTGGTGTTGGAGGGAATGGCGGACGCCATTGAAAATCCGTTAGCAGCGGCAGCTACAGCAAGCCAAATAGCAGATGATAAGAAAGCCAGGGCGAAGTTGATTTTAACCATCGATGCGTCGCTTTACGTCCATATAAAGTCAGCATCGACGACATATGAATTGTGGAAGACACTCAAAAACATGTTTGATGATTCCGGCTTTTCAAGAAAAATAAGCTTGCTACGAAATCTTATCAGCATAAGGCTTGAAAATTGTGAAAGTATGACTAGTTATGTTACTCAGCTCGTGGAAACGGCTCAAAAACTTAAAGGTACAGGTTTTGAGATAAATGACCATTGGATCGGATCGCTGCTGTTGGCCGGTCTACCTGAGAAGTTCGGGCCGATGATCATGGCGATAGAACATTCCGGCATAAAACTCAGTGCAGATGCAATAAAAACCAAGCTAATGGATATGAGCGCTGATTTCGAGGTAAAGCAGGAAGGTGCATTTATTGCCACAAATTATTACCAAAAAAAGGGTAGTTCTATGTCATTGAGCAGCAGCAGTAACAAAACGCAAACAAGACATGGCCACTAGGGTTTGCAATTCGAATATTCGAATATTCATTTTATTCGAATATCCGCCCTAATTTCAAATTCGAATAATTCATTTCATTTATCCGAATATTCGAATAGTATATAAAGTAATATAGGTACTAATGTTTTTAAAAATTATTTAATAGTAACACCCCTGCCGTGACTCTCGCACGTTGTCTAAAGGGTCTCATTATTATACATTGCAGCTGATGATAAAACTGACGGATTATGGCTCATTTTGCGAAAGAAAAGGCATCTATTTGCTAATATCTTCGCAGATTGGCTGCTGTATGCAAGATACCTCATAATATTATTCTTCTTTGCGACTTTGCTACGCCAGAGATTTGCATCAAGC
Source organism: Teleiodes luculella (assembly GCA_948473455.1). Taxonomy (NCBI): domain Eukaryota; kingdom Metazoa; phylum Arthropoda; class Insecta; order Lepidoptera; family Gelechiidae; genus Teleiodes; species Teleiodes luculella. Next base: position 4,031,528 of record OX419605.1, read on the forward strand.
AGAGGAATGTACTCAAAGTCCTTTGTGCCCTAGGCGTGAACAACGCCAACGGTCCTCCCTGATAGGGCAGGTTCCTAAGAGAAACTGTGCATCCATAATTTGTATGCCTGTGTCTCTGCAATCTAATGCCTCCATAATTTCTAAAGTTATGAAACGAGTAGGTACTGAACAAGAAGCTCCTAGCATACCTGGAAATAAACAGTCTTCTTCGTGTATGGTTTTCGCAAAGGTCGTTTACTGGAAATTTCCACCTATGGAGCGCTGCCACCGAGAGACATAGCAAAGCCATATCTACTGCAAAAAAGCTTGGCTTCCTTTTTAAGGTTCGGCGGTACATCACACCGGAACAGTTGCTCCATTGGTACCAAGCGGTAGTTCGATCTATATGGAATACTGCGGTCACCCTTGGGTAGTTCTGCCAAGTATCAGCTAAATGCATTAGACTCGGTGGATTGTACAGCCAAGATCGAGACGATATCTTGCTTATTGGCGGCGATCAGCACGTAAAATCCAAGCTTCAAAGCTTAGAGCATCGACGCATAGTTGCTAGCCTTTCGGTGTTTTTCAAGGTGTATGTTCCCAGATCCTCTATAGTTTTACCTCCCATTTGGTTACCGGAGTACTACACCGCGCCATCTAGCAGAAATATCTATGATTATGATTTGAGTGGAGAGGAAAAGGGCACTAAATACCCAAAGACCACTATGACCCAAGGTGGATCTATTGTAGTCAGCCCTCGTAGGCTATAATATAGCCTACGAGGGCTGACGCTTTTATATTACCCCGCCAATAAGAGGCTATATTATAGCCTCTTATTGGCGGGATTTAGAGTTCGGGCTTCAGCTTGTGCGCTTCCAGCACTCGATTCTTTTTATTGACGAGAGCATGACATTCACAGAGGATGTGAATGGGAGATTCCTCTGCATCTGCACAGAATCTACAGTAAGGGTTTTTTGATAAACCCATTCTGTTCATGTGCTTGTTGAGTTCACAATGCCCAGTAAGGGCCCTAATGCGTATACGAATGCTCAACCGGTCGAGTCGAGTTTTAGTATCTCGGTTCTTGGGAGAAATATCTAACACACTTCTTTAAATTCGCCTAAATCTGCACAAAACGCATTAATAAATATTAAAACTAATTAAAATACTTGATTTTACATGAAAATAATTATACTAAAATAAAACAAAATCCCAGTCTAGTTACTCTTGTTTGTCTTGAATTAATATTGTTTTTTTTTCAGTAAATATTTAAAAAAATATTCGAATATCCGGATATTCGAATATTTAGCACTAGAAATATTCATTTTATTCGAATAGTGAAATCGAACGAATATTGCAAACCCTAATGGCCACAGTATAAATATAGTATGTACTACGTACATTACAGTAGGGTAACTTCGCGGTTTTCTGGGATTGAACGAATGAATGAATGACTTGCTGTAGGGTTGAACACTGACTGTTTTTCTTGACCACTTGTTAAGTTTGCAAATAATTACATAAAGACGTAAAGCCTGAACGAAGAAATAAAAAACCTGCTCTGGGGGCGCAATGTGTATATTTTTACGGCTATGGCAATTATAAAATTAGTTCCATTGAAAATCCAAAATATGGCGAGGTTTTTTATTTCTTTAGTCAGGCTTTATTAAAATGATTTATTTTGAATATAACAGCATCGAAATAAACACAATATTTCAATCTCTCGCGCTTTATCCACAGAAGAGAAATATGTACCTCTGACTCCGATTACTTTAATAGATAGCTACCTGTACTACAAGAAGTAGGTAGGTACATTCTTATTTACCAGTTACTAAGTTTAAAAAAACCTCAAAACACTAATACATAAATTGTGAACAATAAATCTTAACCTTACCGACTCACTTGGTAATTTAAAATATGAGATTCTGGTTTATTTCTTGATGAATATAAACATCCATACACGGAACAATATCTCCTGTAATTTGGCATTGTTTTATTATTTGTTTCTCTAAATCTCGCAAAAAATACTTAAATAGCTATTTAACGCCCATTTGAAAGAGCGCGCTACACCCCTGACTGTTGTGGGTGCTTGCACCCCGAAGTACCCCGAGATTTCGAAGCGCGCCAAAATGACACTTTTGTATGGAGTTACACTACGGTATACGGTGACATGGCGGCGGTAGCGGGAGAACGAATGGAAACGAAACGCATCCGTCAAATGTCAATTCACCGCCGAAAAAAATAATTCGTTGTTACAAGTGCAAGAATGTAGGACATTTTAAAAATCAATGTCCAGTAATACAAAAACCGAAAATGAATGCATTCAGTGCAGTTTTTCTTACAAAAGAGTTTAGTCCCGCGAACTTTTACATAGATTCAGGTGCCAGTACACATTTGGTAGCAAATCCAAACATGTTATCGAATGTTTCTTATCAGCCTGAAATTAAAGAGATTATCGTGGCCAACCAAACCAGTGTAAAAGTTTTATGCTGTGGAGATCTTCAGATTACGACAAGTGTCGGTAATAAGCAGTACGACATAAATGTAAACAATGTTTTGTGTGTACCTAACCTCACAACGAATTTGTTGTCAGTGAGCAGAATCATCGCAAGTGGTAACAGAGTGTTATTTAAACAGCAAGGATGCTTCATTTATAACTCACAGAATGACTGCATTGGTGAAGCATGGTTAGAAAATGGTGTATACAGATTAAACATGGCAAGATCACAGCAAATATTAGCGGCGACAGTTACAACTTCTAGCACAACCTGGCACAGACGACTAGGACACATAAACACAAGTGATTTGAACAAGCTGAAAGGCGGAGCAGCAGAAGGCGTAGATTTCAATGATAAAAGTGATAACACCAAGTCAAATTGTTCGGTGTGCTGCGAGGGTAAGCAAACTCGGTTGCCCTTTCCCCAGAGTACTACCAAAAGTCATGAGGTATTGGAATTAGTCCACACAGACTTATGTGGCCCAATGGAGAATAAATCACTTGGTAATGCCAGATATTACCTATTGTTTGTAGATGACTATAGCAGAATGTGTTTTGTCTACTTCCTACAGTCAAAAAGTGAAACTTTCAAGTATTTTAAACAATTTAAAGAGTTTGTTGAAAATCAGCAATCGAAGAAGATTAAAATATTAAGATCAGACAATGGAGGAGAGTTTTGTTCATTACAAATGGAAAATTACTTAAAACAAAGTGGAATAGTTCATCAGAAGACAAACTCATACACCCCTGAACAGAATGGGTTATGTGAAAGGTACAATAGGTCAATAGTGGAAAAAGCGCGCTGTCTTCTGTTTGATGCACAGTTTGAAAAACACTTTTGGGCGGAAGCTGTAAATACAGCCGTATATGTGAAGAATAGATCACCAGCGGCAGGTATTGATAAAAGTAATACTCCCTATGAAATATGGACAGGCAAAAAACCAAAATTGGATCATTTGCGGATATTTGGCAGTCCAGTAATGGTCCATATTCCAAAAGAAAAGCGCAGAAAGTGGGATAAGAAGGCGAAGAAGATGTTCCTTGTAGGATATTCAGAGAATATCAAGGGCTATCGTCTGTATGATCCAGAAACACGTGAGGTAACTGTAGCTAGGGATGTTGTAGTCATGGAGAAGATAGATGACAGATTTACAACTACTATTCTGATAGAAGAGAAGCAGTTATCAACAAGCGCAGATGAAGAGGATATTACTAGAGAAACACAATCAAAAGGTTCAGGTGCAAGTGATGGAAACCAGATTGATGAGACATATATGGCACCAGAAGAGTCATCAAGTGACTCAGAAGGAAGTTACTTTGACCCGTTGTCCACAGAAGATATAAAGCTCGTCTCCGAGCAGGTGACCCTTGGTGAACCAACGAAGCGTGTTAGACGTAAACCTGATTACTATGGAATTGCTAACATGTGCGTGGAAGAAGCATCAGGAGATCAGATATCATTCAATGAAGCAATGAATGGACCAGAAAAGGAGCAGTGGCAGTGTGCGATGGAAGAGGAGTTGAAATCTTTCAAAGACAATGACACTTGGGAGCTAGTGGACAGACCAGCAGATGGAACAGTAGTGAAAAATAAGTGGGTGTTTAAAAAAAAGTTTAACAGTGAAGGTGAAGTGCGTTATAGGGCAAGACTTGTTGCTAAAGGTTTTACGCAGAAGAAAGGTATTGACTTTAATGAGACTTTCTCACCGGTGTTACGGTATTCAACATTAAGGTTATTATTTGCTTTAAGTGTACAGGTAGGCTTAGAAATCAATCATCTTGATGTTCCAACCGCATTTTTAAATGGTTTTCTTGAAGAAAGAGTGTTTATGGAAATACCAAAATGTTCACAATTTAAAAATTGTAATAATAAAGTATTGAGGTTGAAACGAGCTATTTATGGACTGAAACAGTCTGCTAGAGCCTGGTACATTCGGGTAGAAGAATGTTTATTAAAATTAAATTTTGTAAAGTCAAAATATGAACCTTGTCTCTTCATAAAATGTTACAATGATATTAAAGTTTATGTAGCTCTTTTTGTAGACGATTTCATCGTATTCTACAATTGTAAAAAATCATATCAGAAACTAAAACAGGAATTAGTGTCAAAATTTAAGATTAAAGATTTAGGTCAGATTAAACAGTGTCTGGGCATGCGTGTTAATGTTAATAAAGACTGTATTACTGTTGACCAGGAACAATTTATTGATACTATTTTGAAAAAGTTTAATATGTCTGATTGTTGTCATTCTGATACTCCTATGGAGGTAAATTTAAAATTAGAAAAAGATTGTAGTAATTTAGAACAAAAATATCCTTACCAACAGTTAATAGGAAGCCTTATGTATCTCTCTGTACTTACCAGACCTGATATTTCTTACAGTATCAGTTTTCTTAGTCAATATAATAATTGTTTTAATGAAACTCATTGGAAACATTTAAAAAGATTGTTAAGATATTTAAAGAAAACAAAGAATTATTGTTTAATTTATAAGAATATAGGATGTAATCTGCATGGTTATGTAGACGCTGATTGGGCATCTTGTAGTATTGACAGAAGGTCATATACAGGATTCTGTTTTATCATGTCAGGATGTGTAATTTCCTATGAATCAAAAAAAGCAAAAAACGGTAGCATTGTCAAGTACTGAAGCCGAATACATGGCCCTGTCAGAAGCTTGCAAAGAAGCTATCTATTTAAGAAACTTGTTAAATGAGTTAATTCAATTTGATGAAAATATACCAATATGTTTGTACAGTGATAGCCAAAGTTCAATAAAGTTAGCAGGAAATCCACTGTTTCACAAGCGTACCAAGCATATTGATGTAAGACATCATTTTGTTAGAGAATGTGTTACAGATAATAAAGTTAACATAAAATATGTGTCAACATCTGATATGCCAGCTGATTTACTAACTAAAAGTTTATGTTCAATTAAGCATTATAAGTTTTTACACTTGATGGGCATCTCGGATGGGTAATTCTCTCTCTTTTTGTGTATGATGTTAGTTTATAAGTGGTCTCTAGATTATTTTGTTAGGAGAGTGTGTTATTTAGATGTAACAAAATAACAATACTAGTAGCGCCATCTAGGCATTGAAATGTCAAATGACAGGTAGTTTGAAATAAACTGACAGTTCTTACAAAGCAACTCTGTGTTTTACTATAGTTTGTAATGAATAAACTCAAAAACGAATGGACCAATTACAAAAATTATTTCACCATTAAAAAGCTACATTCACCCTCAGTAACATAGGCTACCTTTTACCGCGGGAAAATGCCTCATTCCCACTTATAACGTCCTTGAGTTTGATACGTTGATTTTTTTGTTTAGCGCTAGCTTTTATCTTTGTGCCAGTGTCAAGGTAGGAAAACAAAGCACGTAAATAAAACCGGATTATTTTTTAATTACAAGAGCAATTAGGCACGAGTATATACTAATGAATATGACGATGATAATAATAATGATGTAGGTGTTATATTAAATACACACATTAGCGAATGAATTGACACAACAGTCCATTAGGCAACCTCATTGATTTAGGCACAGAATAAATATAGTACGAGTATGTACATTTAAGCGACCTTGACACAGGTGTCATATCGCCTCAGTAGCCGGTGTAAGGTTTCACACAATCCTTCACGGGGATTCCCACCTATTATATATTATTACATTGGAAACGGAGAATGGCCTTGTTGACTTTGCGGTTAAGTTGGAATCTAAATTACACTAACATATAAATAACATAAATATACTTTTGTATGGGGACATCTTGAGAGCGTCGGTGGCCAAGTGGCTCTAGGGCCGTTGACTTCCATTCGGAAGTTGGCGGGTTCGAACCTCGAATTCATATGTACGTTTATTCGACGCTCTTACGGTGAAGGAAAACATCGTGAGGAAACCTGCACACACTTGCGAAGTAATTCAAGAGTTGTGTGTGAAGTTGACCAACCCGCACTGGGCCAGCCGCTCGATTTCGCAAACTCTTGCGCTTGCGCCGGCCGTAGCGTAGAAAAGCGTGTCACGAGTTTCGGTTGAGCAGTTGGGCCGTATGAGTGGATATTACTCATCTGAGTTGGAAACATTAAAGCATAGGTATTTAAATTTTAATTTTCTCATTGGCGCATGTGATGCCGCGACAATAAATAGTTTATTAAATATTTTTTAATATCCCTATGCCTTCATAATTCATAATTTTAGGGTCTTAATGAGTAAGGTACAAAGAACTACTTTTATAATTTATTTTCTATACTACTGGAGATTTAAAATAAAAAAGTTGCATAGCAAATATCGGATTTCTTGGAAATTAGTAAACTAAATTATCTAAACTCTTTTTCGGGTCCTTTTTATTTCGAAAGTTTATAAGTACCTACTTAAAAACTTTTTCCAATAACGATTGTAATAGTTGTAATAGTCTGATACTTAAGTGTAATATCCACACACAAAGTACCAAATCCCACGATAATTTTAATTAATTTGTCATCACGACAGAGTTAGGTTACTGTAACAACCTTTTTGGGGCAAGGCGCGGTCGCGAAAATTATAATGGTTGAACATGAACATGGTGTCACAAGTATGGCAATGGAAATATGCTGTAGGTGCGTAAAATTAAAGGTATTTTTCTATCTTAATTCAGACGAAACTCTTTCGTTTTTCAGCTTGATTTTTAATGTTTTATTTTTAATAACAACCTTTTGATTACGAATTTAGGCGTCTCATATAACACGACTGTCGGTCGTCGGTTAAAAATAATTGTTCAACCTTAAAGCTAATGATCTACATGTTAAAATACTTTGCTGGAATGGCTAGCTCTCGGTTCATACTAATGAACAAGAATAAACTCAATAATTTAAAGAGGCGATGCGATATTAGTTTGAATAAAGCTGGCAACTGGCCGTCTAATTTGCTTAAAGGTCGATGGTTCGGTAACAGCTTTTAATTTGTTCCACCAAGATGCCCCCAGAGCAGGTTATTTATTTCTTTGGTCAGGCTTTAATTGTCTAATGTTGTCAATCAAGGAATTACCTAGATATCTAGTCCAATCTTGATAATATTCCTTTCATCTGTTATTCAGTAAACAACTGAGTAGGTACTGAATATTTAGAAATTGTAATATAATTTCATTCATACATCTCTGTGATACTGTATTATTCATTGAACGATAAAATAATGAATAATGTATTATAGAATAGAAGTTGGACAAAGAGACACCAACTGGTCTAGGTAAATGTAAATACGGATATTTTGTACAAAGCTCTAATGGCTCTAGGCAGGATTCGATCCCGTGCGTGACCCTGTGTTACTTCATGCCAAGTACCTATACGTATAGTGTTATTTTATGATCTATCTGAATCTTTTAAAGTTAAAAATCTAAGGTTTTATTATTATTGTACCTACCTTGTACCTAAAAATAAATTCCTGTGGACTCCATACCTACCTACTTAGTTTCATTCACAAAATAATTACTACAGCCAATGCAAGTGCACCCTATCTACTGCACCCCAACCCGATTGGATTCGCTCGGAATGTCTCCAACAACTTTATGAGGGTGCATATCGATAATGTAATGACATTAACCCCCGCTGCGAGCTTTTCGTCATGTTAATGAAAATTTGATTTATTTTTATATGCGCTGCTCGGTACGTTTTTTACGAGTACAATTCGATAAATTACTTACAAACGATTTAAATGTCCTTTAAACATCTAATGTGTTTAATGAATGCTAAATCTGATAGGTATTAGAGTTGTACGCATAGGTATAATACTATGTTTTTTTATTTCTTCGCGCGACGACGACTGAGACTGAGATAGTTTATATAATTTACTCCGGTTCGTAAATGTGTTAAACAGTAGTCTTTAATATAGAAAAAAAAAGTTTACAAGTCGCGCTTAACTTTATCTGTACCTAGTAGGTAGACAGATAAGTCCATACTTAACATTTTGAAAGACATGTCATGAACATTCTTAGATTTTCGCGGTTGTTAATTTCAGGGGTTTTCTCCAACGGTAAGCTCAATTAAAAACTAAATCGTGGAGAAAACCCGTGAAAATACGTGTTAGTGAAAGTCATGTCTCCAAAATTCAACTACAACATTTAGTATCTCTTTAATTTTACTGAAAACAGTCAAAACTTTTCTTCTTATCTGACGACTGACTACATGTCAGGTTGTATAGAGGTAGAGATTCTGCCTTTCTCTTTAGTTAAACAACCTACATAAAAACAACAAACTTTAAGCTTACTACAAAGTAAAATTTCACACGAATATGCACTCTGTGACTGCGTATCACGGCTGAGAATTGCAAACACAAGTTCATGCGCTTAAAGAATCAATACTTTGCCCGGCCGGCCCTGCCAATCCTGCCATGCCGGCGCGGCGCGCATGGTTCGTTCCGGCGGCAACCGGCCGGCGGCGCTGCCTCGTTGTTTTGATAGCAGTTCCGTCTCTTTCTATACACGGTCTGCTTGATATGGCTAATATTGCTATCCTGGTTCCCCAAAAGATGTCTGTCAGACAGAATTTTTGAGAAGATATTTTGTTTGTTGTTCACTAATAATAAAACAAGTCGCAGTGTAATTATTGATTAATACTATTTTTGTATGAATAATAAAGAAGTGGAGAACGTTCTCACAATGGAAGATTATAGTGATTCGTCAGAACTATGTAAGCAATCGCGGGACCTCATAGTGAGGTTACGAAAATATTTTGCGAGGGAATGCCAGAACGGAGGACCTCTGTTACCTGTCCACATGATCCTGGAACGAGTTTCCGATGCACTGGGCATTGACTTCACCCTAATCGAACAAATCAACATAAAGTACGAGAAATTAAAGGCCAAACGTAACTTGGAAAAACTTGAAAACGAAAAACAAAATAGTGACCTTCAAAATATAATAATACACGTGAACCAGTTCTATGAAGAGCGCCCGAAAGCTTCTCGCGAGGACTTAATCTCGTCCCTTAAAGAGGCTGGTCTCTTCAGTGGCGCGTACTCAGCACTACATGAACTTCTAGTCAAGAACAGCTACCGGATCATTAAGAAACAAGCCAAAAATATTCTATTGCCTACAGCTACAGCCACAGTTAACACAAAGTCTTTGCCAGACGATTGTACCACCTCACGACCAAGCACGAGTGAGAAGATTGACTATTTTTTATCAACATCGGTTGATGTGGAGTCGGTTGATAATGTAGATATTGAGCCGCAGGATAATAATATAATGGGCAATACTTCTATGGATATAGCCACACATACAACTTCTAAAAAATCAGAATCCGAAGGCACGAAACAAGAAATTAAGAATATTGATTTGTCTGAATCAAATACGAAAAACACAATTTTTTTGCCCACACAACTGGACCTCGCAAAATTAGAATCTGAAAGAAAAGTTGATTTTTCGAGATTAGAACCAAAAAATATTGAAAGTAATGACAGACAAGACTTTCTGATGACTGCTGAATTTCAAAGCGAAGAAAATCAATACATGGGTAATATACAGGCCATAGTTAAACACATAAATAATTTCTACACTACAAATAAAACAGGAAGTCAAAATAAATTGCTAAAGTCCCTACGAGAAGCTAAATTGTATGAAGGGTCATATAGCACACTCTTTATGATGATTTTGCAAAAATCTAGCTATAAGGAAATTATTGAAAAGAAACTCAATCACAAAAGTAGTTTAGGCTCAAAGACATTTTTTAGGTGTGATGCAGATCACACTGATTATGAAGACAAAGAGAGTGATAATGAACATCCAGTAGACATTCCTCAGTCCACAGCTAATGGTTCAAAAGAAGAAAAAGAAAAAACATTAATAGCCCAATTTCATTCTGACAAACTTCCTCAGTCTGCTGCTGTCAAAATAAAAGAAAAACATTCAGAAAAGAGACCTATCCGTAAATCTGATTTAGACCTAAAGAACAAACAGATCAAGAAAACAAGAAAAATAATCCCACACATGGCATCAAAAGACTGTGTGCAATATTCTGATGAAATGTACACAAATAAAAGACCGAAGCAACAAAAAAATGAAGTGTCGAGTAAAAATCAGACTATTGTTGTAGTGCCAAAATTTTTAATAAATAAGAATATTCCCAAAGAAAATAACAAAAGCCATGCTAATTTGGAAACTGTGTCACCTCTAAAACAGGTGCATGGTATAGAACAGAATAAAGTACAAATAAATGAGCAAAAATATACAGAACAAACTTCTCAAAATACTGATGGTGATGCGCTACAGCCTTTAAGACCTGTAAAAGTCTATAGCTACCCTAAAAAAAGCATTGTGGAACAGACTGAACCATATCAGATAGTTCAAGATGACTATATGGGAGTGAATGAATTTATCAATTTAACCAATCAAATAGAGTTTGCAGAGGTCAAAGAAGAGTTTAATGCGTTTGATGATTACTTTGAAACTGACAGTGACGCAGCTATCATTTCATATTGTGCAACTCTTTAGGACTTGAACTTATACTTTAGTGAGTAAGAAATAATAACTTGTTAATGAAACAAGTGATTGGTGAAGTGAAAAAATGTGATAATAGATTTATAGACATTGCTTATATATTTAGGTTTTTGTATCCAATTTTTCAATTAAACTATTTGAATTAATATGTTCATACTTACATACACTGTATAAAGATAACAAAATACCTAAATAAACACAATCTTTAACCAGGCAGCAAAATCATTAGATTAAAGAATTTAATTTATTATTTTTAAACATCTACCAGGTTATATGATTTATTAGCAGATGTGGAAAAATAATAAATTAATTTCAATTATTATTTCAATAATATTGTTATTAGTAAAAAACTAAACATACAATAACCAGGTTATTCTGTATTATTGCATAAAGTACCTTTCTATATACAGGTATTATTGTGATTTGTGACTAGAGTCAAATGCTTTGTCTTAGTCCTCAAATGAGATACATAAAAGCTGTATTGGTTGTAATTATTCTGACTTCTGTTTAACTTGATAAAGGTTGATTTAATCCATTCACTAAGAGGTCTATTACCTAAGTATCTCAAGTTTTTAGTATGTTGTCTATTTTGTTGGTATTTTTTTGTCCTACGTTAAGTCTGAATGAAACAAAAGTTTTTTTTAATTTTCAGTTTTCTAAACAACTTAATGATTTCCCGCCTTTCTACTTAATTTTGTTTGCTTAAATGTAAGTTAATAATTTGTTCAGGTTTCTGAAATAATTGTGTAAATGCTTAGTTACTCCATGTTATTCTTCTGAATTTTTAAAAGAACTGACTTGTTTATGTTTAGTAGGTACAGCTAGTACATATCAAATTGTTAATTTCTCAACACCATGGCAAAATAAATAAGTTTGCTTACAATTTTTAGTTTTTTTTATTAAAGAGAGTGTCGGTGGCCAAGTAGCTGACTTCCATTCGTAAGTTCACGGGTTCAAGCCTCAGCGGACACGTACCAACAACGTCCTCATCATCATCATATCATCCTGTAGACGTCCACTGCTGGACAAAGGCCTCCCTCAAGGATCTCCACAATGATCGGTCCTGCGCTGCCCGCATCCAGCAGCTTGCCGCGACCCTCACCAGATCGTCGGTCCACCTCGTGGGGGGCCTGCCCACACTACGTCTTCTGGCGCGCGGCCGCCGTTTAAGAACCTTTCTGCCCCAACGGTGCGTGTTATAAATTTTGGAATTTTTATACGTTATTCTACTGTGTAGGAAAATATCGTGAGAAAAAACTTGCACACACCCGCGCAGTAATTCAAAGGTTGTGTGTGAAGTTAGTTGACCACCAAGTTCACCAACCCGCACTGGGCCAGCGTGGTCGACTAAGGCCTGTTCACCCTGATTTCAGGGTAGGCCTGCCTGCGCCCCTCCGTGAGGGACATTACACGAGTTATTAACAAACTTTCAATCTACTAGCTTTTCGCCCACCTTACCAGTTTATCCTGTAGGAATGAGGTATTTCCCCGCGCTAAAAGGTAGTATGCGTTATTCTGATGAATAAGCTACATTATTGTGTAAGTTTCATTTAGTAGTTTTTGCGTGAAAGAGTAGCAAACATCCATTCTCACAAACTTTCGCGTTTATATAATTTAGTAGGATATAAATACGCCTGCAAAATGTTAAATAGCAATTAATAAGTTTTGCCAGACTTTATTTATGTTTCTGCAGTATTATTTCTTGGGTGACAGAGAAAGAAGTACCTATATCACTACATTGTATAAAACAAAGTCGCTTTCTATGTCCATAAATCCAACCCTATGTATGCTTAAATTTTTGATGCAGTTTCTTTAAATAGATAGATAGAGTGATTCAAGAGGAAGGTTTATATTTATATGTACATGCATAATATACTTACCAGAATAACCATTTTCCTGTGCGAAGCCGGGGCGGGTCGCTAGTTACATATAAAGGTTGCCTGGTAGAGAATTGCTACTTTAGCAATAAGGCCGCCTGTTGACTTAAGTTTGTTTATGTACCTATTGTAATATTTATGTGTTCTCTTTTGGTGTCAATAAAGAATATTTGTTTTGTATATCATGTACCTATTGTATTAATCGTATAGTAAGTGAACACTCAGACGTCCCATTGTTTTCTATGACGTCACCGATACAGTAGCTGACAAGTGGGGGCGATAATGTTTGAAAGATTTGCCCGTTCGCCCCTTTTGTTTGAGTGAATGGTCGTCAGTCGGACCGGACACTAGGTAGGTATGTGGGGATATTGGGGATGGTAAAAACAAAGGCCTAAATATATCAATAGCGTTCTGAAAGGGGTGCAGTGGTTGAAGAGACCGTTTAAAATAAAATGAGGGTCAGATATTTATGTCAATAGGAATGAGGCAGTAAGTGCGTACTTCACGTTTTTAGGAACCAGGCTACCCAGGAAAAGTAAAAAAAATCGCTCTGGGGGCGCGGCAACTAACTGCTAAATACGGGTAGAATTCAGTACCTACAAATCCTAATCCGGACATTAAAATAAATTTTTTTTTAATTGACCTATGCTTGTGTTGAAAAGGTACGACCAAAATTAAATCAATGTCAAGTCTTAAACATAATAAATAAAAATGGGGGACAAACATCTTAATTTATTTGCACAAAACTGTAGAATACTTAATCGTGTATAATAGCTTAGTGAAAAGTAAATTATTTAGTCTGGCGCATTGAGGAATTAGATACGTACAACACAATAGTATTTCAATGGTCCGACATTTTTGCTACACGGCAATTTCTTCCATGCAAATGCAACCTATCTGCCCAAAGTTTAGGTACGTCTACTAGCTGCCCACTTCGCTTTAATGGTACATTAAAAATAGCCACCCCTAGTCAGAAACATACAAATGTAATCCGCGAACAGTGTGGGGTGCCACCCCCTACCTAGGGGAGTGAAATAAGGGGGTGAGGGGTGTGAAATAATTGCTCGCGCGTGTTCTGTCTTTGCGAACTTGCTGTGGTCAAAAATGCAAAAGGTAGCTGGATTCGTTGGCACGAAGAAATACGTGTACAAAAAGCAGTGCGACTGTTTCACTAAGCCTGATCAAAGAAATAAAAAACTTCGCCATTTGCGGAATTTCAATGGAACTAATTTTATAATGGAAATTGTTGCCATAAGCATAAAATATACACGTGGGCAACTATTTACTTATTCTGTGACGTGGCGCCACCAGAGCAGGTTTTTTATTTATTTGGTCAGGCTTTAACGACAAAACTTAATATATGAAAATTGGACCACGTTTTCAGGAGAGCAATATATTATAGTGCAATGCGTTTTATCTTTTTGTATGAAAACTTAAGTACTTCACTATAATCATAAAAGTTCTTTCTCGTGGCACACCCCGCGTTACGTTTTTATTTTTCTTGCTCTTTTGTCTCTTATGCTCTGATAAAACACGACTTGTGCTGTTTGATTTCGTTTTAAAAGATAAGCATGGAGTCAGTAGGCATACTAGGTATGTAAGAAGCGACAAGCTTGAGAAGCTGTCAAACGCGACATAGTGACATTAGAGCCATATAGTTCTGTTAAAATGGCGCTTCTCGAGCCTGTCGCTTCTTACGTATCTAAGTATAGTAAGCCTAATCTTGGTATATAATAATGTTTTTACTCGAGGTCATCGGATAACCCGTGAATCAATAAACAAAATAATTAAGCTACGAATTAAAAATAATAAATTTTTATTTTGGTATGACACAATATTTTTCTGACTAAGATAGTTATTATATTATACGTACGTTTTACATAAAGATTTTTAACGTGACATAGAAGAAAATAACAGTACTAAGGTGATGGAACATAATTGTGACACGTTATTATTTGGTTATGTTCAGTGTATTATGTCTCCTTTGCGGCATTCTCCCTTACGAGCCACTTTGACCTCGTCTGCGGTACCTTCAAGACCTTCCAAGCAATTATGGTTGTCCAAGGTAGCAGTGCTGGCGTAGGTCCTATCGTCAGTCCCACATACGGGCATCAAGAGCAAGATGACTGGGCCACACTCCTCGGGGGTTTTGCGTCGGTGTGGCTCTGGACTAGTGGATTCAGAGCGACCTTCGGGGGCTCCCATGCACTGATGGGCGGCGAAAAGGAATATGGCCAAGACTATAAAGGAAAAAATACAAAAAAATAATTCAAGTCCGTTGAAGCTTGATTTGCGACTAAAGTGTATACCTACGTAGGTTAATAACTTAAACAAAAAAGAACATATTTACATAAATATACTTAATAATCATTGAGATAGAAAGAACGGTTCAGCTGTGACTGTATATTATAACGATAACCAGCCTCAATTTCTGGACTTTGACCAAAAGCAAACATAGTAAAGAAAATAAAGTCATGTTGCATGAAAACGCACATGCGCCTGGACATGTTGACCTTGAGAGCGCCCGTATTCCCTATTGGTAGGGGTGAATTTCGTAGTGCGAGTGTCAAACCGCATGTGCTGGCTTCTGTACATGTTATCAATCCCCTTAAGACAAAAGTTAAGCTTACTGAGAGACACCTGTCCTAGTTTTCTTATCTAGAACTTGACCAGATAATGAAAAAAACATACATAGCGTGTAAGTTAAATGGGAGAAATATAACCAATATTACAGCAATTGTTGCCAGAAACCATAAAAATATGGCGCCCTTAGAGCAGGTTTTATTTTTTTCTGGTCGATCTTTATTTTATTTTTGTTTATTTTAATAATAATATGTATAGTACCCTATACAAGACTTACCAATAAGAAATTTCATCTTTTTTTATTTAAAAGACCTCTTGTAGTTCACAAACACGACCCTCGCTGCTTAATTCCGTTTTGAATGGTGGAAATCAGAAATAACAACTTTAAAGTCAAGTAACTATGATAATATCCGAGGTCATTAGATAACCTACAACAAAATATATCTGACGGAACATACCACTGGGTAATGAATATGAATATTATGAATTAATGATAGTTGATTATATTTAACTAGCTTTCCGCCCGCGTTAACAGGTTTTCCCATGGTAATGAGGTATTTTCCCGCGGTAAAAAGTGGCCTACATGTTAATCCAGGGTGTCAGCTAATTCCATACCAAATTTTATTGAAATCGCTCCAGCCGTTTTCTAGACGTGAAGAAATAACAAAAATACACACTCACACACTCAAAAACTTTACAATATTAGCACAATAGACGTGTTATTAATATGATTGTAGTTTAATGGAATTGGTAATTCTTCTAACATTTTAATGATACCTAATACCACAGAATAATAATAGTACTAGCTAGGTACTAATACTTAGGTACATGAATTAAAAAGACATTTCGCTAATGTAGGGATACCACACAACTATTAAATACAAAATTAATGACATTTACTGGCATCATACATAGTATAAAACAAAGTAGCTTTCTCTGTCCCTATGTCCCTATGTCTCTTTGTAAGTATGCTTAAATCTTTAAAACTACGCAACGGATTTTGATGCGGTTTTTTTAATAGATAAAGTGATTTAAGACGAAGGTTTATATGTATAATACATGCATAAAATATTAAAGGATAACCCACAATAACCATTTTCCCGTGCGGAGCCGGGACGGGTCGCTCTCGCTAGTATTAACCTATAAATAAATAAAATAACTGAACAGAATGCACTGCACAGAAATAATGTATCAGATTAATTTAGGTACAGTATTTTAATTTAGCTTAGTCTACTCACCCTTAAGTGAAACAAACAGCGTGATTTTGGGATAATAACTCCCCGCCGCCATTATGTATTCCAAATATTATTAGTTATTTACTCTAAAAACAAAGTAAATTAATTGTGGAGTGCCTGTGGTTTTGACGAACCATGGCATGGGGTTTAACAAGAAGTAGACGGTTTTGTTCGAGTTCAAGAGTTTGTTCTAAAGCCCCACTTCAGTTCAGTCTGGAGTGGGCCTACGCAGGGCTTGCTTGCTTTTTATCGCGCTTGCTTTTATTCGAGGTTGACCTACAACACGGCTCGGATCTCACATACCTACCCTGGTTGGCTTTGCCAATAAATCACATTTAAAAAATAATTCCAACATCTACTTATTAAGTAGAAAAAGAAATATTTGAGAAGAATAATGTAGACTGAAAGTGTGTATAGTGTGAAAGAATAGTAGTTAAGTTAAAATAATAATTAACAAGTCCAATGACATAAACAAAAGCAAATAATAAAGAAAATGTTAATATACTTACGAAGGATCTTGAGTTAGTTCCTAGATGATGATGATGGTCTTCCCAAGGTTAGTGACAGGAATAGCGGTGAGATGGCATGGCAGGCGAGGTATTCCCGCGAAACTTTGGCAAGCGCCAGACGGGGTAGCGGGCGGCGCGGAACGAGCAATCCAGCGCGGCGAAACACAGTTTTCATCGGTTTTTAATTGATTAAAAAAAAAGGGGGAGGTTTATCAAAACCTTAGTGCGTGGACAATCTAGGAAATTTAAAGAGGAATATTATTATATATTTTTGGGTAACAAAAGATCGTAATTATTAAATTGGTACACCTTGAAAGGTTTTATTACGTGTTGTGTTCGTGATGCATTTCTATCGAGCAAAGTATATGTAATCGTGTATCACATACGTGGAAGATCTAGACAGAGGTTCGAACTATAATATGATTTTTTTTTGGAATTTTTAAACGATATTTCAAACTTCTACAGGACTTTGAAATCACTACTTAAGGCCGCACCTCGAAAAAATAAAATCGCATTGGAGGCGTGGTCTAGACGTGCGACGCGGGGCGCACCCCCCGCGGGGCTCGGGGAGCCGCCGGGTCCGTCAGTTTAAAATACCGCGCGCTTAACTTAGCCACGCTTTGTTGGAACAGAGCAGAGCTAGAATTTATACTATAATTGTAGTATTTGTCTTAGTAAATACTGTATACTGTGTATCCTAATAAAGAGATAGTACGATAAACTGCTATATTTGTTTATTCCTTTCCATTTACCCTTATACGAATCAAAATTATTTTTTCTATGTACAAACATTTGACCTCTACAGTTTTATTATAATATAGATTTTATTTGATTGTATATTATCTTTTTATTTTGAGTTTATTTCTATTGAGTTTATTTTTGTTGTTGTTGTTGTGACTTTGACTTTGACTTTGACTTTCGACTTTCGACTTTCGACATTGACTTTTACTTTGACATTGACTTTTACTTTTACTTTGAATTTGACTTGGCTTTGACTTTGACTTTGACTTTGACTTTGACTTGGCTTCGACTTCGACTTCGACTTCGACTTCGACTTCGACTTCGACTTGGCTTTGACTTTGACTTTGACTTTGACTTTGACTTTGACTTTTGACTTTGACTTTGACTTTGACTTTGACTTTGACTTTGACTTTGACTTTGACTTTGACTTTGACTTTGACTTTGACTTTGACTTTGACTTTGACTTTGACTTTGACTTTGACTTTGACTTTGACTTTGACTTTGACTTTGACTTTGACTTTGACTTTGACTTTGACTTTGACTTTGACTTTGACTTTGACTTTGACTTTGACTTTGACTTTGACTTTGACTTTGACTTTGACTTTGACTTTGACTTTGACTTTGACTTTGACTTTGACTTTGACTTTGACTTTGACTTTGACTTTGACTTTGACTTTGACTTTGACTTTGACTTTGACTTTGACTTTGACTTTGACTTTGACTTTGACTTTGACTTTGACTTTGACTTTGACTTTGACTTTGACTTTGACTTTGACTTTGACTTTGACTTTGACTTTGACTTTGACTTTGACTTTGACTTTGACTTTGACTTTGACTTTGACTTTGACTTTGACTTTGACTTTGACTTTGACTTTGACTTTGACTTTGACTTTGACTTTGACTTTGACTTTGACTTTGACTTTGACTTTGACTTTGACTTTGACTTTGACTTTGACTTTGACTTTGACTTTGACTTTGACTTTGACTTTGACTTTGACTTTGACTTTGACTTTGACTTTGACTTTGACTTTGACTTTGACTTTGACTTTGACTTTGACTTTGACTTTGACTTTGACTTTGACTTTGACTTTGACTTTGACTTTGACTTTGACTTTGACTTTGACTTTGACTTTGACTTTGACTTTGACTTTGACTTTGACTTTGACTTTGACTTTGACTTTGACTTTGACTTTGACTTCGACTTCGACTTCGACTTCGACTTCGACTTTGACTTTGACTTTGACTTCGACTTCGACTGCGACTTCGACTTCGACTTCGACTTCGACTTCGACTTCGACTTCGACTTTGACTTTGACTTTGACTTCGACTTGTATGAAAAGTAGATGTTGGCCGATTCTCAGACCTACTGAATACGCTCTTGACTTCGACTTTGACTTTGACTTCGACTTTGACTTGTATGAGAAATAGATGTTTTCCGATTCTCAGACCTACTGAATACGCTCACAAAATTTCATGAGAATCGGTCCAGCCGTTTCGGAGGAGTATGGAATCGAACACTGTGACACGAGAATTTTATATTAGTTAGGGCTCCCTATGATTACTAAAACTCTGCTCACCCCGTTAGGGAAAAGAGCGTGTCTTTACGTATTGTATTGTATATTATTTCGTTGTAGTTTATTTTATTTCACGCAATTACATTATTCAAACGTATCGATTAGATGGAGCGTCGTCAGTGGCATAGTGGTTCGTAGGTAAGTGCGGGTTCGAGACTCATTACCTATAGTCAAGAGCCGTCTAGCCATTGAAACTGAACACGCACATCGTAATACTCTGCCTTATAAACAAAGTGATTTTCATAGAACATTTCGGGTAATGTTTTGGGTGATGTGTAATGGTACGGGGTGATATCACCTTTTCGAAAGTAATGAGTAATGTGATATGGCATTATAACGTACTGTTTTGCGCATGTCTCAGGAAAGTTCAAGGTCTATATAGAGAAAGTTAACCCTTCAGTGGTGCAATATTATGCAGATGACCATGTTAATTTAAAAAAAGCATGTACTTAGTTTTTTTTCTTATTTCAAGCATAAGTCTCCGTTTTCTTGCCAAATCTGCCTTTTTTTTATTTTTTGGACGGCGTTTGTTTCCCATCTTAGTAATAAATTATTTTCGATTTCGCCGGTGCAATTTGCGATCGCCTAGCGCAGGTCCGTCGTCGGCAAAGGTAAGCGGACGACTGATCGCAGTGCGGGAAAGTGATGACGCTAAGCAGTGCCGTACGTGTATAACAGAGAAAGGTATGCTGTTGCGCGCTAGAACTAAACAGCGTAAGTGCCAAATTCTTTGGTGTCCATTTATACAAAAAGTAATGCACATAATAAAAATGTTTCGATATGAGACATTAATAAAGTTGAAACCCATACTTATGACCACGTTTCAGCATCCAATTCATTGCCGTTTACCTATACAAAGCGAAAAAAGATAATAGAAGGTGCAACTTTGGCTTAATGTTCTATCGATAAAATTTTCAGTAAACGTGTTTTCAGTGAATAGAGTCTTGAGATAATATGATCAAATAATGTATATCTAAAAATTAACTAACTTACTCTTATAGATTACGAGTACTGACGAGTCAAAGAACACTAAAATTTTCCAGGTGCCGCCTTAACGCACGTTTTTCGGATAACCGCGCCTTAAGCTTCTGACATGGCAGTCCTATCCTAAAATGAACTGTTTAACTTGATAACTAAAGGTTGATTTCCATCCATTCACTAAGAGGTCTATTTTTCTCAAGTTAAGTATGTTACGTATACGTGCACTGAAACACATTTAGGTGCAGAAGGTCCAAATTGCAAAATGTCCACGGGTGCAAAATGTCCAGGTTGCAAAAGGTCCAGCTTGTAAAATGGTATGCTACTAAAATGAAACAAAATTGATGATAGCAACAATTATTTATTAAAATGTCAAAAATAATTATCAGTAGAGTTAAATCAAATAAAAAATTCTTATTATAGATTACCTAATTTTTTTTTATAAAAAGTGTTTTTTTTTGTTTCAAAAAGTTTCTAAAAACCATGTTTCAACCTTGTTAAAAAAACGTGCAATACATATATACATTTTTATGAGTAAACTGATTGTTTGCTCGCATTAAAATATTTTCCTATGAGAATAAGATGGTTTCCCGCTAAAAATAAGTGTATGTTTACCATTTCCTGATAGTAAAAAATACGATAAAAAAAGAATTATCCAAATCGGTACATCCGTTATGAAGTTATGAGGGTCAATCTGTTCCTATATCAAATTTTTATGAGTTATACATAAATATTTTATAAAAAATTGATTATTTCTAATTCTGGGAGAAATTCTTTATGCAAATCGGTAAAATTTATCGAAGCTGTAAACACTGAATGAATTTAAAGCAAATACGGTTAGCATTTTCGATTGTTTAGTTGAATTTTATAATGTCCTCGAGTGAGAACATAGTCCTCATGAAGATACCTGAGGACATAAAGGAAAACTAAGTGGAAAACCATCTCATTTTTTCCATATTTCTTTATAATTAAACTTGACTGCTTGAGCAATTTTTAAATAAAATTTTACGATTTGACATTTTTGATATCTTCAGGTCTCAGGAGGTTGCTTATGTTCAGTTTAGGTGGAAATATGTCTCCTTTGCGGCATTCTCCATGGCGAGCCACTTTGACCTCGTCTGCGGTACCTTCAAGACCTTCCAAGCAATTCTGGTACTTCAAAGTTGCACTGTTGGGGTAGGTCTCATCGTCAGTCCCACACACGGGATCCAAGAGCAAGACGACTGGGCCACACTCCCGGGGGGTTCTGCGTCGGTATGGCTCTGGACTAGAGGATTCAGAGGGACCTTCGGGGGCTCCCATGCACTGATGGGCGACAAAAAAGAATATGGCCAACACTGAAAAGGAAAAAATACAAATAAAATAAAATAATTTAAGTCCGTTGAAGCTTGTTACATCAATTTGGCGCCAATGGTGTACCTATGTAGAATAATAAACAAAAAAAGAACATAAATATAATAATCCTCGAGATAGACAGACAGAACAGTTCAGTTGTGACTGATTATTATGTTAGTGATGGCATGTGTAAGGTGTGCAAAAAAGTTAATAAAGAATTAAATCACTTTTGATACATTAATTGACTAATTAAAATCACTTTTAATGACGTATTTGGTGAAAAGTATGTTTTTCTAATATGATTATTTTGATTATGTTAATTTTTAATTTAGGAATGCAGGTATGCATAAAAATCACGAAAATTCACATAATCTAGAAACACGAACGCGACTGTCGGTGTGAACAGTAGTAATAATATTACTATTGTGCTTATTGTTGCGTTATCTCTATGATTTAATTTATTTAAATTAATTTATTATATATTAAAATTATTATACATTTTCTTGCAAACTGTACAAATTTGACATTTGGTGACATTTGTCTCGTGACGTTAGCTGCAAACGCGATCCTATTCTTATTTGGCACGCATAGTACTATTATTTATTCTGTGGTAGCGGTAGGAGTGAATTGCGAGTGTCCACACGCATGTGTTGGCTTCTGTAGGTACCTACATGTTAACAATCCCGAAAGACAAAAGTTAAGCTTACTGAAAGACACCTGTCCCACTTTTCTTATCTAAAGCTTGAGATAATTAAAAAAAAAACATACATAGATTGAAAGTTCAATGGGAAAAATATATAACCAATACTTATTATAGCAATTGTTGCCAGAAACACAAAATAACATGAGGCGCCCATATAGTAGGTTTAAATTTTTTCTGGTTGATCTTTATTTTAGTTTTGTTTAGGTATTTAAATAATAATAAGAACCTAAGTATAGTACAAGACTTACCAATAAAAAGTTTCATTTTTTTATTTAAATGACCTCTAGCAATACACAAAAGCAGCCCTCGCTGCTTAATTCCGTTTTTAAATGGTGGAAATCAGACAGAAATAACAGCTTTAAAGTCAAGTGACTATGATAATAATAGCCAAGGTCATTCTATAACCTACAACCAGTGTTGGAATTGCGCTCTTCAAAAATTATAGTACAAGTAAGTTAAAAAGATAGTATTTACTGAAAATTATCGTACGATTTGTAAATAAGGATAAATTAAGAAATACTATGTGTAATTTATTAGAGACACTTAATTAAAATGTTTTATTTGGATAATTAGCAATAAGTAATAAAAAATACTAATGAAAACATATAGGTAATATACGTATAATATACCTAATATGGTTAACACTCACTCACTGCGTATAAAACAAAGTCGCTTTCTCTGTCTCTATATCCCCATGTATGCTTAAATCTTTAAAACTACGCAACGGATTTTGGTGCGGTTTCTTTTAATAGATAGAGTGTCGATAGATAATGTCGGCGTCGTCGCACTTATAGAATTAATTACATCATACAGAATTGTATGTAATCTTCTGTGTCGAATATGATGATTGTTAAATTGATATTTTAAATTTATACAAATAATAGAGAGGTCTCGACAATAGTATGTTAAACATTTTTCGCCTTATATTTCCAAGTTGCATAAATATTTAATTTTTAGAACACATCTTTTTGATGAAGTAGGTAATCAAATCGCGAGAGACGTTTTCGGAAAATGACGAAATGTGTTGGATATTAATTTGAAATCTTTTCAAACTGGCTTTAAATGTATACTTCAACGCTAAAACTATATTACGCAAGCATTAGATATAATATAGCTAATTTACAAGTTGACTTTTGCACTATCATGTCCCTAGTTACATGCAATTGCCCGTCTATCTTGCTCATCCATAATCTTAAATGCACGTAGTGCACGCTGCAGTTGGATTAATGGCGCTTCAATGTTACGAAATGTAAGATTTAATTTTATGCTATACTAGGTTAAGTGGGTAAATGGAAAGGAATTTAAAAAGATAGTACTTTCGCGTACGATTCCTTTAATTAGGACAGTACATCGTATTTACTATGAAATAATAGTACAAATACTATAAATTATCGTACGAATTCCAACACTGCCTGCAACCTTTCCTACAACTAGGTAAATATTATTTCTGACGGAACAACATATCACTGGGTAATCAAATCACTATGAATATTATGAATTTATGATTAAGTATGATTTACCTTACTCTACTCACCGTGAAACTAAACAGCGTGATTTTGGGATATTATCTCCCCGCCGCCGCCGCCGCCATTTTGTATTTCTGATATTATATGTTATTTACTCTAAAAACAAAGTAAATTTATTGTAGAGTGCCTGTGGTTATGACGAACCAACGGGTTTAACAAGAAGTAGACGGTTTTGTTCGAGTTCAAGAGTTTGTTCTAAAGCCCCACTTCAGTTCAGTCTGGTAGGTCTACGCAGGGCTTGCTTGCTTTTCATCGCGTGGGTCGAAAGGTTGACCTATCGAAATACCGTTATGTTGACATTCCGAATTTTGTACTTACGATTTGTCGCACTTGCGTGATTCGCTATTTTGTATGTCGAAATTGGGTTGTAGGTTCCTACCTAGCTCACACCGTTCGCACCTCACATACCCTGATGGAAACTATTGTGCCGCTTACCTGGGCTTCTGACATAGCAGTCCTATCCTAAAACGACTTGTATTTTTTTAATTTTTATTCCATTTTCTTTGTTATTATTAGTTGTCTTTAAGGCATTTACTGGACAGAAAAAAAACTTAATTAAGTATTTACCAATAACGACAACTTTAAAGTGATTGATTTAGTTAAACAATAATATTCTGAAAATTGGATAGTAATAATGACCAGCGATATTTATCTGCACTATAACATTTACCAATTAAAATATTGCGATTCAAACTTAGCAACCCTAGGTTTACTTAGGGCTGTGCTTAGGGGTTGCTGAAAGGAACTCACTTTAAAGAGGGCACTTGCACTCGGGGTTGTTTAAGGCTTCGAAGGGCATCCAGCTTTTTTGTCTGTTTTTGGCGCTAGTTTAACTTTTGAGCATTCTATTGGCATCTAATTGGTGACTTTCTATTTTTCGAACTGAAATTAAAGATCCAAATCACTGAGGTATACTACTAAAATAAAAATTCTTTCTTACTCTGTGTTTACACTTGGCTCAACTGACCAATGGCGTGTGTTGTTTGCAGGCGGACGCCAGTACGGCGTTTCTTCGCGCCGCCCGCGCAGGTCACATAGACAAGATCATAACACTCCTGGAGCAGGGCGTCGACATCAACGTCAGCAATGCTGTGAGTAGAACACGAGTTGTCTATGGTTTACTGCTATCTGCTGGTAGGGAATGCAGGATGAGAAGAAGAACAGAGGCTTGACAGGGGTACAGCTACAATAATAAATTTAAATTTCAAGAAATAAATTCTAATCCTTTGATTAGGTAGGTAGGTATATAGTGGGTGTGTGACACCTGATATAGGTACACGTATACATACGTATAGATAAATAAGTACATATTATTATAGAGTCTATAAGATCTCTATAATATAGACCATCCAGACACAAGGCAAACACAAGTGCTTATCACACGAATGTTTGCCCTGAGCGGGATTCGAACATGACCCTGTGCTATATTAATAAAAATGCTTACACTTTAACACTAGCACTAAGATAAGTATAATACCTGTGTATAATACAGACATATACCTTGGATTAGTATTTATTTTTACTAGCTTTCCTCCCCGCAGCTCCGCTCACGGTAAAAAACTTTTTTTACTGCTTACTGGACTCTTTCTTCTAGTCCATCGAGAAACCAACATGAAACCACGTCAAAACAACAAAGAGAAACACAATAACATGTTAAGTAAATGTAGTATCGTGAAATCGTAATGTATTTTGGACAATTTACACAATATCTTTATAATTTAATAGCCTATGTGTTATTCTGACGCATAAGCTATATTATTGTAAAGTTTAATTAAAATAAAATCTATTCATTACTTTTTGCGTGAAAGAGTTCAAAGAGTAACAAACATTATTTTATACGTCCATACACCCACCTTCACAAACTTTCGCGTCTCTAATATTAGAAGGATGCCATATAATATTACATAAAAACATTTATTTTATCCCTGGCACACTGTACAACTAGTGCCGTAAGAAAAAAAAGACAGTCACAGTTCTAATTTTAAAGTTCGAATATCGAATTGCGCCTTGCGTGGCCTTGCTGTGTATTTTATTACACTTTTGTTTTTGGCGGCAATTTATCTATGTGTATGAGTTTGCCATGCTAGTGCACATTTTGTAAAGTAACATGTTGATTTCTTTATAAAGTTTTAGTGAAAAGTAATTCTACTACACAGTGTTATAGTTTTTGCATCCTGTAACCTGCGAACATATCACGAAACATTTCAAACATTTCGGCTTTAGAGTTTCTAATGTGACGGAAGGTGACGGACTTAGGAAAAAGTTAGAAATGTTAAGGGTTTTTGGATCTTTTTGCTTTTCTAGTCGGTAAGTTAAATAATTAGTTGAAATTATATAAGTAAATAAATGCATAATTTATAATATAATATAATATTCAGATAGTGAGTCAATTTTAAGCACCTGGTGCTTGGTTTTATTTTATTTTTTCTTTTTATTTGATATTTACATGAAAAAACATACAAAATCAAAATACAGGTAAGCACTGCCTAAGGGCTCCGCAAAATCTACCAAAACTTAGTAGTAAAAAAAAACTCTTATCTTCATTTTCGTAGATACCTATTGCTTAATAACTTTAGCCCTATTTAGCCTTAGGTAAGTACCAACCAGAAAAATCAAAAACATGCTCTGGGGGCATGTACATCCTTTTGTTTTTATTTTCTTTCCCGAATGATGGCCTTGTTTTTTATTAATTTTCTGGTAGAGCTTTACAATATAATACAAAAACGCTAACAAAGTTAGACTCTACTTTGCTTTGCGTGTCTACAACTCGCGTGACTTCCCAACATATCCGACTTACCATAAGGGCATAAACTAAAAACGTACCGCCGAAATAGCTTTTATCGCCAACACAATAAAACTCTTTTCGCGAAGCAAGTCGTGTTTTCAGTATTTTCGCAAATTGACGTTTTGATATTTTTACAGGCTTATTATGTTGAAGTAACAAGTATATTAATTATTGGGATGGGAGATTTTTATGCAGTTTTCACAAATATTTACGGCTTCAACAACTTATAACAGTTTGAAATACATTGACCACGCTCTTAGCAGATGGATTGGGAATCGCAGTTGTTGTTAGTTACACAGGTGAGAGCGTGGCTTGGTGGCTTAATTGATTTACATTATTTAAGTTCATTAGTAAGTCTACATTTTTTGAAAATAAATTATAGCTTATTTTCTTCAGGGATGTACTTTCGCAACAGTGTAAGAATTTTGGAAATAGGTTCTTTTTTTTTCTTTATAGGTTCATTAGTTTCGGAATCTATTCGATGCAAATAAACAATCAAACCTTTCCTCTTTATAATATTAGTATATACTGCCTTTTAGTCCATTCCCTCAGCCAAATAAATTTAACTTCGAACAAGTTTCCTAAAGTAATCAAAACCTACGAACTCCTACCAGTTTGATGAAGGGCTGGGTTTCAATTAAAATTTCCAATCCTTTCTCATGGCTATTTTTGCTAATTAAATAGCGTAAAGGTTTCAACATTTAGTTCACTTGTTTATAGTTTCCATTACAAATTCGCCATCTTTGATTACCACCCTCATCCTTCCACCACTTTAGGACTTGACGACCGACAGTTTCACGTTCAGGACATCAAGACGAATTCAACTGTAGGAGTCGTTGCCAATTACAGGAGTGACAGTAAAACTGAAGTTCTAGAGCAATTTTGGTCGAAAATGAATTCCACTAGTAGCTACCATGACTGTTTTTACCGTAGGTATGACGTATTCTTCCACTAAAATAAGTAGTTTATTTCCTTTCAGTGATACTCGTACTGTCACTCTACATTTTTTTACTTTGCTTTTTCCATGTGAAATCGTCAAGAGACTTATTTTCACTACTAGGAGTATGGATAAGAATCCATTCTCTCATCAGTTGTTATTATATATAACTGGGTGATTTTTACAAGTTTTTATTTAGTTTCACTTGTCCCGTTGTCTATATGTTTGTCTGTCGGTCTGTAAACAAATCTTGCAAGTTAAATTTGATACACTTCCCGGTTTCCGCGAGCTGAATCCGCTTTTATTTATAAAATTGGAACTGTGATAAAAACGGGAAGATTAAATAATCAAGATGTAATTTTTTAGTGTTAAAAATACATAATTATGTACGATACGATATGGAATTATTTTGTCAGAGACGAAGCAGCTAAAGGTTACAATGAACTTATAGCACCTTATAGTGTTATGTTTCTTATTAGAATATATTTTTAGTTCATTTTACTAACAAATACAGCTTTTTTCTTTAATTGTATTTTATTTAACAGGGTATTTTAATTTAAAGGTTTCGAGTATAACAAATTGTTTGCACCTTATATTGGTGATGTTATTTTATTTGCCTTAATACTGACCTAGTAATACAGTAACGTAATAATATATTAGCTCAATTATTAATAGTCACGCTACGAAATAAAGCCGAGGCAATAACATTCCCAACATATTGCTGTTGACAGAGTGAAATAATCACACTGTTTTACATACAAATTGAGTGATTTTTCATAAGGCTAAGGTACTAGGAATTTTGAAAGGGTTTTACTAAGGTATTGAAGGTTGGCGTACATGGTGGAAGTGGAATCGAACTTTTGTGCAATCTAATGTTGTCTGGCCCTTCACATTGCTATTTTTCAGCAGTAGGTTCAAAGTAAGGATTTCGGCAACACCGCCTTACAGGAGAGATTTTCAGTGGGGTGCTTACCCACATACCCACGTCTGTTATCGTTATCTCCACAGACAGGCTATGATCCATGTGTGTTGCCAGTGATGACTTACGGGTCTGAGCCGTGGTCGCTAACGATGGGCCTCATAAGGCTCAAAGTTACCCAAAGAGCGATGGAGAGGGCTAGAGTTTCCTTGCGTGATCAAATCAATCAGGAACTATGAGATTTGCAGGCGAACCAGAATCACAGGCATAGCCCGAAGAATCGCTAACCTTAAGTGTTAGTGGGCTGAGCAAAAACGTTTATAATGTAAAATGTGACGTCACGTACCGTTCTCTAATTTTTCCTATGAATATTCCAAAATATCGTTTTGACATTTAGTTCATTGGACTAGCCCTTGACTAGCCAGTCAAATACCATTTTAGTAGATATGAAACTAGACCTTCCAAAATTCGCAATGACCGACGAGTCAAATACTATTTTAGCAGATATGAAACTAGACCTTCCTAAATTCGCAATGACCGCCGCCGCATTTATGGGAACAAATTAAAACAACCTTATTGGCTCGCTTTACGATCCATAACCAGTCTTTTATAACCCTTTATTAATGCCATTATATTCCGGCTATGTGCTCCGAACCAACTGCTATACACGGTTTAGACTTAGATGTAGATAACTAGACAGAAATAGAGGGAACCTCGCTTCTTTATTGTGTGCTTAATACTTACAATGTCTTTTTATTATAAGTTACTATTTGGTTTACTTAGCGATAATTGCGATCCCTGTCAAGCGTGGGGATTATGGTATTATCACCTTCCTTCTAACGGAGAGGCCTTAATCTAACAGTCGTCTAATTATAAGTTGTAGTCATTTAATGTATTCTTACACTCTTTGTGTATTCGTTGTAAAAGACATAAGGTACTTACAAAAAATATAGTACACACACATACGTAAAAGTTACTCAATCCGGCGATGAAGGCCATATTTTCTGAACAATAGCCAGCCTTAAAGATATTCATATTGACCGGTCTGATATTCCAGTCTGTTGAAAGTCTCATTTTAGAATTTTGTAGAATTAAAAATAAAGATTAAAAAACCCTTAGTTTTAGCACAGAAGAAAATAATAGTTAGTACTAACCCGTTTTAGGGAAATAACGTGTTACAAGATGTACAATATATGTATTATTTGCAGAACGGCCTCAACGCGATCCACTTAGCCTCCAAGGATGGCCACGTGGAAGTGGTGAGGGAACTCCTGGACCGAGGAGCCTCCATCGACGCCGCTACCAAGAAGGGCAACACCGCTCTCCATATTGCCTCCCTTGCAGGGCAGGAAGCGGTCGTTAAACTGCTGGTGCAAAATGGAGCTCAGGTAAGAATGTTTCAAAGTTTATTTTTGAAGTAAGGTAGATTGCCTTTACCAGGCTTTCTAAATGGGGTAGTATATTGCTGCAAAAATTTCGGCTAGGATTGGATTGTTCTCATTATAGTAACTTGACTGAATTTGCATTATCATACTCGTATAATTATTTTAAACTACCTTTCCAACCCTCGTATCCGCCCGTATTTTATTTATATTTTTCATGTGAGAATGAAGTAAGTATTATACGGTAAAAAAGAGATTAACCGTCACCATTTCGCATCATGAAATGTTTTGTCACTGTCCTGCACAGCCGTTTTGGCGTAAAAGTGTAACGGAGAAACAAACAGAAAGTGACTTTATGATTTATAATAATTTTAATAAGAATGGATAAAAATATCATGGATAAACATTTCCAGAAATCCTTTGACGCAGATTAGAGAACCTACAGACCTATTATAATAAATAAGCTACAAACCTCAAAGGGACCTCAATATGCAAATACGGTAAAAGCGAACTTAATATTCAAGCCTCAAGAAACTGCCGTCGGCGTTAAAGTAAACGATCGATAGTATAAGCCCTGACAGAATTAATGATCCATCAAGTCTATGCTATGAACAATGAGCACGATGATGGGAAGTCGATTCCATGGTCATCTTGTCTAGTCTAAGCCGAGGAGTTTTCTAATGATTCACGAAAACTAGTCAGTGACAAAAAAATTCAGCAGACGGTTATTTGTTAAAAAAATAATCAAGTATACCTAAATTGTATGTTGTGTGTTGGGTCGCGGGAAGCCGCTGGATGCGGGCAGCGCAGGACCGATCATTGTGGAGATCCTTGGGGGAGGCCTTTGTCCAGCAGTGGACGTCTTTCGGCTGAGATGATAAAATTGTATGTTTGTTTCCTAATATAGAGAGATAGTCATAAAGAGAGAGAGTAAGCGGGTTCTGCAGTGGCGACCACATCTAGGTAAATGAAGTGTAGTACGCCCCCCGGCTAGATAGAGTGACGATCTGCGAAATGTGGCTAGCAGCAGGTGGATGCGTGCGGCCGAAGATCGGGCCAAATGGCGCGCCTTGGGACAGGCCTATGTCCAGCAGTGGACTGCCGCAGGCTGTTAATGATGATGATTATAGAGAGATAGGACTGACTAGGAAAATTACTTTCATCAAATTTTTACGTTGAGTACACGTTGCAAACACAATATGGTTGTCTAGTCAAATACACCTTTCTCGTGATAATTAGACGAATTTCTTCTAAGAACTAAAAGGGGTTAACTTGATCGAGCACTCAATTTTCGGGTGGGCAGCCTGACACACCTTGACATTCACAACACAGTTGCTCCTGTGCCAACCCAGTGCTCATTTGAAAAATCCCTGAAGCCTGCGATCTGGTAAAGGCATTATTGCTGAAGGCCGAAATTCCTGCGTCGCTCGAAGTCTGAAACTAATAAAATAAGTTTTGTACGATAACGTACTTAACAATACAAATATACATACATAAAGTCACGCTCTGTTCTTTAACGGGGTGTGCAAAGATTTAGAAAGTTCAGCCTTAACTAAAACCACTTTTAGCAAAGAGTTTGGGTTCAGATTCGGTATGCATCTCTGTATATAAAAAAAATGCTATGAACCGAGTCAGGGGGATGTAAGAAGTGATATAGAACATAATATCCAGTTATTTTCTCTTTTTTTCTGTTTGTACGGGCTAATCTCCAAAACTGTTAAACCGATTCGAATGAAATTTTTGCTTGGTGGTATCCACATCATATTCCCTGGTCAATATCTTAGATAGTTTTTAGAAAATAACACGGAAAAATACTTCATTCCTACGGGAAACTGCACCCAATCTGGGGCCACACGGTGTACTTATCAATTACATGTCGAAATCGTACTCTGCAGTGTAAATCGAGGCCGTCGAATCGAACTCATTCCAGCTAGTCAAAACAAATTGACCACTTACGGAGCGCTACGATAGAACTATCCTTACAAATGTTTGACAGATACAGACAGGTTTACAAATGTTAGTAAATAGTGGGGCAGATCGTCTGAAAGTGTTGTAAGACTCACTTTTGGTGGCCCTAATATGCCACGTTTAGTGGGTGTGTCGAACAATGGAATGGGTGCAGTTATAGGGGACAGTTGGATTGGGATCAAATACAAAGTTTTGCAAACAGTTTAGTTTAATAATAAGCTATTCGAACTGTAGCACAAATTCTGTCCAAATTAATGCAGCTTTTCAATCTAGCATTTTTCTGACATTTTACACTTCAATTTACTTCGAAAAGTCGTGGTAAAATAAAGCAAGGTTTACGTTTATTTTGTCTCCAGCACACAATACAATCATCAGTATGTACCTCCTAGATTTGTTTATTAATCTGTGACACGTTGCAGCATTAATTATTGTTACCATAGTACAGAAAGACTGAACAAGACAGATAAGTCAAAAGGCGGCCTTTCCCTATACCCTACACCTAATTGCTTGTTCTTCTCCAGGTGAACATCCAGTCCCAAAACGGCTTCACCCCGCTGTACATGGCTGCCCAGGAGAACCATGATGGCGTGGTCAAGTTCCTCCTCTCCAACGGAGCCAACCAGAGCCTGGCTACCGAGGTTAGTCTGCTGAGTTCTCATACTCTAAGAATGAAAGAGTTCCTGTTTGACTGGCTATTTTGATTTTGAAACACAAAAATGCGTTATAAAACTGAACCATTGTAAAATGCAATAAAATATTGAGTATTGATTTGATGGAACTCTTTTAGGGCTTCAAATAATATAAAGAAAGAACCAAGAAAGAACTGTAGATCTTTTTCCAAAATTAAGCCTAAAGAATTTTTACATTACGCGTTTTCATAGTATTTCTTTTTTTTTTTTGGTTAGTTGAATACTGTACGGTGTTCTGTGAAGGTACTCGAGAGCAGATAAGAATAACTACTGTGCGTTGAGTAACGTTAAAGACGTGATAACAAGTGCTGAAGTCGTATTCGTAACTGAAAACTTGCTCTCATGATTTCAATCACCTAAAGATTCAATTCAATTCAATTGATCAAACAACACTTTCTCCCAAACAGGACGGCTTCACGCCCCTAGCGGTAGCCATGCAGCAAGGTCACGAGAGGGTGGTGGCCGTGCTTCTAGAAGCAGACACCCGCGGTAGGGTGCGCTTGCCAGCACTCCACATCGCGGCCAAGAAGGATGACGTCAAGGCTGCTAACTTACTGCTGGAGGTAACGTAGAGATCCCGTTTCTGCAGCTATAACGCAAAAGAGATCGTTTTCTCATAGGTATAACGGTGTTTTCAGCAAATTTTAAGTCAGTCAATCAGTTGCGCCCTTTTCAATCCCCGACAAAAAAGAGCGATGTTATAAGTTTGACACGTGTGTCTGACTGTCTGTCTGTGGCATCGTAGCTCCTAAACAGATGCGCCGATTTCGATCTAGTTTTTTTGGCTGCAAGGCGTCACAATCGAGAATGTTCTTAGCTATGTCCCAAGAAAATATTTTCAGCCATTTTGCTGGGTAAGTCCATTTTTCTGGGCGTTAAAATAACTGAAATAGGTATATTTACATAGGGGAACTCCGACTTCTATAGATATAGATTATACAATCCGCTATATTTGTTGATCCTTGAAAACTAATTGAGTGGGTGTAAATTGGGTTACGTACGGCCGATTAACTTTCAAGGTTGTGTGTAACAAGTTTTATTTTGAGATGATGACGCTATTTATATGCTGAGGGTAATAATTTTTAATTGTTCATAAAATGTAACCATTAAAGATCTTTTGTAATGAAAAGAAATTGAAAGAGAGAGGTGGACTGTCTGATTGTTTTTAAATTAAGAAATTAGATTAGGAACAAATTGAAAAGGTATAATAAATGTGAAGTATAAATTAGTTGCTGCAGTTACGTAAATAATTAAGAAAGACAAAGTGACTAAGCAAATCCCTGGCAAAAGGGGAAGGAAATTTGGAATGGAAAGGAAAGGAAGGATAAAGGCAAGGTTCTTTACTAAATCAAAGACGAACTGAAAAAATATCATGTCATGAGTACCCTAAACCGACGGAAATTTATGAATACATTTAATGTATCTGAATGTAGTGGAAGAAATATAATGTAGATGCATGGCAAGCGAAAGAAAAGGACTTCAGAGGCGGTCTTCAAAAGAAAGAAAGACGTGAATTTTCTTTACCTATGTAAATATTGAGAGATTCCTTGAATATTAGCAACATTGCTCTTTCACAGAACGAACACAACCCTGACGTGACCTCTAAGTCCGGATTCACACCCCTGCACATCGCGGCGCACTACGGCAACGAGAATGTTGCCAGACTGCTACTAGCCAAAGGAGCTGACGTCAACTGCGCTGCTAAACACAACATCTGCCCTCTGCACGTTGCTGCCAAATGGGGTAAGCTCTTCTCACTGCGCACTACGGCAACGAGAATGTTGCCAGACTGCTACTAGCCAAAGGAGCTGACGTCAACTGCGCTGCTAAACACAACATCTGCCCTCTGCACGTTGCTGCCAAATGGGGTAAGCTCTTCTCACTGCGCACTACGGCAACGAGAATGTTGCCAGACTGCTACTAGCCAAAGGAGCTGACGTCAACTGCGCTGCTAAACACAACATCTGCCCTCTGCACGTTGCTGCCAAATGGGGTAAGCTCTTCTCACTGCGCACTACGGCAACGAGAATGTTGCCAGACTGCTACTAGCCAAAGGAGCTGACGTCAACTGCGCTGCTAAACACAACATCTGCCCTCTGCACGTTGCTGCCAAATGGGGTAAGCTCTTCTCACTGCGCACTACGGCAACGAGAATGTTGCCAGACTGCTACTAGCCAAAGGAGCTGACGTCAACTGCGCTGCTAAACACAACATCTGCCCTCTGCACGTTGCTGCCAAATGGGGTAAGCTCTTCTCACTGCGCACTACGGCAACGAGAATGTTGCCAGACTGCTACTAGCCAAAGGAGCTGACGTCAACTGCGCTGCTAAACACAACATCTGCCCTCTGCACGTTGCTGCCAAATGGGGTAAGCTCTTCTCACTGCGCACTACGGCAACGAGAATGTTGCCAGACTGCTACTAGCCAAAGGAGCTGACGTCAACTGCGCTGCTAAACACAACATCTGCCCTCTGCACGTTGCTGCCAAATGGGGTAAGCTCTTCTCACTGCGCACTACGGCAACGAGAATGTTGCCAGACTGCTACTAGCCAAAGGAGCTGACGTCAACTGCGCTGCTAAACACAACATCTGCCCTCTGCACGTTGCTGCCAAATGGGGTAAGCTCTTCTCACTGCGCACTACGGCAACGAGAATGTTGCCAGACTGCTACTAGCCAAAGGAGCTGACGTCAACTGCGCTGCTAAACACAACATCTGCCCTCTGCACGTTGCTGCCAAATGGGGTAAGCTCTTCTCACTGCGCACTACGGCAACGAGAATGTTGCCAGACTGCTACTAGCCAAAGGAGCTGACGTCAACTGCGCTGCTAAACACAACATCTGCCCTCTGCACGTTGCTGCCAAATGGGGTAAGCTCTTCTCACTGCGCACTACGGCAACGAGAATGTTGCCAGACTGCTACTAGCCAAAGGAGCTGACGTCAACTGCGCTGCTAAACACAACATCTGCCCTCTGCACGTTGCTGCCAAATGGGGTAAGCTCTTCTCACTGCGCACTACGGCAACGAGAATGTTGCCAGACTGCTACTAGCCAAAAGAGCTGCTAAACACAACATCTGCCCTCTGCACATTTCTGCCAAGCTCTTCTCTTAAAATGATTAAACTTAGAAGGTTTTTTAATCGTTCACACACACTTTACAGGGCAGCGCAAGACCGATCGTTGTGGAAATATTTGGGGAAGGCCTTTGTCCAGCAGTGGACGTCTACAGGCTAGAATGGTGACAAACTTTGCTGTATTAAATTAGGTATTCTTCTTGCGTTACGATATGAGTGGATGTTTAATTTTATGTTAGTTTGTTCTCTAGTAGATAAAGATGTATAGGAGATATTTTCAGCCAATTTTGATGAAATTTGAATATGTTAAAGATGGATACTATATTAACACTTTTTCCAAGTTTGTTGCCGAGCCGAAATGACATCTTGTTAGTTAGTTTTAACTTTCAGTTCTTTAGTTAGATTTTACATTTGGTGTAATTTCAACATCTGATTCAGAGATTCACAGATTTAGTTCACCATAAAATCTTCAAATTACATCATTCCTTATGATTTACCTTTCAGAACTTGTTCTCAATATCCCGTGACCTATCTTCAAAATTATTACTTTCCAAACAACGGCCCAGACTCGTAAAACTGCTATAAAATATTTCATACTAATAGCGTCCTCCATATCCATAATATGAGACATTGACACCATTCTAGAGGCACCTTATTTCGTGATGATGTAGCACCATTAAAAACTAGCTTTCCTCCCCGCGGCTCTGCCCGCGTTAACAGTTTTTCCCGTGGGAATGAGGAATTTGAGGAAAAGGTTGCCTATGTCCTTCCTCAAGGTCTTTTCTATCTTCGTACCAAATTTAATTATCATTTATTTATTGCATACCTAACCATGTGGTATTAAATTAATTATGGTATTAAGACATTACTGTTATTAAGTGTCACACACTGAATCGTGAAGAAAATCTGAGAAGCTTATAAGAAATCGGAACCTTTGTAAGCTTTCTTGTAAAATTTATACAAGACACGTGCTTTTCCTAACAGGGTGAGCAAAGTTTTAGTAAGCTCACATCTCCAACCAAAATCTAAAATAGAAATCACCATTAATAAAATTAGTGGTGGTAAGTGGCATAGAACTTTGGGATCAGCGAAGAAACTTTACGCTTTTTCTAGAAAACTACTCTCTCTTTACCAAATTGCGTTCTTCACCAGGCAAAGAGAACATGGTGTCTCTTCTCTGCGACAAATGGGGTAAGCTCTTCTCACTGCGCACTACGGCAACGAGAATGTTGCCAGACTGCTACTAGCCAAAGGAGCTGACGTCAACTGCGCTGCTAAACACAACATCTGCCCTCTGCACGTTGCTGCCAAATGGGGTAAGCTCTTCTCACTGCGCACTACGGCAACGAGAATGTTGCCAGACTGCTACTAGCCAAAGGAGCTGACGTCAACTGCGCTGCTAAACACAACATCTGCCCTCTGCACGTTGCTGCCAAATGGGGTAAGCTCTTCTCACTGCGCACTACGGCAACGAGAATGTTGCCAGACTGCTACTAGCCAAAGGAGCTGACGTCAACTGCGCTGCTAAACACAACATCTGCCCTCTGCACGTTGCTGCCAAATGGGGTAAGCTCTTCTCACTGCGCACTACGGCAACGAGAATGTTGCCAGACTGCTACTAGCCAAAGGAGCTGACGTCAACTGCGCTGCTAAACACAACATCTGCCCTCTGCACGTTGCTGCCAAATGGGGTAAGCTCTTCTCACTGCGCACTACGGCAACGAGAATGTTGCCAGACTGCTACTAGCCAAAGGAGCTGACGTCAACTGCGCTGCTAAACACAACATCTGCCCTCTGCACGTTGCTGCCAAATGGGGTAAGCTCTTCTCACTGCGCACTACGGCAACGAGAATGTTGCCAGACTGCTACTAGCCAAAGGAGCTGACGTCAACTGCGCTGCTAAACACAACATCTGCCCTCTGCACGTTGCTGCCAAATGGGGTAAGCTCTTCTCACTGCGCACTACGGCAACGAGAATGTTGCCAGACTGCTACTAGCCAAAGGAGCTGACGTCAACTGCGCTGCTAAACACAACATCTGCCCTCTGCACGTTGCTGCCAAATGGGGTAAGCTCTTCTCACTGCGCACTACGGCAACGAGAATGTTGCCAGACTGCTACTAGCCAAAGGAGCTGACGTCAACTGCGCTGCTAAACACAACATCTGCCCTCTGCACGTTGCTGCCAAATGGGGTAAGCTCTTCTCACTGCGCACTACGGCAACGAGAATGTTGCCAGACTGCTACTAGCCAAAGGAGCTGACGTCAACTGCGCTGCTAAACACAACATCTGCCCTCTGCACGTTGCTGCCAAATGGGGTAAGCTCTTCTCACTGCGCACTACGGCAACGAGAATGTTGCCAGACTGCTACTAGCCAAAAGAGCTGCTAAACACAACATCTGCCCTCTGCACATTTCTGCCAAGCTCTTCTCTTAAAATGATTAAACTTAGAAGGTTTTTTAATCGTTCACACACACTTTACAGGGCAGCGCAAGACCGATCGTTGTGGAAATATTTGGGGAAGGCCTTTGTCCAGCAGTGGACGTCTACAGGCTAGAATGGTGACAAACTTTGCTGTATTAAATTAGGTATTCTTCTTGCGTTACGATATGAGTGGATGTTTAATTTTATGTTAGTTTGTTCTCTAGTAGATAAAGATGTATAGGAGATATTTTCAGCCAATTTTGATGAAATTTGAATATGTTAAAGATGGATACTATATTAACACTTTTTCCAAGTTTGTTGCCGAGCCGAAATGACATCTTGTTAGTTAGTTTTAACTTTCAGTTCTTTAGTTAGATTTTACATTTGGTGTAATTTCAACATCTGATTCAGAGATTCACAGATTTAGTTCACCATAAAATCTTCAAATTACATCATTCCTTATGATTTACCTTTCAGAACTTGTTCTCAATATCCCGTGACCTATCTTCAAAATTATTACTTTCCAAACAACGGCCCAGACTCGTAAAACTGCTATAAAATATTTCATACTAATAGCGTCCTCCATATCCATAATATGAGACATTGACACCATTCTAGAGGCACCTTATTTCGTGATGATGTAGCACCATTAAAAACTAGCTTTCCTCCCCGCGGCTCTGCCCGCGTTAACAGTTTTTCCCGTGGGAATGAGGAATTTGAGGAAAAGGTTGCCTATGTCCTTCCTCAAGGTCTTTTCTATCTTCGTACCAAATTTAATTATCATTTATTTATTGCATACCTAACCATGTGGTATTAAATTAATTATGGTATTAAGACATTACTGTTATTAAGTGTCACACACTGAATCGTGAAGAAAATCTGAGAAGCTTATAAGAAATCGGAACCTTTGTAAGCTTTCTTGTAAAATTTATACAAGACACGTGCTTTTCCTAACAGGGTGAGCAAAGTTTTAGTAAGCTCACATCTCCAACCAAAATCTAAAATAGAAATCACCATTAATAAAATTAGTGGTGGTAAGTGGCATAGAACTTTGGGATCAGCGAAGAAACTTTACGCTTTTTCTAGAAAACTACTCTCTCTTTACCAAATTGCGTTCTTCACCAGGCAAAGAGAACATGGTGTCTCTTCTCTGCGACAACGGCGCCAATGTCGAAGCTCGGACGCGGGACGGCCTGACGCCGCTACACTGCGCGGCGCGCTCGGGCCACGAGAGAGTGGTCGAATCCTTACTGGAGAGGGGCTCGCCTATCACCAGTAAGAGCAAGGTGAGGCCAACATTTTCACACACATATATTTGCTTAGATTTTCCTGGTCTGACCACAAATAGTAGGTAGGTATAAAGGTATTTTATGAATAACTAGCTTTCCGCCGCGACTCTGCCTGCGTTAACAGTTCTTCCCGTGGGAATGGTGCATTTTCCCGTGGTAAAAAGTAGCCTATGTTACTCAGGGTGAATGCAGCTTTCTAATTCTGAGAGAATTTTTGAAATCGGTTCAGTAGTTTCTGAGTTTTAGAAGGCACTTAAGTAGTAGGGATTTGTGGGTTCTGGACCACTCCCGCCGAGCCAAGCTCGCCCGCGTTTCTCGACCTCTGATTTTGGGCCAATTTTGGCGGATTGGGTCAATCGAGGGCTAAAAAAGAAAAAAAATGTTGTTTGATATCAAACTAGGGGTATTGCCCCCCATCTAAGACGATAGCACCGATTCCCAGCTCTCTATCTCACACGGTTTCCGAGATATAAAATGCATATGCTCATGAAATACACTCAATGGAAAGGGTCGGCTACCTGGCTATTGTCCTTTAATTGGGGTTCGCTTTTGTTAACCGCGACTCGGATTTTTGATGTCACTCTCACTTGCGCAATTGCTGCACGCTCCCGAACGCAGCTTTAACTAGCGTTTATGTTAACGATGTATGTGTCGCCTATTACATATGAACATGTTATCGAAAGCGATTTAGGTACACACATAAATGGGGGTGCAAAATTGTTAAGCACCGATCGCAGCCCTATTTTTTCACGCGCACTAGCTGTCTGATCCTGCCTCTATTACTTCTGCGGCCTTATCTACCACGTCTTTTTAACATAAATCTAACCTAACCTAACCTAGCCTTTATTAGTGAGTTGATTAATAAGCGGATTATTAATTAGGGCGCGAATCAAAATCAAGCCGCGGAGGCCTGTTCTTATTGGATTCTAAACCACCTGGCGCGGCCTTATCAATCACGTCTTTATAACATAACATAACCTAACCTAACCGAACCTAACCAAACTTAACCTAGCTTTTTATTAGCGAGGTAATTAATTAGCGGATTATTATTTATAAGCCATGAATTAAACTCATCTCGCGAGAGTCTGATTTTGTTGATTTTAAACTTGGCGCGGCTTCATCTACCACGTCTTCATAACATAAATCTAACCTAACCTAACCCAGCCTTTATTGACGGGGTGTTTCATTAGCGTGTTATTAATTAGGGTGCGAATCAAACTCAACCCGCGGAGCCTGGTTTAGGTGGAATTTAGACCAGCTTATCGTATTCCAATAGGCTGTTCTCGTTTTTATAACCAAAACGGTCACTAACTCACATATCTTTTTTCAATTGTATTAATGTCTTTGTTCATACTTGCGTAATATAAGTTTCTTTTGTTGCCATCCCTTTAAAAATGTGTATTCCATTGGCTAAATCTAATAGGACAAGTTTATAGTGGCTATTGATGTGAAGCGGCACCATTGTCTTTACGAGCAGACGCCAACTCTTAACTCTTTCTCCAATTGTAAAAATCCTTTATTCTCGACTTGCACAAAATCAGTTTACAAGTTTTTTTTTCTTTATTGCATAACGTTTTGTTCTCGTCCTTTTGAAAATTTTATTCTGTCGCGTCGGTAGAATATAAAAGAACTATTTATTGTAAGCTAGTTTGAATAGGTGCGCGGACATTTATCTTTATGAACACATTTTTTTATGATGGTGTAAGGGACTGATTTATTGCTTTGTTTTCGTCCTTTTAAAATGTACCTGATTTCGAAAGTTGATCGAGTTGCGACACGTTCGTACCATTGATGTGAAGGGACACCATTGTTTTTATGAATACAAATTTTTACCTGATGGTGTAAGGGACTGATTTATTGTGCTGAATTCACAATGCATCAACTTGTCGTGACATGTATTCCCCACTGCGACCACCCTAACGCTGCTAGAGCAGTGTTATAAAAGCGAACCCTACTTAGCTCATCCTATTCAGTTTGTGAGTGACATTGAAGCAGCCAGCGCAGCGGTCGGAAGATCTCCTCCAATTCAACTATGGATGTAAGTAACTTTAACTACCTATCACTCATAATATGTGTACTTTATGTTGTTTTCGTTGTCCATCTTAAATAACCACTATACTGTGGTTGTATAGTTATTAAACTAATACCTAGCGGTATGGTTTTGACTCTAGCTCTCCACCGTTAGCCGAATGTCAATATGTAACAGTTCAATTAGGATCTTATATACCATACTTGTTAACCTGTTTTCATGAGTCAAAATTCATCGACAAACTATAAATAACGTGTACCTTTATGCTTATTTCACAGTTTCAAGATAACACCTTCAAAAGCTACTACTTTCCTGATTCCCCCGATGGTGATGACGCTGTGGACTCATTGGTGATTGATGTTAAGAAAAAGGCATCGAAAAGAAGCAACAACATTGAAGCATTCTTTGAAAAACCAAAAAAGAAAAAGAGGGCCGCGACTCAGTCTTCAAGTGTATCGACGGCTTGCGATGATGGTGTATCGTATAATATCGCGTCGAGTGAAAATGAGGGCATAACCGCATCTCATTTCGTCAAAATTGAAGTTTACGACATGAACAAGATCCGCAACATCTCACCTATGAACTATTGGAAACACGCAGACGTTCGTGTCAAGTATTATGCGCAGTCTGAGGATGATAAAAATTATCAAAGCGCGAGAGATATAATATACAATATCACAAAACAACTCGCCGTGAAACGGGACTGCTGCAAATATTATATTGAACGCAAGCAGGAAGATGCGAAATAAACTAACAATATGCCAACAAGAATCTCACGGACACAACAAGTCGCGACACGTCATTCCTCGAGCCATTGTAAAACAACAAAAAAGGCGGGCAAACAATATCGCCACCCCACTCCACACCATATATAAGCGTTTCGACTTGTGCAACATTTATTCACTCCTGTTTTCACCGTCGTCGTTGTTAGAAGAAAAGTCAAAATGATTCTTGATACAGAAGGCATAATTTTACTCGGAAAGGATCATGTTTTAAAAAAACACCATAAATTCATACGGTTGTGGTATATACACGGAACGTTACCGCAATCCATGGTTGAAGACGAGGACGTAAAACCATATTATACCCTATGCGATGGACACTATTCCAACCAAGAGGACGACATCGATGGGGTTTGGAGAGTTAAGGCCTATTGCCCAACTTGCGAGGAGAATCGGAAGGGCGGAGAGGACCGACTCTGCGGATATTCTCGCCAAGAATCTCCAAAACCTGAAGCTGAGCGACGTGTGAACCCACTCCTGCTGGATTGGAGTGAAGAAGAAAACGCAGAAATTGCGGAAATAATGAGAAACAGTGACAGTGGTATCCCCCTATCGCCATCGCTTTATTCCCCCACAATGGTTTAGTTTTAAGTTTATTTGTGTACTTCATATTAATAATAAATAATTTTTAATTTTAATTTGTTTGTATTTTTTCAAATCTCTACATAAATAAAACAAAGTTTACGTCTAATTAATCTTACTTTATTTTTTGTTTATTCTTAATCTAATTACAAAGTAGGTATAGGTATTGAATTATCTTAAGATTACATATGAAAATAGACATCAAACATTTTCTTCAGTAAAATATCATTGTTCACTGTATCTGATGTAAACATATTGGTGAAATCCTTTAAGCTCATACCTCGACATTTAAAGTACAAATACATAAGACAATATTCACCACAGAATGATGAAAACAAACTTTGAATTACTTTGCTGTTATAAATCCATCTACGTGTGTTTCTTCTCAAAAATGCTAAATGACTACCATCTGGCTTTCGACCGAAGGTGTCGAAATATTCCCCAATACCATTTGCATTTATGAAAATTGCTATCCAATGTGAACCTGGCTTTGTGTCAGTATCCAAGTTACTTATTAAATAAACAGGATTCGTCATGTACATTGGTAACTGATTGGCTGCAAATACATTATACGTCAGAGAATGACGTATCGTATCTAGATATTTACTAATATCGATAGTATTCATTATTTGTCTTTTATTGTGACTAACTAATATAAAAGCAAATAATATTATGATTACTTAAGAACAAAAACTCGTCTTATATACTATAGTGCATCTAACTACTGAAGTCAACACTTACATTTCTATTTTTATCAATTTCAATTAAGTTATCAAATTCAGCATACACAATACAATTAATTGTTTCAGATAGAGCGTTTTCAAATCTTACTTCTAACCTAACACTTCCATGTTTAACTAGGTTCCAGTGTGAAGTCGAACTTGCGGATAAGTCAGGGGTTAAATCAAAGGCCATCAAACAATATCCTTTCGCATACCTAT
This sequence comes from Teleiodes luculella, assembly GCA_948473455.1. Classification (NCBI taxonomy): domain Eukaryota; kingdom Metazoa; phylum Arthropoda; class Insecta; order Lepidoptera; family Gelechiidae; genus Teleiodes; species Teleiodes luculella. The sequence goes on from OX419605.1 coordinate 4,075,331, forward strand.
CCTTATTAATACCATTGCCTTCATTCAAAAAATGAATACCAGTCCCTGAAAATAATGTGTGAAACATGCTTGTATGTAACCCACTGCTAAATTGGGGTTGTAGTGCCTTAGAGGGAATTTGTGTACCATCAATATATAAACTGAATGTATTTATAGCATAATTGTCAAAATCAAAGGGGTTTTTGGTAAAACTGCCATTGAATGCTGTATTGTTAACAAACCCTATGATACACCGCTTCGGTATTTGTCCGAGAAATACATTATCAAGTGTTTTTCCTTGCACACCAGATGGAATAGTTAACACTTTTACCTCGGCTCGTGTAATAGGATATTTTGCAGTTGTACTAGCTAGAACCTTCTGATGAGCAAGCAATACACTCGGATTAATGCGAGCTTTACGAATCATTAGCGTTGCATCCGTAATAGACACTTTTATTTTAATATCATTTGACGCAGCCATGAGGTTAAAGGATTCTCTAGATCTAACTAGTTTTACACACATTTCGACTCCATTAATCAGAAACTTATCCTGATTAAAAACATCCGCATGTAAATGTCCAATCATTTCCACTTCCTTGCTGTCCTTCACACATTTCAGCCTCGCTGCAAATCCTTTATTGTTATCATCAGCGTTGTTCATTTTTCCGGCAGTGTCTTCATACCACATCGCACATGTGAGATGCGACTCTTTCGCAGGTGGGCCATAATTAAGTAAAGTTTCAATATATGCTCGATATCCATATGTATTGTTCGGGGGAGATATTAGTTTTTGATTCAGATAGATATCTACCTGACTGAATAGTGAATGAAGCCAATTATTTATGGGTGCAACAGGTGTTGTGTCAGAGTTCAAAGCTGTTAAATCCTGGTTTAATATCTTAGCTTTGATATGAAGCATCGTGTGCGATAAATCAATATAGTCATCCCCAGATCCAGGAACTTGAAATTCTATTGGCCCATCGTCACTTAGAGATGAGATAGGTTTATAATGAATCCATTGTCCACTTTCTATGCTTGTTTGAGTCGATGGTAAAGCAAACAAATCCAATTCCGACTTAGCACATTCACAAGAATTATGATGTAAAAATGACATTTTGTTTGTTTATGAAAATATATCGTTGTAAGATAAATTCTTACTCTTCCTAGGCTTTTTCGCTGCTCTCTCCTTCAATTTCAGTGATTGAATGAGGTTTCGTTTGCTCCGTGCTTTAGTTTTATACCCTGATCCGTTCATCACTCTTGAAATTTTAGCATCAGCCTTAGTTTTTAAATTGGATGTGGCCTCTTTAAAGCGATTTGTAACAGATTCGTTTAAAGGCTTAGCACTTACTATGTCAGATAGAAGTCCCATCCCTGCATTTAATGCTTCCCTACCTACAACTTTAGCTCCATTTGATATTAGCGGAAGAACTGATCGAAACAGACCCCCCAAGAAGCTACCTATGCCATGACCACGCTGATGAGGTACACCTTTGTAAATTACTCCAACGCCAGTCCCCGCTTGATGAGAATAATAGTGGTGATATGGGCAAATACCATTATTATTATGTTTTAGATACATGTTAATTATTTACGTTTGAAATGTAGTTTAACACAGCTCGTCCCGAATTGAAATGGTATATGTTCACCAGTGTTTGATCTTATATCTATCTCTATTGTATCAAATTCTCTTCGCATGACAGGAATATAATGAGGAGGGGAAAAAATATGCATTTTGCTCGAACCATATACGTATTTTACGGGGTCTAAAGTTATAATTCTTAACAAAGGACTCATGACATCCCCCACTATTTGAGGTTCCACTATGTCACAATAAATGTAAAGTTGTGACGGTAAGCCTAGATAAATATTAGCCGGAAATTTTCCGGTTTTTTTGTGTGCTACATTAGTATAAGGATCAAATCCAAGTTGTAGACTCAATTTTGGAGAGAAGTTCAATGAAGTTAAATTATTTGTATCTCCAGTAAGAGTAACTAGTTTGGAAATTTTGTCTTGTCTCAATTTGAAAGTCTCTCTTGAATTAAGAGCTGTTATAACATCTTGTATATTTTCGTAACTGGAAGTTGGTATATGACTCTTGTATGTAATTAGAGAAACTTGGCCCTTTTCATTGGGATCTTGCACTCGTTTAGTTATGTACGTAATATTATTATTTTCTTGCACGGTAAAAATAGTACAGGGATACTGAAACTCTACGATTCCCACTAACCATTCACCTTCTAATTTAATGGATTTTGGTAATTTTGTTGAAAAATTTGCTGTCTTATTATCAGGGAAGTATGGTGCAGAGCTGTTACTTGGTAAAGTTAAATAGAATTCTTCGTCAATCATGATTTTTCCAGAGAAGATGCTAAAACCCAGGTATTAAATTTATTGGGATAACCTTTCCACTTCACTAATAATTCCTTTCTGCGACCAGAGTAACGAGTGCCTAGTATTTTATCTATTTTATATTTAGCGGTGGGGTCATAAATTACCTTCTGCAATTCTCTCTCATAAAAAGTGCCGATAATATTTTCATTTTGTAGGTCTTTTATTGAATAAACGACCCATGGAGATCTCTCTATAACTGAATTAATGATGAATACTTCATCACTCCAGTTGGTTTCGTAACCCTTCTGAAAAATGTGTTTATATTTAGTAATCCTAACATGATCACCTACTTTAAATTTTGGTGGTATCCTATTTTTCTGAGTTTTATTTCCCTTTTCTTCGTATAAATTTCGCCATACCGTCATAATGTTATCGGAATTAACATCACAGGGGCACATTTTAATACTTCTGTGAAAACTGTGGTTATATGAGTGAAGTAAATCTTGTAGAATATCCACGTATCGATTTGTATCATTATGTGTAAAATATCGCCACATCTTCATTTTAAGCGTACGTTGGAATCTCTCCACTATGCTAGCTTTGATATCCGGATTATTCGTTGTATAATAATTTATACCATGTTTCAATAAAAATGATCTCACATCTTTTGAAATGAATTCAGTACCTTTATCTGATTGCAAATGCCTAGGAGTAACCTTAGCTTCCAAAAATATATCTTCAAAAGATTTTTTTATAGATTCAGAATTCTTTGATCTAATTGCTCTTGCAAATGCATATTTGCTGAAGACATCAATCACACACAATATATATTTATAACCATCGTTGAACTCACTATAGGATCGCATATCACTTAAGTCAGCTTGCCAAAGTTCATTTAAATTTGATAGAATATACCTGTTTCTAGGGAATCTTCGATGGACTGGTTTGTGCAAGGTGTAAGTATCCTGTGATTGTAACCATTTTTTTGTTTCATATTTGGACATTTTATTTTTCATTGCTTCTGATAGTTTATTTGCACTACTATATCCAGCTGGGTGAGACACGTCATAATAAATGTTGTTTATTTCTAGTAAGGGGTCCATTTGTCCCAAGTGATTTTTTTTCTTTTTCTAGGTTCCGCACTGGCTGTTGGCGTGCGTAATGGTGTGGAATAATTTTCAGGCGTGTGTTTTGAGCTTTTATAGATATCTTCAAGGGTTTTGTTTAAGGTGGGGCTTTGGGATAGTGAGGTTATATAAGTTTGTCTTTTTTTATTTCCTATGTAACTCATAGGTACTTGTAAATCTTTAAGGACTATTCCGAAATCTGTCCATCCGGCCGGAGAACTTTTACTACTGGGTTTTATGAAATCAGTAATGAGATCGACAATATTGCTTTTATAAACTTCTCTGTTACCAATAAAAACAGTGCCCTTCTCGTTCCAGTGGATTTTATCCTTATTGTTTAAGAGAAAATCTAACAAAAGCTCACCTTTTAATTTGTATGTCTTCGGTAAAGTGGTTAGTATCTGTGATTTTGTGTAGAGGGTTATGAGTGGCTTTTCATCGTCTGGGCTTTTTTCAGGTTTGACTGGTTCTTTTATTGGATCATCTTTGCTTTCTATAGGCAGTATAGGTATCTGTAATGGTTTACGATCCTCGCCGATATGATGAAGGTATCTTTGCAGAGTTTGTAAATATAGTTGCCATTTTTCTCTGTCATCGATTTTAGTTTTTAAGATTTTGTGCATTTCTTCATCCAAACGTGTTAAATTTTTAGTACAGCTATTGTCGCCACCTGCTCTGAGTTTTTCGACAACATCAGGCTCAATTAAAATCATTTTCTTGACGTTTTCCATTTTGTGATTTTATTTTACAATAGCTCCTAGTAATGCGCTGAGTACGGACCCGAGAATAATAGGTAAAAACGCTCCACCTTTCTGTATAATAACCTGTTTTCTTGATTTATCACATCCGCTTTTTGACACCAACTTTCTTAATATACCTTGATGTTTTTTTAGTTTGCGTTTGTCTTTGTCCTTTAAAGGTACTCTACCTTTTAAAACATTGAAAATACATTCAATAATACAATTTATTTCCTCACTTCCACAAAACTTTAACAAAGCTTGTCTATATTTAGGTTTTAAAGTTAATAATGCTTGCAGTAAATTTTTATGAGACCTAACTCTTCTTGTCATCGTTTCTTATATTAACACTATTTGTCAAGAGCTGAGTTAGACTGCGTCGGTAGAAATGAAGCAGTTTAATTTACAAATGTTGAATATGGTTTCTCTTGTTTCTTTTATGATTATTTTTCCTTTAAAAAGATTTAAAATGCACTCACAAATTTGTTTTATTTCATCATCATCAAAGCATTCTAGCAAAGCTTCACGATATTGTGGTTTAATAATGTGTAGTGCTTTTAGTAAATTCTTTGGATGCGGGGTTTCCACTTCACTCATTTTCTTGTACTGACTAAGATAGTTTGTTGTGCATCATATTTATACCCCCTTTTGGGTACATAAACTGTACAGTGATTGTCAAATGGAAATATTTTAGTTTTAAAACGACAAACATCATTAGTATTTTGTTTGAGGTCTATTAAAATATATCCGTGAGCTCGAGAAGTTGCGTCCTTGTAGGCTTCTTCAACAAATTTTGTATTGTCTGGGTAGACTTGACGAGCCAAATAACGTATCTGTGTTCTGTCTCTGGGATTTTTGAAATAAATTATGTAGCTTGAATTTAGAGAAATATCTCGTTGCCCTTTTCCCTGATGAAATAAGTTTTGCGTGATGTAGAAAACGCTGAGGTTTCTGTGATGGCTACCTTTTGTGAAAATATCAACTATTCGGCCATCTGATTCCCTCATAAGGTCGTCAATTATCAAAAGTCTAGGACATTTACCATCAAACATATTCAAATCTGGAATACCTTGACTGTAATTTACATTGTCTAAATTGTATAAAGGTTGCATTTCATCATAACACCATATCACTTCCGAAAATTGCTCATTACAAACTTCTTCACAGTGTTTTAAAAAATTTGTTACGAAATTTGATTTTCCGCACCCGCTTGGTCCCGCTACTATAGCCGTGAAAGGGTGAATAAAATGAAACATTATATCAATCCAAATAGCGTCTATACCCGGAGGTTGATTAGCCAAGAATGAAATAAAATAAATAAAAGGACATTTTTACATAGAGAACCATTATTTTATTTATTATCAATTATTTATTTACAACACATTACATAAAATTACACGTAGATACAATAAAAATTACAAGTAAAAGGTTAAAGGTACAAGAACTTCACGAGAACATTACAGACATGGACTTAAACTAAGTTATTCTAGAACTACGGACACATAGGTAGGCAAATCATTTAATTCTATAATGACCCCAAGCGTAGGTATCAGTAGAGTCTCCTATAAAATATCGCTTGGTGTCATTATAAGATAGGGAAATTTTGTTTATTTTTTGTGTGTGGAGCACATGTTTTAAACTTCTAATTCTACACATTTCTGATATCTTTATTTCTCTGCCAAATAAACATGCTTTATACATTTCCATGTTCATGTTTTTAGTAACAGCTTTACTCACACCTTTGGCTTTAGCTGTCGTTTTGTGATCAACATTAATTGCATACATTTTCGACCTTAACCCCACAAACTCTCGTAAGATTTTCCCATTGTTTTCGTCTTTGAAAAAACCTAACTTCTTTTTATTTGCTAGTTGGAAACCAAAGATATTGTTAGGTGGATAGTCGGACGTATCGAAATAATTAATAATGTCACTTCGTGTATCTTTATAAAAGTCATCGGTAAATATATGATAAATAAAGCTGTCCGTATCAGTGTAAAGTAATTTAGCGTTTTCACCATATTTTGGTTTGATATATTTATAATGAAAATTATACATTAAAGTTTTAGAGATATCCAATACACAAAATCCCAAATAAATGGGCTTGTTATAAAATAATTTAGTTTTTTTTAACTGAACGGCAACCAATGAATCAGAAAATATAGAGAGGCTGTGAAATTCAGGTCGAGCGACAAAGCTTTGTGCACCCAGGGTTTTACCGTGATTTTCCCAATGTGTTAATAACTTTACATTGACCCTTTTTTCAATATTTTCCATCGTTTTACCAAACACGGAATTGTTCATCAATTTATAGAAGTCTTTTTCGAACTCATTTTTGGCTAAAGTTCTTAATTCTGTATTAAGGTCAATATATTTCTTTAACCATGGACTTTGTTTAAATTGTAGCACTCTGTGAACTTTGACCAGCTTCATACCTAATTCTATACACTGCATCAGATTTCTATAATGTATAACATATTTTTTTTTACTATGCAAATTAGGAACCAACTTCTTATCTTTGCTACCTCCGATAGTAACCGTTTCGGGGCATAATGGAAAATCTGAATGTGAATCATGAAGGTGTTCAGGGTAGTCGAGATCTACTTCTAATATGTATCCTACAGCGGATGTGGGAGAGACTAAAAAGTGTGTGTCAGGGCTAACCCATTTAAAGTCACCTTCAGGTAGGTACTGTGACATTGCCCAGCCATAGAGGTTGTTTGCATCTAGATACATTAAATAGGATTTTGGTATATCAGGATTAAAATCATCGAGATATTGGTTATTAGCCCTACCGTATCTGTTACAACATACTGAAATGCCACCCCTTATACCTGATTTGATGAACGCGATTTTATCAAAATCATTGAACAATTCTAATTTAATTTTTGTGTATTTCAGCATTGCATCCCAACTCAAGCCAGGTGCTGTATAATACTGAGTTGGATCTAAATCATATGTATTAATGCACACATTCCGGAAGTTTTCAAAAATATCTGTTAACAACATGACATCAGTTTTCAAGTAAATGTTTGAATAATCTAACAAATTTTTACAATTAAAATGATTCCATACATCCTGAGCATGAATATAATCGTTATTTGATATATATGCACCAGTCAAAGAACTATAAAATTGTTTTTCATCGGGGAGGGATGTAACTTGTAATGAATCATAAGAACTTAAATATTCATACGGAAATACACCTTTTTTTATTAATCTACGAAAGTCGCTTTCTATGGGAAATTGCTTTTTCATTTCGGTGAATTGATCTTCAGTCAGATTTTTAGCTAAACTATCTAAACTACTTGGCATAAATCTGAAAGAATCTAAAAATCTTATCGATACTATATTACCATTTATGGAAATCTTTTTGGTGAAAGATATATACTTCTCTTTATTTTGAGGAATTATTTCTATTTCACCATCAACAAAGTCCAACGTGTGAACAATAAAATGAGCATCATAATTACTTAAATTATGGAATAGAACTGGAACAAATGAGGGAATTTTAAAATTTGAAATACATTTTTTATGCACAACACCATGAAACTGGCCAGTGTTTGGATCGTAATATAATTCACGGTCTGTATTCAACTTATTATCACATATGTAACATGATTTTGCCTGATGAATTTTCAACTCATCGTTCTCGTTAAGCCTTTGGGGGCATTTTCGAAAACCGATTTTTTTATGAATTTCAGTCACATCTGTAAGTATACTTTCCATAAACTTCTTAGCACAATCAGGTCCTGCATAAGTCCGATACTTGGAAAGCCTGTCATCGTATGAGCACTTAATAAAATAACCGTAGCTAAATACTTCGTGTTCATGCGTTGAAATTGTAAATGATTTTGATGAATCGGGGTCACATGATTTTATTGGTTTTAATATGGCTTCAAAATCAGCGTAAATAACAAACGGTAACTTTAGTTTCTTCTCAAATTTGTCGAATTCAATATGCGAGTCAACTTTAGGTAGTTCAATGACTACCTGTGCGCAATCTCTTTCCTGATGTGTAATTAAGCTATCTTTGGTTTTAAAATATAGCAAGCAACCATCACAAATATGAATTGCATCTTTTCGATTTGTAATTTGCCTGCTCACTAGTCGAGACAAATTTTGAATCAGACAATAATGATTTCTTAAACCATTTGTCACATACAGCAAGTTAATATGAATATCTTTACGACATTTGGTGAAGTACAAGGGTCCCACCACGTTATTACATTTATTTTCTTTATTATACTCTAAGCCGAAGACATTGATACTAATATTATTTTGGGCCTCTACTTTTTTCAAGTCCTTCAACTTCACAGGGAATGAAACACCATCAAAATTTAACTTATTCACGTTTCTCAAATATGAAGATACCCGATCTTTATGATTATTAACAGGATAGAGAGCAGCAAGTAATGCCCATTTTAGACATTGCACGTCATTATTTTTAACATTTACTACAGCTTTTCTATGTTTAATATCGAGGGGTAGGTCAATGTACGAAGAGCCGCGTAAAGGATTAAATTGATTAACATTCATTTCTAAACACAGTATTTTTTGTAAGGACCAACCGCTGTCTTTTTTTTCAAAGTTCATCATTTTAGTACTAATATCCACACTTAATGAATTTAAATAATCCTCTAATCTATCTCCTATGCAAAGAGACCAGTTGCAAGTTTGAAAGTCGAATGAGTTTTTAATATCTTTGGTTTCCTGAATGAAGTCTGCATGAACAATAAAATTTACTTTAATAGCCGTTAATTCGTTTAGACAATCCTCCAGAAGAAATAACACAGTATTTTTAACGGAAGATATGAACATTTCGGGACTTTTAAGCACATTATTTTCAACAGTATGTGGAGGATGGATGCGATATGTTAATATTCTCGAACCAAAAGCTGTATTGATAATTTCTACGTTGCTAAGACGATGCCTTTGAATTAAAAATTTTTCCTTGTGTGATTTGCTGCGTAAATGATTAGCGAAATATCTTCGACTCACCGCATGATTACATATTTCACAAGTAACAATGTCTTGTTCTTTTAAGTCTCCAGAACTGGTGGATGCTGCGCTTGGTAGTGGTCGTGGAGCTGGTAGTGATGAAGACTCTGAGTTAGAGGGCAGGTTTTGAGTTCGAAGACGTTTTGAAATACTGCTGCTGCTGGCCTTAGCTTTTCGTTTTCCACCAATTTGGAATGGTACTCTACAATGAGATAAAAAAACAAAAGTTTTAAAATTGGTTTAATTGGTCCTATGTGGATATTAATAAAATAAACTCAAAACAGAGACAAAATTATACTCACACAGTTTGCTTCCCTAAGTCTTGTTCCTCTGCTTCTTGACAAAGTCGACAGAGTTCTTCATTGACTTCATTCTCTATAGCTTCCATTTTTATACTTGCTCTGGTGTGAGTAAAATTTAACGAGTGAATAAATGTTGCACAAGTCGAAACGCTTATATATGGTGTGGAGTGGGGTGGCGATATTGTTTGCCCGCCTTTTTTGTTGTTTTACAATGGCTCGAGGAATGACGTGTCGCGACTTGTTGTGTCCGTGAGATTCTTGTTGGCATATTGTTAGTTTATTTCGCATCTTCCTGCTTGCGTTCAATATAATATTTGCAGCAGTCCCGTTTCACGGCGAGTTGTTTTGTGATATTGTATATTATATCTCTCGCGCTTTGATAATTTTTATCATCCTCAGACTGCGCATAATACTTGACACGAACGTCTGCGTGTTTCCAATAGTTCATAGGTGAGATGTTGCGGATCTTGTTCATGTCGTAAACTTCAATTTTGACGAAATGAGATGCGGTTATGCCCTCATTTTCACTCGACGCGATATTATACGATACACCATCATCGCAAGCCGTCGATACACTTGAAGACTGAGTCGCGGCCCTCTTTTTCTTTTTTGGTTTTTCAAAGAATGCTTCAATGTTGTTGCTTCTTTTCGATGCCTTTTTCTTAACATCAATCACCAATGAGTCCACAGCGTCATCACCATCGGGGGAATCAGGAAAGTAGTAGCTTTTGAAGGTGTTATCTTGAAACTGTGAAATAAGCATAAAGGTACACGTTATTTATAGTTTGTCGATGAATTTTGACTCATGAAAACAGGTTAACAAGTATGGTATATAAGATCCTAATTGAACTGTTACATATTGACATTCGGCTAACGGTGGAGAGCTAGAGTCAAAACCATACCGCTAGGTATTAGTTTAATAACTATACAACCACAGTATAGTGGTTATTTAAGATGGACAACGAAAACAACATAAAGTACACATATTATGAGTGATAGGTAGTTAAAGTTACTTACATCCATAGTTGAATTGGAGGAGATCTTCCGACCGCTGCGCTGGCTGCTTCAATGTCACTCACAAACTGAATAGGATGAGCTAAGTAGGGTTCGCTTTTATAACACTGCTCTAGCAGCGTTAGGGTGGTCGCAGTGGGGAATACATGTCACGACAAGTTGATGCATTGTGAATTCAGCACAATAAATCAGTCCCTTACACCATCAGGTAAAAATTTGTATTCATAAAAACAATGGTGTCCCTTCACATCAATGGTACGAACGTGTCGCAACTCGATCAACTTTCGAAATCAGGTACATTTTAAAAGGACGAAAACAAAGCAATAAATCAGTCCCTTACACCATCATAAAAAAATGTGTTCATAAAGATAAATGTCCGCGCACCTATTCAAACTAGCTTACAATAAATAGTTCTTTTATATTCTACCGACGCGACAGAATAAAATTTTCAAAAGGACGAGAACAAAACGTTATGCAATAAAGAAAAAAAAACTTGTAAACTGATTTTGTGCAAGTCGAGAATAAAGGATTTTTACAATTGGAGAAAGAGTTAAGAGTTGGCGTCTGCTCGTAAAGACAATGGTGCCGCTTCACATCAATAGCCACTATAAACTTGTCCTATTAGATTTAGCCAATGGAATACACATTTTTAAAGGGATGGCAACAAAAGAAACTTATATTACGCAAGTATGAACAAAGACATTAATACAATTGAAAAAAGATATGTGAGTTAGTGACCGTTTTGGTTATAAAAACGAGAACAGCCTATTGGAATACGATAAGCTGGTCTAAATTCCACCTAAACCAGGCTCCGCGGGTTGAGTTTGATTCGCACCCTAATTAATAACACGCTAATGAAACACCCCGTCAATAAAGGCTGGGTTAGGTTAGGTTAGATTTATGTTATGAAGACGTGGTAGATGAAGCCGCGCCAAGTTTAAAATCAACAAAATCAGACTCTCGCGAGATGAGTTTAATTCATGGCTTATAAATAATAATCCGCTAATTAATTACCTCGCTAATAAAAAGCTAGGTTAAGTTTGGTTAGGTTCGGTTAGGTTAGGTTATGTTATGTTATAAAGACGTGATTGATAAGGCCGCGCCAGGTGGTTTAGAATCCAATAAGAACAGGCCTCCGCGGCTTGATTTTGATTCGCGCCCTAATTAATAATCCGCTTATTAATCAACTCACTAATAAAGGCTAGGTTAGGTTAGGTTAGATTTATGTTAAAAAGACGTGGTAGATAAGGCCGCAGAAGTAATAGAGGCAGGATCAGACAGCTAGTGCGCGTGAAAAAATAGGGCTGCGATCGGTGCTTAACAATTTTGCACCCCCATTTATGTGTGTACCTAAATCGCTTTCGATAACATGTTCATATGTAATAGGCGACACATACATCGTTAACATAAACGCTAGTTAAAGCTGCGTTCGGGAGCGTGCAGCAATTGCGCAAGTGAGAGTGACATCAAAAATCCGAGTCGCGGTTAACAAAAGCGAACCCCAATTAAAGGACAATAGCCAGGTAGCCGACCCTTTCCATTGAGTGTATTTCATGAGCATATGCATTTTATATCTCGGAAACCGTGTGAGATAGAGAGCTGGGAATCGGTGCTATCGTCTTAGATGGGGGGCAATACCCCTAGTTTGATATCAAACAACATTTTTTTTCTTTTTTAGCCCTCGATTGACCCAATCCGCCAAAATTGGCCCAAAATCAGAGGTCGAGAAACGCGGGCGAGCTTGGCTCGGCGGGAGTGGTCCAGAACCCACAAATCCCTACTACTCACTTAAAGTTGTTAACATCGACTGGCTGCTATAACAAATAGAAAATGTGATATTTGGGATCTTATACTTCCAAACAAAATTCATAGAACGGGCAGTAGCGTTGATCTGGGTAGGTAAAATCCTTCAACCGATTGATATGCATGAGGATTAGGTATTCGATGAATGAACAGGCCTTAGTCAAACAAAATTAAAAACATTGAACTTGGGAAGGGCCTCTAAGCCCATAACCTTTGGAATCCTCAGAAAGGGCGGTCAAAGGATATTGGTCTACTAACAACCAGCCATTGCTACGATAGGAGAAGAAGATAACCTTGGTATTCCTTTGTTAATGACCCCCTTCTCCCCCCAGAATGGTCTAGCCCCCCTCCACATGGCGGCCCAGGGAGACCACGCGGAGGCGGCCCGGGTGCTCCTGGCGCGCAGGGCTCCGGTGGATGACGTCACCGTGGACTACCTCACCGCTTTGCACGTAGCCGCCCACTGCGGACACGCTAAAGTCGCTAAACTGCTTTTGGATAGGTAAGAGTTTCCTTTTGTACTGCTAAATTAGGGTGCTTCCTAGTGCAAGTAGCTCGCGCATGTTAAGTCAAATTTGACTTCGTTTGGACACGTGAAGTACATACACTAGCCGCATCTAATTAAATCTCTATCTGTGTGACCTACACTTAATTATTTTAGGAATGCCGTGACATATTTTTCAATTTTAGTGCTTTCAAATGAAGTCAATTGACTCAACATGCGCGCGCTACTTGCACCGTGCAGAAGCACCCTCAGAGTTTCGATCATTTTACTGAATAGAGCCTTTTCATCAGAAACTATTACAAATAATCTCGATTTCAAAGTTATCACAAAGAAACCTTTACTTCGCAACGAAGAAATTAAAGATTGTTCGTTTGTCGAAGCAGTCCATAAAAGCTTGTTTAACCTAAATGCAGAATAGATCGATATTTATAAATGTGTTGACTGTTGGTATAAAAAAAATCGACTATAAATTAACGTAATGGTAACGAAGATGAGCACATCAAAAAAATCCCTCAATTGTATGTAAACATTTAATTATTTTCACTTTCATTTGTACCAGAAACGCATCTAGATCTTCAATTATTTTCCCTTCAATTTGTACCACAATCGCATCTAGATCTTTAATTATTTTCCCTACTGCTTGTACCAGAAACGCATCTAGATCTTCAATTATTTCCCCTACTGTTTGTACCAGAAACGCGGATGCAAATGCCCGAGCTCTGAACGGGTTCACCCCGCTCCACATCGCCTGCAAGAAGAACCGGATCAAGGTCGTTGAGCTACTCCTCAAATACGGAGCCAGTAAGTATATCCACAAACTAGAACAATTACCTTCCGGTCCATAACGTCTAGTGTACTAAAAGACTACATAATTAAATACATACATACAGTTACGCCTCTTTCCCGGAAGGCTACACTACTTTCTTCCACTTGCTACGATCCAGACATACTTCTTTCCATGCATGCTCGTCGGTTTAGAACTTTAGAGTACTCTTCACCTGACCTTTTGGCCCCGTCCCCGATTTGATTTTGGAACGTTCGTCTTGGTCTTCCCCTTCCAACGCTTCCTTCCACTCTCACCTTATAAATCTGTTTAGTCAATCTCTCTTCACTCATTCTCTTCACGTGATCAAAAGACCTGTGTGTCAAAATGTCTACTGTGCAAAATAGACGCTTGTGTCAAAAAAGTAAGCTTCACCGGACTTGCGGGGGAGCAGAAGGTTATACCCCAGAGTAGTCATATACCATCCTAAAAATTCCATCTGGGGAGATACTCGTAGCTTGCAATGTTCTAACCAAACTGAGGAATGTCTCACAAAGTAATATTTTTCGACGAGTCCCCACCGGGATTCGATCCCGGAACCTCCGTAACGTCGAGCTTTTGACCACTCTACCACGGAGGCTATTGTGTGGTAAAGTAAGGGGACTGTCTTCTGACTTCTGTTTCTCTGAATATAAACTTGTTCCCACCAGGTATCCAAGCGACCACAGAGTCAGGTCTGACCCCGCTCCACGTAGCCGCCTTCATGGGCTGCATGAACATCGTGATCTACCTACTGCAGCATGAAGCCAACCCTGACGTACCCACTGTGAGGGGGGAGACTCCCCTACATCTAGCTGCTAGGGCTAACCAGGTATTTTATTCTAACATCCTCAAAAAAAAGACAATATTCAAAATGTTTTATAATGTTTAAAGTAATGTTTCAAATATATTCTATTCTATTCTATTCTATTCTATAATAATAAGATTACACAAATCACTTTTCGACGTAAATGAAATTACTAACTAAGTTTTGCTCAAACCATGGTCCAAGAAAACAAGGTCTTGCAAATAGACCACGTGACTGACACAGGCCTACGTCATTTTGTGCTGTTCATCCTTGTCTATTACACGCAATCGACAAGGATGAATAGACAAAATTACGTAGAAATGACGTAGGCTTGTGTCAGTCACGTGGTCTATTTGCAAGACCTTGTTTTCTTGGACTATGGCTCAAACCAAGGCTGGCTTTCGTCTCCCGCTAATGAAGAATAAACTCTTAACGACGTTAACAGCCCATATTATGGGTTCAAGCCTACCTTGAATCAGGGTATTTACGGATCAACAAACCGTAGATAGTAGTTATGGTCAGACCTACGGCTTTATGGGTATTTCCAAAACATGAATTCATCAAAATGATTCAAATAGTTCCAAGCTTAGATGATCTTACCGATATTTATCTATTTCGATCCTTCAAATAGCCAAACAATAATGTTTGAAATTAAGAATTAGTTCGTTTTTAAATATAATCATTTTGAAGCTTTACAAATTCATGCAAGGAGTCTAGGTAAATTAGGTACCTAAGACCTAAGGTCTATCTGTGTTACTACATGTCTAACAGAGCACGCGTGACAGAGCAAGTAACATTCTTAAATTCGCAACTAAATTAGTTTTATTTTTGCAGTATTCTTGCTCTTTTGCATTTAATGAACATTAGCCTTCAGATTTTGATTACTTTTTGGCTCCTTCACTTCAAAGATTTACAAGTATTTCGCCACCAAGAATCTTCTTACCATTTACTGCTTTAGTTGCAAGTATTTCTATTACATCAAAAGTAACCAGAAGCATCTTAACGCCAGGCTTACTTGATCCCCCAAATTCATCAACAGCATTCTACTTTAAAACCCATGTCTTGTTCAGACGGATATAATCCGCATCCTCCTCCGTAACGGAGCAGCAGTGGAAGCCAAAGCGAGGGAGCGCCAGACGCCGCTACACATCGCCTCTCGTCTCGGCAACGTGGATATTGCAGTGTTGCTGCTCCAACACGGCGCTGACGTCAGATCCATGACAGCCGACCATTATAACGCACTGCACATTGCTGCTAAACAACACAATCACGATGTAAGTGTAATAAAAATTACAGTGAACGATAAAGTTTAAAAAAAATCTATATTAAGCTTCTCCGGACTTGAGTGATATTATTGTTATACGACGACGAATTATATCAATAACTGTAATTGTGATGTTATTGCCCAGAGTTATGGTGTAAGAAAACAAGGTCTTGCATTCGGACCACGTGACTGACACAAGCCTACGTCATCATGCGCTGTTCGTCCTTGTCTATAAACACGCAATCGACACGGATGAACAGCGCATGATGACGTAGGCTTGCGTAGGCAGAGTGAAAACCGATTTGAATTTGAATTTGGTGTCTTTAATATTAATTGCAGAATGTTAAATCAAAATTTAGATAGGCTTCAAAATATGGACTAATCTAAATTAAGCATAATAAATGAAGTAATTAGTTCAGTAACATTTCCTGGAACTATGAGCGAAAGTATATTAAATTTTGAAAATAGTGTAAGGGACCATGAATCTACCACTATGTTTAAAGCTGTGGAGAGAATTAATAATTACAATGAAATTATTAAACTTAATATTAATTCCCTGAATTGAAACACTGTTTTATTTACATTTGTATAGGTTGCAGCGGCTCTTATTGAACACAACGCACCATTGACAGCTACAACAAAAAAAGGATTTACAGCACTTCATCTTGCTGCTAAATATGGAAACCTCAAGGTAAATAAAGAAACTCCTGCCTCTAATTTACATGACAATTATTATAGCCTGCCACATTAACTATGGTTTGCCTGATAGAAAGAAACATAGCAAGAAGTCCGCCTATTTGAACACTATATTGGACAAGATTTCTTGTCATTCAAAATCATAATCACAATAATACTCGTATATTTATTTGCAGGACATCACAACAAAGAAAACAATATCTTACAATAAATACTGATGTGCAAATTGTAGTATTTTCTATTCTATTTTTTAGCATCGACTTGATGAGTTTGTTATTTATTTATCTTTTTATAAGTATATTCAGCCCCTATCATACCTCTGATAGACATAGGTAAGCCTTCTAGTTTTGGCATTGATTGTGATGTATTGTTAAAACAGGTAGCAAACCTACTGTTAGCTCACGGAGCGTCACCAGACCAAGCCGGCAAGAATGGGATGACCCCTCTACACATCGCCGCCCAGTACGACCAACAAGCGGTCGCTACCACTCTTCTGGAGAAAGGGGCTAATGCTAAGGTAAACAAATCACCACAATAAGAGCTAATTACATAAAAGAAAATAAAGAAAAACAAAGATAACAGGTTAAATACAATAGTATTTCACAAACACTGAATTTACTTGTAGACTAAGACACTAGAAATGTAGCCCACAAAAATCCTATACTAGGACTAACTAAAATCAATACGTTCATTTTTGTATTAGTTGGCTCACAAACAGCACAAGGGGTAGACAAATTTACAATGAATTTACAGAGCGAACAAAATAAAACTTCGTATAGATCTGTACCTATAAGCCACAATAAATACGATGTTTAATCATTCGTTTAACTCCTGCGATGGAAACAAAATTCAGATTTTAACAAAGCTTAGCTTCTAATTTCCTTTCTGTTTTAAAATATCTATATACTAATACCAATAGTTAAATTTTGTTTTTGTTTTTTTCTTATCTTTAATGCAATTGTTTTGGATTTTGTCTGTGAGATTGTTTAAAATGATCAAATAAATAAATCACCACAAAAAAAAATTTTGTTCAAAAACTACTTCTTTTCCAGGCTGTAGCGAAAAACGGACACACACCACTACACATCGCAGCTCGTAAAAACCAAATGGAAACAGCTGCAACTCTCCTGGAATACGGAGCTCTAACCAACGCAGAGTCTAAAGCTGGGTTCACTCCTTTACACCTGGCAGCCCAGCAGGGTCACACGGAAATGTGCGCTTTGCTCGTGGAACACCAGGCTTCGGTAGACCAGCAGGCCAAGAATGGTCTGGCTGCTCTACACCTGGCAGCTCAGGAAGATAGGGTCCCAGTCGCTCAGCTGTTGGTGAAGAATGGGGCTGAGGTATGTTGGGGATGCTTAGATAAATAGATAAACAATTCGAGTAAATCAACGCATCAACTATTTTCATTGGAAGAGACCTTTGTTCATAGTGGATTAGTTTATATGGTCTGACAAAGGAAAATAAAATTGACTATGTAACTAATTGTGTATATGAATGCAAAGTGCCAACAATCTGAGACTGCATGTATGTAAGCTTGCAAACAATTATAAATAAAAAATATTAATATTAAAATAAACATTGTTACTTTGATCACTTTATTAAGAAATTCGAAAGAAGAATTTTGTTAAGTATCTAGAAACGTAAATATCATTAAAGAACCTTTAAAGACCGTTTTGTCCACTTTAGAAAGGAAGAAAAAAGAAATAAATAATACATGCTATGTTCACATAGGATGATTGCACCCTTAGAGTATAAATAAAAAAAATCTGGGAGGGATAGATTACGCCTAATCAAGTATGAACCGTAAGCACGGATAAGAACAGTCCGAGTATCTTCAGCGCATTCGTTTAATATCAAATTGTTATCGGAGCTGATTGTTTTTCCCGGTGAAAATAAGTCATTTAATAGGAGAACATTTTGAAATGTTCAGTGATAAGTTGCAAACATGACTCGAGGAACAAATCCAAAATGAAAAATGTTATTAATTTCACCGCCCATACAAAATCTGCTAAAATCTGCTTACGCTTGACATAACGGCAGCGGAGCGATGCGCGTGCTCTATGTATATTTATTCTCTAAGATTGCACCATTATCAAAAGCCTTGCTCTGATCGTTGACCCATTGTGTTTACTACGGCGGTTGTATGTGGCAGGTGGATATCTGCACCAAAGGCGGCTACACCCCGATGCACATCGCGAGCCACTACGGGCAGGCCAACATGGTGCGCTTCCTGCTCGACAGCGGAGCTTCGGTCAAGGCACAAACTACACACGGGTAACATATTGCAGCCTTATTAATTAGTCAAAGCAGTGTGACAAGTGGACTTCCATTAAATCTTCAAAGTGCTGGAGGAAAAATGCATTTAGCATCCTGGCTTTGTTACCCCTACTTAACGTACAAGAAATTTTCAACGCTGTGAGAATGGTCTCTGCTGCGTCTCGCTCTGTTTGGCAAACACGGCACGCGTCTGTAGCCGGCGTAAGGAGAATTTGAATGTTTAATTTCGTCGTGTGACAATATCTTGATTGTTTACCAAGCGTCGGTGGCCAAGTAGCTAGGGCCGTATTGACTTCCATTCGGAAGTTCGCTGGCTCGAATCTCGGCACGTACCAATGTGTTTTCGAATTCATATGTACGTTAATTCGACGCTCTTACGGTGAAGGAAACATCGTGAGGAAACCTGCACACACGTGCGAAGTAATTCAAAGGTTGTGTGTGAAGTTAACCAACCCACACTGGGTCAGCGTGGTCAACTAAGGCCTATTTACCCTGATTTCAGGGTAGGCTCTAACCCCTCGGTAGGAACATAATAATATATGAGCTGTTAATGATGATTAAAGTTTTCAATATGCAGTGAAAGAATTTCTATACTATTTGATTATGTTTTCCTCTTCATCAGCTATACCGCATTGCATCATGCAGCCCAGCAGGGTCACATCAATATTGTCAACATTCTGTTGGAGCACAAAGCTGATGCTAATGCCACTACAACGGTATGTATCTCATTTCTCCTAATCAAAATAGCTGTACCTCTTTTTGGAAAATATCTTCGAACAAACAAGCGAAACCAAAATTACTATTTAACTTGACAAAAAAAATATTTTTTATTTAACAGTTTATTGTACACATAAACATAAAAGGACAATCACATGTAGAGAGCCAACACATTATTTCTGAAAAATGCTAAAATTCCGACAAGAATTCGGAAGTTAAGTACTGGCTGAATCACCTGATGGTTCTTCCGTGCTTCGGAAGATACTTAAACTTCGTCGTCGTTATAAGACCCTATCTTGTACCTTAGGCGGCTTTATAATAGGGATGTTGACTGGCTAGTCAAAAGAGCTTTTTTATGAAATGTCAAAAACAATATTTTATAGGGAATACTAGCTTGGGATGTATTGTCGTTTTTGTACGATTTTTATTTTGATTTACAATCATTAATTGATTAAAAAATTGACAAAAGTCGCCCATACATATAAGTTATTTTCGATCAAAAGTGCTCTAGAACTTGAGTTCTATCTGTCACTCCTGTAAATGGCAACGACTCCTACCGTTGGATTCGTCTTGATGTCCTGTTCTGTCCTATACTACTATAGGTTCAAGGGTTTTATTTCCTACATAGTGTAGATAAGATAATTTATTTTGAAAACAGTAAACTCAACATCCCTATTCTGATACCAGTGTTTTGTGAGGTAGGTTTACCCCGAAGCCCACATGATAAGCAAGCAAACAATGGTATTTATATATATAATACCACTGCAATACCCATTCATATTATTGCTTTTTCGAGTCATCATCTGTTCTCAACCCACTCTACCTGGTTGTGGCACGTACTTGTATTTGTTACCGGAATGACTTTTAGTCCCTAAAACACAGGTTTTATAACTTAGTTTAGGGACTGAAAAGAATTTCTTTACGCACCGCTAATATTGTACAACCTATTTTAAGTTACTGTGATTGACTGTGTAATTTACAATAATAAAGATTTATAATTATTATTTATTTTAGAACGGACAAACCCCCCTGGACATAGCGTCTAAGCTGGGCTACGTGACCGTGATGGAGACACTAAAGGAGGTGTCTGAGCCGTCCGTGGCGCCAGCCTCACACGAGAAGTATAAGGTGGTGGCTCCAGAGACCATGCTCGAGACATTCATGTCGGATTCTGAAGAGGAAGGTGGTAAGGAACATTACGTGACATTACCTATTTCATTTATTTATTTATTTATTCAGTCAACTTACTTGCTAACAGTACAGGGACCAAAACACAAGAAAGCACAATATTAAAGAAAAAGAATGAAATAGAAATAACAATCGATAGTAAATTATGATGATTAATTAATACAATTAAAATTATATAATTATGAAATTATGAAATTAAATGATTACAAGTCCAAAATTTACATAAATAGGTCAGAACTATAAACAAAGTGTCAACGTTAATGTCGAAATCATGGTGCTGAGCAGCAACGTCACAGAGAAAGGAAAGCGCTCCTGCAGTAGGAGCATTATGGGCATGAAAACAAACGTTCCTTAAAATCTTCTCTCTCGAACTCGTTCGCTATGAATCAAGAAATAATCAGTGAGTTTGTAACTTCTTCACGTCTAAACGGCTACGGAGTCAGCTGGGTATCATAACTCAGGGTATCCACCGTGGATTAATACATAGGCCACTTTTTACCGCGAGAAAATACCTCGTTCCCACGGAAAAATCTATTAACGCGGGCGGGGTCACGGGGCGGAAATCTAGTATCTAATATTTAGTAGCAAGAATTCGTACAAAGGTCGAATAGCCATCAAAATACTAAGCAATTTAATGCCTACGGTTTTCTTTGCAAATCTTCATTAATCAATTTATGGTTCCATTTTGAGACTAAATGGGAGAAAATTAATAGCGATTCTAATCTAACGAAACAACATGTAAAGGTAGAGTCATTATTCTTTCCATTAAAATTGTCTTCTTGTATCCAATTGTAAAATCATAATGTAAAACTGAAAAGATTCCTTTGGGCGGATATGTTAGAAATGTAGAAAGTCAATTATAGGTTATGCATGCTTTTAAAACTAGATAATTACGTGAGTGAATGGAGCCATTTAAAGTAAATATATAATTTGTAGGTGAAGACCCGATCCTCAATGACCAGCCATACCGCTACCTGACAGCAGACGATATGAAGTCATTGGGAGACGACTCACTGCCCATTGACGTTACCAAGGACGAGAGAACTGAGTCCGCCATGAGCCACAAGAA
Source organism: Teleiodes luculella (assembly GCA_948473455.1). Classification (NCBI taxonomy): domain Eukaryota; kingdom Metazoa; phylum Arthropoda; class Insecta; order Lepidoptera; family Gelechiidae; genus Teleiodes; species Teleiodes luculella. Next base: position 4,096,954 of record OX419605.1, read on the forward strand.
CATCATGGAACTGTCACAAAGTAAGTGATCCTCAATGACCAGCCATACCGCTACCTGACAGCAGACGATATGAAGTCATTGGGAGACGACTCACTGCCCATTGACGTCACCAAGGACGAGAGAACTGAGTCCGCCATGAGCCACAAGAACATCATGGAACTGTCACAAAGTAAGTGATCCTCAATGACCAGCCATACCGCTACCTGACAGCAGACGATATGAAGTCATTGGGAGACGACTCACTGCCCATTGACGTCACCAAGGACGAGAGAACTGAGTCCGCCATGAGCCACAAGAACATCATGGAACTGTCACAAAGTAAGTGATCCTCAATGACCAGCCATACCGCTACCTGACAGCAGACGATATGAAGTCATTGGGAGACGACTCACTGCCCATTGACGTCACCAAGGACGAGAGAACTGAGTCCGCCATGAGCCACAAGAACATCATGGAACTGTCACAAAGTAAGTGATCCTCAATGACCAGCCATACCGCTACCTGACAGCCGACGATATGAAGTCATTGGGAGACGACTCACTGCCCATTGACGTCACCAAGGACGAGAGAACTGAGTCCGCCATGAGCCACAAGAACATCATGGAACTGTCACAAAGTAAGTGATCCTCAATGACCAGCCATACCGCTACCTGACAGCAGACGATATGAAGTCATTGGGAGACGACTCACTGCCCATTGACGTCACCAAGGACGAGAGAACTGAGTCCGCCATGAGCCACAAGAACATCATGGAACTGTCACAAAGTAAGTGATCCTCAATGACCAGCCATACCGCTACCTGACAGCCGACGATATGAAGTCATTGGGAGACGACTCACTGCCCATTGACGTCACCAAGGACGAGAGAACTGAGTCCGCCATGAGCCACAAGAACATCATGGAACTGTCACAAAGTAAGTGATCCTCAATGACCAGCCATACCGCTACCTGACAGCAGACGATATGAAGTCATTGGGAGACGACTCACTGCCCATTGACGTCACCAAGGACGAGAGAACTGAGTCCGCCATGAGCCACAAGAACATCATGGAACTGTCACAAAGTAAGTGATCCTCAATGACCAGCCATACCGCTACCTGACAGCAGACGATATGAAGTCATTGGGAGACGACTCACTGCCCATTGACGTCACCAAGGACGAGAGAACTGAGTCCGCCATGAGCCACAAGAACATCATGGAACTGTCACAAAGTAAGTGATCCTCAATGACCAGCCATACCGCTACCTGACAGCAGACGATATGAAGTCATTGGGAGACGACTCACTGCCCATTGACGTCACCAAGGACGAGAGAACTGAGTCCGCCATGAGCCACAAGAACATCATGGAACTGTCACAAAGTAAGTGATCCTCAATGACCAGCCATACCGCTACCTGACAGCCGACGATATGAAGTCATTGGGAGACGACTCACTGCCCATTGACGTCACCAAGGACGAGAGAACTGAGTCCGCCATGAGCCACAAGAACATCATGGAACTGTCACAAAGTAAGTGATCCTCAATGACCAGCCATACCGCTACCTGACAGCAGACGATATGAAGTCATTGGGAGACGACTCACTGCCCATTGACGTCACCAAGGACGAGAGAACTGAGTCCGCCATGAGCCACAAGAACATCATGGAACTGTCACAAAGTAAGTGATTTCGTTGATGACAGAATTTCGGTGGCTTGGGCTGTTAACTTCCATTCGGAAGTTCGCAGGTTCAAGCCTCGGCACGTACCAATGTGTTTTCGATTTTTGAATTCATATGTACGTTTATTCGACGCTCTTACGGTTAAGGGTAAACATCGTGAGGAAACCTGCACACACCTGCGAAGTAGTACAAAGGTTGTGTTGACCAACCAGCACAGTGCCAGCGTGGTCGACTTAGGCCTATTCACCCTGATTTTAGGGTAGGCTTGAGCCCCTCGGTGGGGACATATGTGAGCTGTTAACAACAAGTGATTTCGTAATTTAGGTAAGTACGACATGACAGCAATAATGGAGGGAAAGTGTGGATAGCTTCATACAATTGTCTACGTTTGTTTCCATCGCTCTTTGCTGTTTGCGGTCCCGCCGAGTGAATTTGAACAGAACTGGCGTCGAACATAACTGTTCTTCACGATGTTTTTCAGTATCAACGCCCCAGGTCGAGGCTCTCTCGAGCCGCCCATAGACGCGTTAGTACCTACATGTTTTTTTTTTGGGGTAGAGTCTTCCGCTCCCTCGCAAGTTCGGTGAAGCTTGATCAGTCGTAGTTTTTCGACTTAAGCATAGGACAACTCAAAAACAAAAAAAATATATGTACATTTATATAATTATGTACATATATAGATTCTTTATTGTACACACAAAAATACAAAAAGCTGTACATTTAAGTGGTAGTTCACAAGGGCGAGCTTATCTCTAAGTAGAGATCTACATACATACATACATAAACTCACGCCTCTTTCCGGGAGGGGTAGGCAGAGACCACTTCCTTCCACATATGTACGAGTATGTATATCAGCTATCTGACACCCATCATAGTACAGGCTCTGCCTAGTTTGGGGTCAGATGACCGTGTGTGAGATGTCCCACATATGTATTTATTAACTAAAATGTGCATTCTGGTCACAGCGTCAGTGAACGGGATGTCGTACCAGCCCACGCAGGAGGTGGTGGTGAAGAGCATCAGCCGGTACAGCACCGCGCCCGCGCCCGAGGGGTACTGCTACAACGTCGACCCCAACATACCCAAGTCAGTATACCACCATCTCACACCAACGTTATTATTATTATTACGGTTACCTATCTTAAATCCGAAAATTTTAATACCGAATATGTTTTTACCGAAAACGGATCGCATTTTTTTACTTTCCATATTATCATTTTACCGAAATGATTTTTACCTGATTTTCATTTCCCAGAGTTTCGTTTCTCTGTTTACTTTGTTTAGCTTGGTATTGATAGACCACAACAACGAAAACCCACAGATTTGAAAACCAGATGAGTTGAATTCCTTAGAAATGTTATCCTGAATAATCAGCATACCACAAAATCATGCAATTCGACAAGTAAACATGCAAGCACAAGCAGGCATGCATACATGTCAACCTAACCCGAAGGGTATGTCGGACGCGAGATGGGCTCGCTTTGCTCGCCCATCTTGCTTCCGCCATACCCTTAGAACCTAACCAACAGTAGTCGGGGTGCCCTGAACTCCCATGCCCGCTTTGCTCGCACCCGCCTTGTCATGTTTGATTTACAAAACTAGATCCAAAATAAATTATGGGAAAAGTAAATTCTGTTTAATAAACCTCCAGGATAATCAAAATATATGAAGTGAAACAGTTGGTAAAACCAAAAATAACATTTAGATAACATGGTTGTAGTTATTCTGGAAAATGATTCTCCTGTTTAATATATTTATGATAAAATGAAGTTATGTCAAAAGAAACATATTGGAACTAAATATTCTATGAACCGTTTTCGGTCAGTTAAGTTTTAAAAAAAACGGAAGTACGAAATGTTACCCTACCTACTGTGAATATATTTATTTCAGAATAGTGAAAATATTTGTCTAATCCAACTTCTCACACACGCTTTCCTCTGGATGTGGATTTGCAGGAAAAAACTTCAATGGAAAAAGTAAGTTGATTTAAATTGAAAAATTGGTTTCATTGATTTTTTATTTAATCAGATTTCCATCGAGTATTTAGAAATTAAACTCGGTGCAGCGTTGCCAGACGTCCCAATTATGGCGGGACGTCCCGATTAATTGTCTCGCGCAGGACTCAATCTGTCCCGAATTTCGGGGGACCGTGCGTATCTGATTTAAAATATAATATTTTTGTTGAAATACATTTTCTTAGGCTAGGCTATTCTTTGCATTTTTTGTCACGTTAACTTAATTTTAAACTCAGATAAAAATAATAAATATTTAAAAACTTGTGTTAATATACGTTTTTTTACCATGTCCCGTTTCCGAAGCAAGAATTCCGCGCTTTTTTCACTAAAAATGGTTTAAAATCCCAACTTGGCAAAAAAAATCTGGCAACTCTGTGATATTTATTTAATAATTAAATTTTTTTTATACAGCTGAATATCACTACTAGTATTTGATCGTTATGGAAATCTGTAGCAGAGGCCATGTTCTATCTGTATACACATACCTATATTTAATTTCTTTTCAAAACGAAATACCTATTTTCCTTCCATTTTTATACTTACTACGTAAGTCTCAATCGTATTTTGATTTTGAATTGGTTGGTATAGTTTCCTGGTGTCGTTCCTGGTGGACGCCCGCGGGGGGGCGATGCGGGGCTGCCGGGGAGGGGGGGTGCGGGTCATCGTGCCCCCCACCTCAGCCCAGCAGCCCACTAGGATCACTTGCAGGTCAGTTACACATCAGCATGGTCCAAGAAAACAAGGTCTTGCAAATAGACCACGTAACTGACACGAGTCTACGTCATTTCTACGTCATTTTGCCTATTCATCCTTGTCGAATGCGTGTAATAGACAAGGATGAACAGCGCAAAATGACGTAAGCTTGTGTCAGTCACGTGGTCTATTTGCAAGACCTTGTTTACTTGGACCATGCATATCGCGTCATCTAAAAAGAACGCTGGGAAAAGTGGTGGGGGTATGCAAATCGCCTACAGCGCGCTGTTATTTTTACGTGACGCGACCTATAACAACTCCGCCAGACATTCAAAATAAGGATGTTTACTTATATAAATATGATTTCATTGATCTCTTAGTTTGTGATTTAAGGTTAATTGATGGTTCTACATATTTAGTTAAATGTAAAATATAAATATAGATGAATAATCATTTTATGTAAAGGTCGTTAGAACTGCCACGATACAGGCTAAGCCTAGAGTGAAGTTCAAAATGTTAAACATATAAGTTATTTTTTAAACATTATTTTGGCAAATACTTAAAACATTTTACAATGCATGTGCTCGAAAAGGAGCGTTTTCTAGGCAGCCAAACAGTGCGGAAAGTAGTACTTTTCCGCACTAGTGCTTTTAACTTTTCAGTTTTTTTTTAATTTTTGCTCAAGCTGTCATTCAGCCAGTCAACCTAACATTTCAGTATTTGAGATATTTTTATTACTAATTGTTACTAATATAAAGGGAACAATAAAAATAACAATTCAATAAACGCGTTTATAATTAGTATAATTACTTTAGAAATTGATTTTTATTGATAAATTACGTTCAAATATTAATTAAAAATTTGCGTGGCTGAATAAATTTTACTCATTGCCTTATTGCGATTCGACAGCTTTGCACATGCGCAGTAGATGTTTTTTTCAGCGCGAATGTGTTTTGTTTATGAAGCCCGTCATTTTATACGCCTTTAATATAACTGTTTTTTTTTTCTTGCACAATACATTGTAAAATCTTGTATGATACACGTGCGAAAGATGATTTCCGACTCGTGTCGGCTTATACACTCGCTCGCTTTGCTCGCTCGTGAATAAAATGACACTCATCGGAAATCACATACTTTCCGCACTAGTATCATAAATAACTATTATTTATTTATTTTACTGTCTTCAAAATAAAGTTTCTTGCACTTTAGAGGTAATTAACTGGCCAAAATCACTCGTATTCAAAGTCAAGTTATAAATAAATAAATATTTGGGGACTCTCACACACGGCCATCTGACCCCAAACTAGGCAGAACGTGGGTGTCAGACAGCTGATATACATACTCATCATCCAGACACAAGGCAAACACAAGTGCTCATCACATGAATTTTCGCCCTGGGCGGGGATTATTTGGGAATGCTCATCGCAACCGCTCGAGCGTTTTCTTTCAGTAATTTTTAAGCCACCACTTCCATCTTTTTTCTTTGGCTTTGCTTCGGTGATATTAAAGTTCAAACAAAACAAGGCATAAATTAAATTCTGTATTTAATTATTATATCTAGTGTCCGTTAAACATTTTTTAATGTCCCTAAACGCCTTCAGATCAGTATTCTGCCTACATTCAGCATCTGTTGAAAAAAAAACATTGGATCAACATTTCCTTAATCAGATAGATTAAATAATTTTATAATTGAAAATACCTAAGCGTTATCTACTCACCGAGAGCATCGGTGGCCAAGTGGCTGGGGCCGTTGACTTCCATTTAGAAGTTCGCGGGTTCGAGCCGCGGCACGTACCAATGTGTTTTCGATTTTCGAATTCATTATGCACGTTTATTCGACGCTCTTACGGTGAAGGAAAACATCGTGAGGAAACCTGCACATACCTGCGAAGTAATTCAAATGTTGTGAGAAATTAACCAACCCGCACTGGGCCAGCGTGGTCAAATAAGACCTATTCACCCTGATTTCAGGGTAGGCTCGAGCCCTTCAGTTGGGACATATATGAGCTGTCAATGCTGATTTACTCACCATTACATCGTCTACTTGCACGCAGTTTCACATTTTCCGTGCATTTTTTAAGAGAATGAATATATTTGACTACCGAATTGTGAATCTTAAAACTATCTTTTGCACCACTCCTTAAACCCGTCTTTTTAGTAATTACGATCCCCACCAGTAATATGATAAATATGAATATGAATTTCATAACACCTGTAAGATTATTGTAATAGAATGTAAGAAATAAATTCATTCATAACTGTAAGAACGAAATAAAGAAAAGAAACCGGCAAATGTTACTTAAAATGAAGTTTTCATCTAATTTTATTTTCAAATATCTGTGTATCCGACTTATCAACCAATGACAAAATCTAATTTTACGGATAAATTCAATAATAGACTAGAATCAGTCACACTATTTACCTATTGTAGACCCGAGAATACACGTTAATATACTAAAACAAATGCAGTTTCTCGGATATAAAATAAGATATCTACCTGAAAGAAGAAAACTTTCAAAGAAGATTTGTAAATAAATAAAGGAATGCACAATTACTAATTAAGTTTCAATCGAGCCAATAAACTATCTAATCTACATAACTAATAATTAATTTTCATTCTGTTCAGCTGTTTTTGCGGGATTTAACAACAAACATCTAAACTTTGACATCTATTTATAACATTAGCATTAAATTATTCTACATTTCACACACCTCTACTATCATATAATTGTAAATAATACTCACGATCCAGACACAAGTACTCAACCCACAACGTTTAAAAACATACATTTTATAATTTTATGTTTTTCTTCCAGATACTTGAAGCCTTCTCGGATCAACCACATGCCTCCTCTCATGGAGGGCGAGGCGCTGGCAGCCAGGGTGCTGGAAATGGGTCCAGTTTCTGCCAAGTTCTTGGGGTAAGTACTGTGGCGTGCGTGCGTCTAGCATGCTCGCCGCTTTCGTGCTGGCAACCTCTTTCCGCGTTTCTAGCTATTTCAATATGACAAAGTGATATATGTTGGACCGACGATCTGGTAAGGGTCGCTGGAAGCCGCTGGATGTGGGCAGCGCAGGACCGATCGTTTTGGAGATCTTTGGGGGAGGCCTTTGTCCAGCAGTGGACGTCTACTGGCTGAAATGATGATGATGATGATGATGATGATGATATATCTTTTGAATTTGGTTGCTGCTATATAGACGGCCGCAGCCCTAGCTGCGAGCTGGTCTTTGTAATGTTTCTTCATCAATAAATAATTTGGAAGTCCATTTCCTCGTCTAACTAGATAGAGCTGCCAAGGGCTCTACGACGGTACCTACATAGGCTACTGCATGTCGAAAAAAATCCACGTAGAAACATTTACTGAAATGAATTTCTACATCGATATGTCCGAGAATGCATCTCTCCGTTTTGATTCTTTTAAATAAGAAAATCAAAGAATATATTTAATTTGCAGTAGACTCTAGTACCAAATTTATCAATTTAATATTCGGAACAAAATTTAAGTTTATCTTTAATACCTTTAAAAGTCATAATCTACGATACTTTAATCTGTATTAAATCACATTAAGTTCCGTGTAAACATTACTTTAGTAATAGTAAGTGGAAATGCATTATTGGTTTTGTGTTCCAGCCCGGTGATACTAGAAGTGCCTCACTACGCGTCGCTGCGTGGTAAGGAGCGAGAGATAGTCATCCTGCGTTCAGACAATGGCACCAGCTGGAGGGAACACAACACTGACGCTACTGATGACGTAGTTCAAGATATACTGCACGAAACATTGGAGATTGAAGGTAAACAGTAAACACTATACCTGTGGCACTGGGCGGTCACTCCATACAGAAAACGCATTTTGACAACCTACTTCTTTTTGAATAACAACTGATTATCAACTACAAGTCAATGGCGCTAGGCGCTATGTAAAACACCCCCGAACACCACCGGCGGAGTCCCGCGGCGCCTGCGGGGTGCGGGGCGTGGGGCGCTATATCGGGCGGGGAACTCATTTTGGCGCGGGGTGCTGAGTGTCCTTTCTGTACGGGTTAGTACTATTATTTTCTTCTGTGCCTGTGGACTAACAAGGAACATAAGGTGGAATGACGATCTGATGAGGGTCGCGGGAGGCCGATGGTTGTGGGCAGCACAGGACCGATCTTTGTGGAGATCTTTGGGGGAGGTAACAGTCCAGTAGGGGACGTCTACAGGCTAAGATGATGATGATGAATACGCTGGTAATGAAGAAGTGGTAAAGGAAAGAAGAAGATAGAAAGTCAAAATGTTTTATTTGAAGTAAGATTTACAAAACCATTGTTTGACGTCAAAGCTACGCAGTCAGAGTTAGAATAAAATGATATCTTGAATTTGAATTACAATATTGAAAGATAACTAATAATAATCTAATGACAAATTTGATGTAGTTAACAATTTTATGTAATTCTGAGCACATTCAATAAGTAGAGCTATTGATGGTTAGCGTGGTTTAGCTATAAAGATAATATCTCTTTCAACAGAACCAAATGAAGAAGAGAAAGGCTGGGATGCACCAAGGGTCACAAGAATTCTGACGCACGACTTCCCGCAATACTTCGCTGTTATTTCACGTATACGGCAGGAAGTTCATGCCATTGGACCTGAAGGTAAAAGCCAAGAAATAAATATATGTTGCCTGCTATCTGTCTATATAGTTTTTAATTTTTCTCTGACCTACATTATTCTATTAACACTCGTTTGCACTAACCTTGTCTTTGGTTTTTCGTAGTTAAGAAAGACCTAGAAAGCCTAAAAGCTTAAAAAATTAATTGGTTTTCACTAAAAGTCTAATTGGGCTCTTAAAGGTAGGCAGAAACTAAGCAGTTTAAAGAAGGTCTGAAGGTTACTAGCAAACAAAATTTTCATCAAATCTCACCTAAATACTTTAGGCTTCAACTTGAAAGTACAAAAGTTCTGCACTTGAAAGCGAAAATGATTAATTTCATTAATGAAAGGGTATTGTCTGTATTTTTCTTGTTTTTGTATTTGTAGGCATTGGCAATTAAAACTGAGAGCTGTCTCTGCCAACAAACTGTCCTGCAGTTTGGCATAATGTAATATTATAATAATAATAATAAATGCTATTTATTATTATTGTTATTGAGCGATTCTTAAGTTTAGTGCAAACGGGTGTTAGTTGAAAATCTGTTAGTTGAGAATCTGCCTCCAATAGCATCTTTTTCTCACCAGGTTAGCTGGCAGAGAACTCATTATGAGGCTTACCTAATGTATAATATAAACTTTACTTTGTTATTTTCTGTATGTTTGTGTGTGTACAATAAATATAAATGGAGAATATATGGCATGTATTTGTTTGTTTCCAGGTGGAATGGTTTCCAGCTCAGTGGTGCCGCAAGTCCAAGCGGTGTTCCCTCAGGGAGCCCTCACCAAGAAGATCAAAGTCGGCCTACAGGTAAACCTCTTCAAACCCCGCAAGGGCGTCAAAGATCATAACCTCAAAAAGATCACTGTCAATAACGTGTCTAAGAAGAAACGCTTCTCTTTGATTTGGTAGTATATCATCTTCATTGTGTAGTTCATCTTTCATCGCATAAATATTAGTATTGATAGTTCGATGTACTCACAATTTAGTAATTACCTCCTTTAGTGTTGTAATACAAGCTAGACTGTTTGAAATTGACATTTCTGCAAATTTTAATGTAACTTAAAACGTATAGAATTATTTTTTGCTGATATTTTTGTATCAAATGGCGTAACTAAATGGAAGGAGGCTTTTAATATATACGTCGTTTAAAAGATACCGACATAGTCGGATTCAAGCTTATGAATTGTAACAATTAATAAACCGCATAGTTACCATTTTAGTGTTCGTTTAGATTATTTGTCTTTCCAGACTGTTCAATCGAATTTGATTCTTGAGTGAGGTAATGATAAGTTTTAAAATTAATAATATTTATTTTTTGATACTGCAATATTTGGAAATTGTTGTGTTCAATTTAAATTCCTTTAGTTTTAACCATAGCGAGAAATGTGTTCTTTAGAAGCTAGTTAAGTTCCCAATATCTCAGATAGTACAAATTGTGATTGCCAAATTTTTTCAACGTTTATATACTTATTTATACTTGCGTTTTATAACATTATACTCCACAGTAGATATTAGAGAATAGATTAGTGTTTAAGTCCACGAAAGGTATACAATTTGAAATTTCGATGATAGTAAAAGATAGCTTCACAGTGCATTACGATGAAATATATCTAGCTAATAGCATTTTAACATAGTAATCACCATTTTTTGTATATCGTTTCTCACTATTATTAGTGATTGGTAATAATTAAGGTTTCACATATCGTATCCATTACTCATACAGGTTCATTACAAATGAATAGTCACGATAATTATTATTTTATATTATAGCTTAGTGAACTATAAAACTGATGTGCATTACTCCTTTAATAAAATCATACCCAATAAATTTAGAGTTAACTTAAAGATACTCAAAAACAATGTAGAAAAAATTTCAATAAAGATGTGTTGATGTCAATATTTGTTTCATTCTGAAGCAAATTTGAGTTATATGAAATCACTGTAAGCAAGATTGTTTGTAGGTTTATCTCACACAGCGTTTTGACGCAAAATTGGATTTGTATTTATCTCTAGTTGGTCTTTAGGTTACGATTGAGCATGATCCTGAATATCTGTTGAGCAACATGAATGACAATTGTTATAATGTTTATCTACATTATTATATCGTGTGTTATTTTATTATAATGGTATTTAAGGTTCGGAGTGACGTATTGATTGATATAGTTAAGTAGATATAAAAGTATTTCTAAGTCTATCGCTAAATTTATTGGGTAATGTCTTCCTATGCTTTAATTTTATACTTGAGTGTTATGCGAATATGTAATTTATTTCCTAAAGACCAAACGTGAGAGTTGCATGATGTATGTAATTTTGTTTTGCTGTATTATTTTCTGTGAGTGAGCTTGATTTATTGTGTTGCATCTTGTTTGAAGCGCATGTGTGAGAAATAGATGAAAGTTTGCGTTAATTTTCACCGCGTGTCTTACCAGTTTCATTTTTATACTTATTATGCTTTTCCTGTGATTTCATATGTTCATATTTGCTTGTCTCTGCACCGGCTGCTCTACACGAATCCTTTGTTTTATTTTTAACCTGTTCCAAGTGATAGCCACAAATGCTACTAATTGTTTAGAAGCTAAAAATATGAAAATTTTCGTTAACATTCGTAATGTGTATCTGTTATACATAGTATTTAATATTAATTAATCCTACTGAAAAAACGAATTAAACATCATTTTGTTAGATGAAAATAACAAAACTTAGCTAACGTAACTAAAAATAATGCTACGCTACTATAAAAAAGTATGGTAAGTTTAAGTTCAATTTATTTTGTTACTGCACAGACCTTAGCTATATATTAAGTAGCATGGAAGCTTAACCACCGCGTTTGGTCTTTGGAAAATTCCTTTTCACATAAGCAAAAATTACTTATATATGAAATTGGTTACGACACATTTCAGGCTCAAATTATCGACTCAGAGTTAACCGCGAAGCTGTTGGGTCGAGGCGTGGCAGTGTCTCCAGTAGTGACGGTGGAGCCCCGGAGAAGGAAATTCCACAAAGCCATCACCCTTAGCATGCCGGCGCCCAGACCGCACACTCAGGGCATGACCAACCAATACAGTACCTCTTCAGCCCCAACTTTGCGGCTGCTCTGCTCCATATCAGGTAAACTTAAATTACTTCGCTTAATTTTTTCGTGGATCTTGTTAGAAATTGGAGACATAAAATTTCAAAAGCATCTCAATAATTTTTTTAATGAATATGATGTTAAATTTGATGAATTCCGAACTAAATTGCTTGATGTGATGTTTCCAATAGCTAACAGATTTCTGTCACGTGTTGCAATGGAGTATGGCTTTGTACGCTAATATCGACGACATGACTCTTAACGTTCGCTGAAGGTAAGTTTGCCAATTACTAGGTTATAAATTTAGGCTTTATGATATTTTTCGCTACATTCCAATAGGTACATGTATGTTTAGTAAACCAATATTCCATTACAACACTAAATAGTGGTGTAGAAGGGTCTAGAGGAATTACAGGAAGACTTTGTAATAATTTATCGATAGTGTAGATATACAAGTTTTGAAAATCTATTTAGAGTACTAATTCGATAGATTCGAGGCTAGATTATGTTGATAGACCTTTGAATTTTTGATCATTTGATAATACTATGAACTAGAGTAGTTACAAAAGAAATATAACCGAATTTTAGAACAAATACCTAATAACTCCCAATTTTCTAGACAAAGGGATGAGCATGTTGATTCGATAATACTAGAGTAGCTCATAATTTTATTTCCAACGAAAACATTACACGCGGGAAAGAAAATTACAACAAAAAATCCTACGAATCGCGCTTATAGCAAATACACCGAGCAGCTAAGGGCCCGTCCCTATGTGTGCGTTTGTGCGTGTCTACATTGTCTTTGTTCTCGTGTTTGTGTGTGTTGCACGCTCACCGTGTGTGGCGCTATTTAATATGCTGCCACCTTTCGGCGCGCACCAACAGGGGTATTTCGCAAACGATCTCTCGAAGGTAAAAAATTAGACCTATTATACAAGTATTCAACAAAATAAAAATCGGATTCAGTTCTTTTATTTTCATTTCAATCTTTAGTTACCCTACTTTCGTTCCATTTTTTTTCTTATTTTGTTCATAATTCATTATTTCAAAGTGATTTTTATACTCTGCTTCTGATCTACCCTGAGGAGTATAATTATCAGACACATTGGTTTTATTCCCTCTATCACTTTTTGAATGCTTATCCATATCTTGCTTTTCATACATTCTTCTTCTATGCACGGGCTGAAAATTTTACGCTTTGTTAACCACTTTCACCCTGTCTGTATCATAACATTCAATAAATCTTGGGACTACAAGAGAATGCACTGCGACTATTCACTGGACGTTGTCGGTATAGAATAATGTTAAACAGGAATCCTAGACTTCTTGAGATGCAATATTGTATTGGCACATTGTAAGTGATTCGACCACGTATCAAATGTTTTGGAATAGTATAAGCGCTAACGTGTTACCGGGTTCATGCGGTGCCATCTACGTCATCTTCATTTCATATTTCTGTGTCAGTGTTCCCAAAATTTTGTTATTTTGCTTGTACTACTCGAAGTTCTTTTCCAAAACGGCCTATCAGTTCTGTTATCTTCACATCATCTTCCGTTACGTTATATCATTTATGTTCTTCTCATTATTTCACTAAACACTGTTTTGTTTCATCATTAATTTTCTGGATTGGACTTTGGGTTTGTTTTTCAGTGAATGTCCTTCGAGAGATCGGTTTATCGAAAAACCAGACCAGCAACTTTGGCAATTAGTTGAAGTGTAGCATCATTGTTTTCATTTAAAAAAATAGCACAATTTATATTTAACAGGTTGTATCGTACACAATGTACCATTTTAGATGTTTATTTTTTTGTTAGTACAAAAATGGTACATTATTTTTTGTTTTGTGTGATGTTTTGTCTTTGCTTGTTGTGTGTTTGCTATAGGCCGTTTTGGAAACATCTTATAATTTTATTTCCATTAGTTCTCTTTCTTCCGGTCTTCTTTCTACATCGGTTATGTGTTTTATTACCCTTATAATGAATTTATGCATTTAAGTTCTCACACAATGATCTGTGACAAGCAATGAAATAAGTATATTTGTAAATCTCTACTACACACTTTCTCTACACACTTTAAATTTTTTGAGCAACTGAATGTTAAGTAGAGTTTAAAAGATTAACAGTAGAATAGACTAAGGAAATATAATGTAGACCAGGCCTGCTTTGGCATGCACTACAGTAGTCTTAATCACTGTGGCAGTTTAAATAGCAATTAAACAGCGAATACTGCCTTTAGCTTTAATAATATATCCGAAGAGAACTGCATAAGCGTATATAATATTGATAGCATGGGTATAGACTTTGATGTAACGGAGGACATTGATGAAGTGGAGGTAATGTTGGCTGCAGGAGGGACGAATCGAGCGCACTGGGAGGATGTCACCGAGAATACTCCACTAACGTTCGTCAATGACTGCGTCTCATTCACAACGACTGTATCAGCTCGCTATTGGCTGATCGACTGCCGCCATATCGAAGATGCCACTAAGATGGCCACAGAACTGTATAGGTATGTGATTAATTCAATGTCACCGAGTGAGAATAATTAAAAATTAAGATAGATTGAAAAATTGAATGATGACTGATTGATCCCATTGATACCATTGATGTTTGTCAATGGTAAATTTACGACTGATGATGACGATTGATGATCATTATTAAATGGCTTGTTGTATTGTAATGTTAAATTGTTTTTTATGCTTATGATGATAGTAAAAAGTAACAGTTTGATTGAAATACTCGATTTGAAATTTTCCACTCAGGGAGGCGATTCATGTGCCATTCATGTCGCGTTTCGTTGTGTACGCGAAACGCACTGACGAACACCAGGCGCAACTGAGGTTGTTCTGCGTCACTGATGACAAAGAGGACAAGGCCCTTGAACGCATTGAGAGGTTCATTCAGGTTGCCAAAAGCAGGGATGTTGAGGTGGGTGGAAAAATCTTAATTTTACTTCCAGCAATTTTTATAAAAATGTTTTTCGAACTTTGCCCAAACATGAAAGTTATTCTAATTATTTTAATGTCAAGAGGCATCCAAATATCCAACCATCAAATTATTAAAACAAAAAATGCATTCATCAGTCAGTGGCACAAGATTATAAAAAAATATAAACGGCTCCTATAGTAATAACACAGTTGTTTACGAAATATCTTTCCAACAGGTTCACGAAGGCAAACCAATTTACCTGGAATTCGGCGGCAATTTGGTTCCAATCGCTAAATCTGGAGAACAGCTATCGATACCATTCAGGGCTTTCAGGGAGAACCGGGTGGCGTTCCCGGTCATGATCAAGACCCAGGACCTGGAGCCGATGTGCCGCTGCCAGTTCATGAGGGATCCTAAAGTCCCCAAAGGAGAGCCTTCGCCTGCACCCGTTAGTAAAAATTTTTTTAGGACCTTTGAAATTAATTGTTCTAGCGCATAACTGTATACAAGAATAGAATTTAAGAGATAATTTTGGTAGGTTAAAATAAGAAGAGAGTCTATATATTGAAATATCTACGCTAACGCTATCTATATAATGGGATCGAAATTGGCAACACACCTTTCATATTTTTAAGTATCATATCATAAACAATTTTTAGTAACATTTTGTAACTAAAAGTACACATAGAATGCAAAGGCGGTGATTTCGCTATAATAAGTAAGTAAGTAACACTTAAGGCGAGGTATTCCCGCGAAAATTTGGCAAGCGCCAGATTGCGACTGGCGGGGTAGCGGGCGGCGCGGAACGAGCAATCCAGCGCGGCGAAACACAGTTTTCATCGGTTTTTAATTGATTAAAAAAAAAGGGGGATGTTTATCAAAACCTTAGTGCGTGGACAATCTAGGAAATTTAAAGAGGAATATTATTATATATTTTTGGGTAACAAAAGATCGTAATTATTAAATTGGTACACCTTGAAAGGTTTTATTACGTGTTGTGTTCGTGATGCATTTCTATCGAGCAAAGTATATGTAATCGTGTATCACATACGTGGAAGATCTAGACAGAGGTTCGAACTATAATATGATTTTTTTTTGGAATTTTTAAACGATATTTCAAACTTCTACAGGACTTTGAAATCACTACTTAACGCACGTTTTTCGAAAAACCGCGCCTTAAGCGCTATAAGTGATCTGTTGCAGACAACCTTGTTGTAAAGAGTGCTAGATAGTAAAATACTTGGTTAGAAAATAGTACAACGACTGGCAAAACTTTTCAATTGAACTTTGCGTGAGCAGATTGCCGTGCTGAACATAATGGTGCCAGACGACATCCAGCCGGAGCGCGCGTCTCCGCCGCCGGCCGACGCCGTGCCGCGCCGCACCATAGAGCAGGAGCGCGTCTGGAGGCAGCGGCTCAGCGACCCGAGGTACTTATTACCATCTATACTACTAGCACAGAAGACAATAATAGTACTGTTACGCCCGCGGCACGCCCAGGACTTAGGCGCGCCTGCGAAGCGTTATCACGAAGGAAGTTGAAGTTACGCGCTGAGCGACGAATAGAAACACAAAATTGGCACAGAACCAGAATACAGATACAGAAAACGCAAAGTCAAAAGCCAAAAGTCAAAGTCAAAGAATTTATTTTTATCTTTGGAATATCACTTAAGTTAGGTAAGTTAAGAAACCAGACAAACAAACAAAACAAAATGACACTATAACTTGAATTTTATTGGTGCCATTTACCAATCATTTTTCTCACTATGTTTGTAGGTAGGTATGTGTTTTTTATTTTTTAACCCTGTTTTACCTCAACACACCCTCTATGGTCACTATGTAATATCGAGGTAAATATTACAAATATAACCTAATTTACGAAAAATATTTAGTTAATCATAAATTATATCTTGCCAATACATCTGTTTTGAGAATTCTATTATTTATACATAATAATATATTGTTTTGGTAAAGGCAAGTTTGTGGTTTAAAATGGTAGGTATCGCCAATCCATCTGTATTGCGACGCCTAGACAAATAATGCTTTGTTTCATTTTAGGCTGGAAGACATCTGTAATCTACTAGGCAAGGACTGGGTAGCACTAGCTTATGAATTAGGAGTGAGTGTAGCTACTGTCAACCAAATCCAAGCCAAGAGGATCACTACTACTGAACAAGCTCAACTGATGCTGAAGCTTTGGAAGACTCAGTCTGGCACCAAGGCCCAAGGTACGAATGGAAAATTTAAAAAACAATTTGTGAAAAAATCTCAAGACAAACGTGTTTATGTTAAACAATGTTTACTTGTAGATACAACACTCGAGCTAGCCCTTTGTCGTATTGGCAGAGACGATATTATTGCACCACAGTCCGATGTCACAAATGAAAGGAGAATTCAACGCAACATTTATCAAGAACGTCAAGCTTCAGAAGAAATCGAAGCTTACAAAGGTAGGTACTTAGAACATTACGTAACAAAATTAATTTCTCATAAGTTGTGATTTTTTCAGATTACATTATATTATTCTACAAAAATAGCATACAGTCTGTAGCTGTAATAGAGAAGGACAGACAAAAACTTATTTTTCCTTTTCTATTCTAATTTATCAGTTAATAATTTAAACGGGATTAGACCACTACTAATAAATATTTAATTTTAGCTGAAGAAGACAACAAACTCAAAGAGAAATTATACGAGGATAACCAAATAGCTGAACATATGCGGGAATCTGAACACGATCAAGACGAAGCTAAGTACTCACCAGAAGAAAAATCTGTCGTTGAAAAAAGTGAAATCGAGAGAACTCCTACACCCAGTGAAGATAGTGAAGAGGAAGGTTCGTTTATTGAAAAACACTATATAAATTACATTATAAGACGTGATCTTGATTTTTTTAAGTTTTTGGAGAGAGGTAGAGACATCCCACATATTATTATTATATGCCATAATATAATATTATCATTGTTTCCAGATGTAAAGCGTAGTGTAGCAGAACGAAAAGAACAAATTACAAGAAAATTAAGTCAAAGTAAAATACCAGCCTCAAAACAGAAAAAAGAAATTCGGGAAGAAATAATAGAAATAAAGACTCAAATAAAACCTGACATTAAAAAGTTTCAGGATATAGAGCAAAAGTCCCAAGAAAAAGAGCCTAAACTGGAGCGAACTCGTTCTAAAACATCTCCTGAATCTGTCGAAGAGGTAAAGGAGCCGGAGCCAGAGATAATAGAAGTACCTGAACCTAAAAAGGAAGAACCCAAGCCAGCAGAACGTCCTATGGAACAGTTCAGGAAATTTGATCCCTCGTCACCAGGCAAACCTACTCCTAAACATTTACAGCGACATATGAGAAACGAATCTATGAAATTTTCTTCCGGTGATTTTTCAAATGTCACTATTACGCCTAGAAAATCAATAACAGTGGATACCAGTGAAACAAAACAAACTTCTGTAACTAAAACAGACATGACGATAAAAGAAACTATTTCCCAGAAAGAAATCTTCACTTCAAAAGTAGAGGAAAAGTTAGATGATGGTGAAAGATCACCAGATTTAGTATCAGAAGAGGAAAAAGATATAGCTGAGGCTACATTAAAGCATAAAATAAGTTCATTTGAATCTAAAATGTCCAAAGAGCCCATTGATCTACCTAAAACTACAGTTAAACTAACAAAAGAAGCTTTAAAGAAACATACAATGCAACAAGAACAAAGCATTGAATATACTCAAGAATTTGTACGAAAACAGTCTGAGATATCTGCTATAGAGACTTTAGAACACGTAAGTAAGAAGGTTAAAGTTTTAGAAACAGAAAACCATATCGAGTCAGTTAAATCTGTCAAAGAGACTATTCACCAATTTGACACAAAATCTAAGGATGGCGATAAAAATAAACCTTATCAAAAAACTATGAGAACTGATTCTACATTAGTTCAGGTATCATCTGAAGAAGATAGTGAAATGTTAAAAAAGTCAACTGATTCAGAAACTGAAACTGAATCGCAAACAACAATAAAAGATGATAAAAAGATTAGAAGCAAATTAGATCGAGATGTATTTGACAAAAAACTGGACTTGAAACCAAAATATGGGTTGGACAGTAAACAAAAACCAGACAAGTCTAAAAAGACCGGTGATGATGATAGTAAAGGTGAAGCTGTTGCTATTAAAGTACAAAAGCTTGAAAAGCAAATGACTGAAGAATTAAGATCTAAAGTTAGTGAGGAAGACGTCACAGAAACTTTTGAAGAAAAAGATGTGTCTGTAAGTGAAAAAGTTAAAGAAAAGGTAAGGTTTGTACTATCTAAACATAACTTGTACTTGCGATAGTTGGTGTTTGGTGAAACTCTGTTGTAAAAAACACCTGTACTTGTTTCATAGTTTATTCTTGTGGGAAAAGCCCTTGTTTAATCTTTTGTAAAAACACTGAATTATCTATTCTAATGTATATCTCCTTCCTTCTCTTTTCTCATATTTTTTTTTTACATTTCATTTTAGGTTGAAACCCAAGAATCTCTTGCTAGTGTCAAATCTGACTTAAGCAGACATACTAAAACGGATTCTATGGGATCCGACCTGCAAGATACAACAGGTCCAAAAATATCTCAAGAGTCACCAGTACCGTCAATCGTCGACAAAGTTGACTCTATAGCTGACTTGCAGCAAAGTACCGAAAGAGACTTCAGTTTCGTATCACAAACCGAGTCTAAAGTCTATTCTAAAGATTCTAAGCATAGAAGTGACTCTTTAGATGAATCATCCCAATTCTCTGATTTAGAAGAGCAACTGGGTACAAGTCCTGCTCACAAACCTCATTTAGAAAAATGTTTTGAACCATCTGTATCTAAATTAGCCGAGAGAAGTGAAGTATCTTCCAGACATCAAACACTTGAATTTTTAAACTTTGAAAAAGAATTTAGTTCACAAACCCAAGGTTCCGTTCTTGTTACCAAAGAAATAGACAAGGTATTATGTTTTTTTTTAATAACTATCTTCTGTATTGCTGAGTTTTTTAACTGTTAATTACTAATATGTCAACTTTTTTAGGTGTCTCCAAAAGAATCTCCAGTGATAAGTGCAAAGGCGCGTCAATTCATAGAAACCGTTCCAGAGGACGACTCTGTCCAAGAATGTTTCTTTTCAAAACGAATATATTCTGACTCCTTAGAAGATTCGGAGCACACCGATTCTAGACGGCATTCTGAAGCGGAATCTTTAAAATCAGATCAGTCTGATGTGAAAGCCAAAGTGTCATCATCCGAATTTGATGAGCGAGCTGAATATGAAGGAACAGCAGATTCAGGTAGCGGATTCGGTGATGAAAAGTTTGAGGAAAGTATCGGTTTTACATCAATGAAAATTGATCCTAAGGTATTTGATGACAAACAAGACTCAGAGTCTGACAAAGAACCAGATGTAGTCTTTAAAAAGATGGGACCAAAACGACACTCAAGATCTGACTCACTATCGATTACCAAGTTAAGCGACTTAACTGATGCAGAACCTCCAAAACAATCTACGCAAGAATTTCAAGTGATTGTTACTGAAGCTGAAGAAGTAGACAAATCTGAAAAAGATGAGCCATCTGATAAAATCTCTTCGGAGAGTAGCAGAGAAGTAGAGATCTCCGATAGAAAATCTTCAGAGGGTATATCTGATAGAATAAGTTCTGAAGATGCTGTAACGGATAAAAAAACATCATCAGAAGAGGACGCAGCCAGAGAAGGTGAACAACTATTGGAACATGGTAAAGAAAAAGACATAGCTGCTGATTTAAAAGGAATTGTAAAAGAAACTGGAAAGATTGAAACAAGAATTGTAAAAGAAGACACTATAGAAAAAGGTACGATAAATTGTATTTTATATGTAATGTAAACTGCTTTCATACTGTTTGCCCTTTTACTTTAAAATTTAATTTTTTTAATTACCTTTTAAATATATTTTTAGTTGAAGTTATAAAACGACAATCAGTGACTTCAGCCGGTTCTGGATCGGTCAGTGAACTTCGTCTGGAGGAAAAGCGTTTGTCTGACGCTCACAGTCTTACAGAATCTAGAGATTATACATTTGAAGAATCAGAAGATGATATTGGTACACAAGGAACCCATGTAGATGCTTCAAAGGTTGAATCTAAGCAAGAAACTGAGAAATCAAAAATTGTAAGCAAAGCAGATGCTTTCAAATTAGCGAAATTAACGCATGGTGATTCATTAGATGACGTAGAAGGTTTTCCTGAAGATCACGTCACAGACTATGTTCACAAACTGCCACACATTGCTGAAGTTGGGTGAGAAAACAATACAATTTAATACAAAATTTTAGTAGTTTTCACTGTTCTATATACTTACCAATTTTTATGTTTCAGAGCTACGTCTGATAAAGATATAACTAATGCATTTCTAAGTAAAGAAAGGGAAGAACAGTTGAAACGAGAAATAGTTCATAGTACTGCAACTACAGAATCTAAAAAAGATTCTCCAGTAATCTACTCGAAGGAATCCGAAACAACTTACTCTATTTTGAGAAAAGAAGATCCAACAATGATAACAAATGTTACTGTTTCCTCAAAAGATGCAACAGTAGAAAGACATATTGAGACCAAGACTGAAACCAAGGTTGGAACAACAAAGTTTGATGTATCGAAAATTCGTACTGATACTCTCGGGCAATTTGATGTTAGTAGTAAAAGTGAAACAAAAGATGCCAAAAGGTTTGTACCTCAAGACTTAGACCTTAAAGAAGTTTCAGAAATTACAAAAGAGCAAGTGAAGCCCGTTATTGACGATATTTTACATAAAGGTACGATTGCAGCCGCAGCTAGAAGTCCAGTTTCAGAGAAAGATATTAAAAAAGAAATTATAGAAACTGATAAAAGATCTTACGATGCTAAAGCGCCTCACAAAGAAGAGCGAAGATATTCATGTATAAGTCCTGCTATATCTTTAGAAAAAATTGCTGAATCGGACGTGGAAGATGATGAAGAAGAAGATAAGGTAACAAGTGTTCCTGAACCACCTAAACAGACGGAAACTAAAAATGTTATTAAGAAATCTGATTCAGCAATGAAACAAATGGCTGATAACATTGAAATCATAATTAAACAGGCCTCTGAAGACTTTGATGCATCATCAGAAGAGCATGTAGTTGAAGTTGCTCCAAGTGATAAAAAAACAGCGGTAGGAGAATTGGAAGGACAAGTATCTGTTGACTCTATAATAGAAGAAGCTGTAAATAAAGTAGAAGATTTTCTAGAAAAGGAATCAAAAGAAAAAGAAATTGAAGCAAAGAAAGAAATCGTATACGAAGAAACTAAGAAATTTGTAAAAGAAAGACCAGGGTTAATCAAATCACTATCGAGAGATAGTGGAGAAATCGTTATCATGCCTAAGAAAAAACATCCTAGAACATTTTCTGTTCAAAGCTCCCCTGAAGAAGTTGAAGAGCAAATTTACACTGACTCGGAATCTGGTAAGTTTTGAACTGAAATTATTCTGCAACTTGTAAATGGTACATTTTTGGTGTAATGTTGTCACTATTCGTTTAATTATTGTTCTTATATTAGGTAAAAACATTATTACTGCCTGATATTCGTTATAAATAAAGCCGTATTTACAACACATTATTATTTAAGATTTTGGTTTTATAATTCGGTAATGTAATTATAATCAAGTTAGAAAGAAAATTTCTACTTTACGTTTAATTTTTATATCAATTTTCTATCAGATATGGATAAAGCAAAAGTTTTGGAGATAATTGAACCATCATCAGATTTAGACGGCAAAGCTCCTGTAGCCAGCTTTGATGCTAGGAAAATGCGCACTGACTCCCTTGATGACGCTGATGATTTTCCAGAAAGAGAGGTATTTGCACACTTTTGAATTTTATAACCTAAATAAATCATTTATATTTTTATTTAATTTTATTCAAATATTTATTGTAGGTAGAATACTTCGGCGATGATGGGAAATACCCTGATGACTTACCAGAAACTTTTACCACAACAAGTACACAAAAAAGCGGATCTCTCATATCATCAGTTCCTGGTCCAAGTGCTCCAAGACCAGAGTTAGACGATGAAACATCATCTCCAAGGTTTAGTAAGAAAACGCATTTTGTAGAAAGTGTGATGAGGACCGATTTGGTATCAAAATCAACTACTGAATCCTCAGTTACTACAGTCGTCTCCACTCTTACTAAATCTTCTGATGAAGAACAGAAGTCAGTTCTTGAAGAAGCCACGTCCGCAGATTTCTCTAAAATAAGTGGAGCTGATTTGGTCAAGGACCTTTCAAAAACATCTATAGAAACTAAAGAAGATTCCCGGTTTGAAGAACAAATGGAAGACCGAGGTACTCCTGATTTGTCGAAGAAATCACTTGATCTTACAAAAGATTATTCTAAATCATCAATCGATAGCAAAGATACTTCGAGAGATTTTGCTACTAATGAGTTATCAAAAGATTCAACAGTAGACCTTACGAAAGATTTTTCTAAAGCTTCCGTTGAAAGTGTTAGAGAGACATCAAAATCTTTAGATGAAAAAACATTTTCTGAAGACCAGTCCTCTTTAGAAGTTTCCAAAACTTTGGCTTCCGACGCATCTGAAGGTATAGCTGCTATTAAGGATGTTTTCGAAGAAGATAGATCACTTTCTAAAATTGCCAAAATTTCTAGTACGTCTCAAGAAGTTTCGTTTCTAGCTGATAGTAAAATATCTAGTGAACATGAAGTTTTACAAAAAACTAGGACTTCCGAAAAGATGCACGCTGAAAAAGATTTCATTGGTGAAATGGAAGAACAAATTGAATCTTTGAAATCGGAGTTTAGAAAAGAAGAAGAAAGTTTGAAACATCAAGATAAACCTGTTAGCAAATTAGAAAAAAGTTCTGAACAGGAGCACGCAAAAGATATTGATGACGAAGCACCAGACATAAGGGAATTAAGTAGAAGATGCTCTAATCTATTGGATGATATATCTCAAGCTGCTATTATCAAAATTGATTCTAGCCATGTTACACACGGTGAATATTCTACTGTCTTTATGTTTATATAAAACACATTTATTTTTTATTTCAATGTTATTTTACCATTTTTCAGATCTCGTGTCAAAATTTTCTAGAACTCCACCTCCTTCCCCTATAGATCTAATAGGAAAAGACAAATCTAAAGTAGAAGAAAGTTCTGGTGATAAGCAACCCGGGCTACAACTAAGAGGTAATCTTCAAGATATACAATATTTTTTTGCATTTTAAACGTAGTAGGAGAATCTATAGCTAGTTTATAAATAGATTCGTTTAAAAATATCGTTAAATTAAAGAGAAATTACATTAGTCACTATCAGTAAACTAGCTTATAGCTTTAACTTCATTACACAGGTTGTATGGCGGCAGCTAAGCAAATATTGAAAGGACTTGGCCAGTTACAAAGTTTGAGTAACTTTTTCCAAGAAACTTATCTTGGATATAGCTGCTGTACTGTGAAAAAGGATCTTTTTTTTTTCGCTTCGGTAATAGTTGAGCTGATCCATTGACTGAACATTTCCTTTCAGTATTTGCTAAGCCCATTTACACCCTGTATATTATTATGACCAATATAGAATAAGTATGTAGGTAGTATTTTGTACAGTCAGATTATTCACTGTAGCTTATTTCGACCTTAGAGGGCTAGATGTAGATGCTAACTGAGACTAACATATAGGTTCCGAAACTTCGTTCCTGGATGCAAGTCGTCAATCACCACGAGCATCCTCAGCTGGAGATAGCCTGATCAGTGAAACCGAGGCTCATCAAAGTGGTCAGTATCACTGCTTAGCCCTACTACATTATCATACTAACACTTAGTAATATCTAGGACCAAATCCTTATTTCTTATCTAGCAAATTCTAAACGACAAACTTAATTTTGTTTTTAATTATGGTAATGATAAAGTATGCAAGCTTAATGCAGTAGTAGTGGCAAAGTAGAGTCATAGCGAAACTTTACTCCAAATAGTTTAGATTGAAAATTTTAATGTTCACCGTAAAATTATTTGCCACAGTCTTTATTTAAAGCCAATTATCGCATGTTCATGTAAAGGTTCATACAAAAGTAGTTGTAACATCGTTGTAATACAGATGCTCTAAAAAATACCGGCGAGGAGATTATACAGATAGTTTGCACTTAGAACGGCACTTCTCACAAAGTTCACAAATGTCCTCAAATGAGAGAATTTTAACTTAAAAAAATAACGTCTATAATCAGGATCATTGTTGTATTTGCAATAGTCACTTATATGTTTCGCTAATATTCGTCAGCACAGTAAAATTTACTTTCTTTCTTGCGGAGCCCTTACGTTGCTATAGGTAAGTGGATCCACGGAGAACGAGAGTCATCCTTTTTTATTGTTATTGCTTTTTCGTCTTCTTCGAAATCGAATTATTTTAATTAAATTTACTTCGCAGTTTTTTTCATCCAGAACCATTTTTCACTTTGAGTAACGTTTCGCTTTGATTCGATATCTTCTGTCGTTTGTTTTTATTTCACCATCATCCAGCAGCGCAACATACTTCATCTTAATTCTACCATGTTGAAAAGTATTTATGCTTTCTGGTGCTTTTACGCCAGCCTTTAATATTGTTTACTGTATGTAAAGCTACGTGCACTATTGTATAATAATAACAAATTAACTGAAATGTTATCAAATCGTACATTTACTAACACGTTTCGTCAAATTTAATTCTCGCACTGTTTACAAATTATTAATAATTGATTATATAATACATATAAGTGTTGCATTATACCGTTTTTTTATTTACAGATATTTTGACGACAACATCTATGGAACTTAGTGCTGACGCCAGACCAAAATCGCCTACTAAACACTTAGCGGATAATTTGTCTTTTATCAACGTCGATCAGCCTACGTTAACGACCAGTGCTAGTGAGCTAGTGGACCGTACAATAGAAAAGAGTATTAATGTTATTGGTCAAATAAAGCATGAACAACTTGCTGTCAAAATGGAAGAAGAACAAAAATCGACTTTAGCTGATACTTTTTACTCTGAATCACATATTGAAACATCTACTTCAACTTCATCTGTTCACAAAAGAGAAGGAATTACAACTACTGCCGAATTACAATTTCAAAGCATTGATCCTCGTGCTATGATGTCTGACATGGTAGCTAAGTTTAGCGGGACTGACGACTTCAATAATAGTACAATTCTGACTCACAAAGAAACTGAAACGAAAAAAATATCAGGTCAGGAATATTTTACATCAAAACAAGTATCTTCTTCTGATGATGATTCACTTATCATCAAAACTGAAACTACTCATGAATTACGTGGTCAAGAACATGAAGTGAGAGAAAAAACTGTCATAAAAAGAGAAGGTGACCAAACAGAAACTTCACATAAAAAACTAGAGAAAGCACATGAAGCTGCAGCAAAAAGATCTGATGTAGAAACCAAAACAATGTTTAAAAGTACAGATGATACTGATATTATAAAAGTGGAACGTGAATTTACTGAACAAGGTCTCTATTCAGGTCGTCAAACTAAATCGGAAGAAAAGATGACTGCAATAAAAGACGAGTCGATAAAAAAGAAACATGAGATAAAAATTTCAGAACGAGACATGTCAAATGAACAATGGGGTAAAGAGTATTTTACAGAACCTGGAGAGCTAGAAGATATCAAAGAAGATGAGGATACTAAGTCGCGAATAGCTTTTGTAGATTCTTCCATTAAAATAATAGAAAAAGATGAAGTTGTTTCTTCTGTTGAGGTATCAGAAAAAGGAAAAGTCATAAGCTCTAAAACCGAACACCACAAAGAAGAATCAGTTATAGAAAGTAAAGAACATGATGACTTAAGTTCTGAGGCTTCTCATGCTCCGAGTTTTAAAAGTGAGACTGCCGATCGGCGTGGTTCTTCAGAATTAAGTCCAAAAAGTAGATCTAAATCATTTAAAAAAGAAAATGAGGTGTATGAAGTAGATTTTATAAAGGAAATAAAAGTTTCAACGTCACCAGTCAAAAGCTCATTCAGTCGTACTGGAAGTCAGGACACGCAGTCTGAATCTGAAGCTGCACCTGAGCTACCCCATGATGGAGATACACCAAAAAAAGACAAATTATCTAAATCTCCAATTAAGATGCCCCAACAACAAATACAAGATCAGGTTTGGGAAGTTTCAATTCAGAAAGCTGATTCATTTGAAATGGCCGATGATATACCAAAACTGACCAAAGTTCGAACTACAACTGAGTCTGCTACTACAAAAAGTTCTGATAGTGACACTATTATGGAAATTCGGAGTATTCCATGCACTAAGGCAGAAGAGCCAACTAAACCGACCAAAACTGATATGTCGCCAGGCACATATGAAATTACTGACGAAATAAGTTCAACTTCGAAAGATATCATGATTAAGTCTGGAGAAAGTGTAGATACAGAATGTATGGTAAAATCTTTAGAATCCCATGAAGGAGAAATCTTACAAAAATCATTAGATTCGACCGTTAGTGCGGAAACGTTGCATGCTTCAGAATTTTCCACTGAAGCAGATTCTGCTTTTTTAACGGGAACTGATCACAAAAAAGAAGAAGTAAAGTTAGTAAAAGAAAAAAGCCTTGAAGATATCTGTAGTAGTGGTTATGATACAGATCTTTCGTCTGCCGAGTTTCAGGCCACGAAACTTGAGTCAGAGCGAGTGGACTTTGACTCTTTAATGTCTGCTCAGCCTCTTGCCGACTTATCAGTTTTGGAAAAAACTATTGATGAAGTCAAGCAGTCTCTTGAAGCAGCACAAGTTGAAATCATTAGCGAAAAAAATGATGGCAGTAGCAAATACAAGCAATCTCCTTCTGAGTTCCAGTTTAAACTTTTGATAAGCCCAGACAGGCCTGAAGTTATAACCGAAGAACCTCATCATACTGATGAAAATGTGGAGAAAACTATAACTGTAACTGGAAAAAAGGAAGTGACGTTGGACAGCCAAAGATCAGAAAGCGTATCACAGAAAATAAGTTCTCAAGAAGAAACAACATATTCAGATGAAGATAAAGATACAGTTCATATGATAAAAGAATCAAGCCCACCTTTAGATGGCGGAGATATATCTATTAAATCTGACAGTGGACCGCATTCTATTCTTGAAACAGAGAGTGATATTATTTTATCCGATCATAATGGTTCATCAAAAGAAAGCCCCGTAAAACTTCGAGTGCAAAAACACGTGAAGTCAAAATTGAGCGTTGCTGAACGACGTTCGGCCTCTGAAATAGAAGGTTGGTCAAGTTCAGGTTCAAGCCATTATCATAGTTTTGAGCAATCCGAAGGCAGACCATTATCATCAGACATAGAAGTCATGATGACAGCTCAAAGTGGCACTGAATTTGACACAGCACTTACTAGTCACGACGTATCGTCACAGTCGTTACGAACTTCCAAAGATTATTATACGGCTGCTAGTTCTCTTGCTTCTAGAGATAGCATGAAAAGCTTGGATTCAGATGGCTCCAGCCATGTAGCTAGTATAGATATATCAGATGCTTCTGAGACACTAGTGCCATCTGCAAATGAGTTAAAAGAAGAATTAATGGAAAGCAGCACGTACGTCGAACACTTTTTGCATGAAGGCGAAAAAGTTAAAGTGAAAGACATGAGCGATGATGATATTTCAGCTTATGAAGATGAACAAAAAGGTGAGAGTTCAGGAGTGGAACCCATGGGAAAAATGAAAAGATCTCATGAAATGAGATTTTTAGCAAAAGAGATGATACCTGAACACTTCCCAATAGAAAACGTAACTGGAAGTACAGAAGTAGACGAAGATTCTTCAAAAGAAAAAGATGGATCTGATACTACAATATCTAGTCAATTAAAAACTGATGAAATTCTTTCTTCTTCTATTTCTAAACTAGATATGTCATCTTCATTATCTCAACCTGATCTTGACAAAGATGAAATAAAAGAACATATCACAAAACACTCAACGCACGAAGATCACGCAATCCCATTTGCAACTACAAAAATAGAAACTCAAAAAAGGGAGTTCGTTGACGTAGATAGCCAAATAATTCCCGTTGGATCAAGTGAATATGAAGAAATAGTTAAACATGGTAATATTACTACAGATGCCAAGAAACTAATTAAAGAAGAAACGACCGTTATATCAAAAACATCTGTACACTTCTTAGAAAGTGGACAGCAAAAAGACGAGCCAATGGAAATTCAGGAAGAATGCGTTCAAAAAGTCGTCAAAGATGTAAGTGTCGTTCCATTTTCACTAACTGATATACCGCCTAGTCAAAGAGAGTTTGTAGATGTTGACGATGATATTATTCCTATTGGATCAAAGCAGTATGAAGAAATATTAAAGTCAAAAAGTGATTCTTCGGTACCTAAAACAAAAGCTGAAAAAGCCATCGTTAAAACACCTGACTCTCAATTAGATAGTAAGCCTAGTTCAACATCTAGTTTGAAAACTCAAGACCATCTATCAACTCCACAAACACCGTTATCAGCGCCAAGCCAAAGCTCAATTTCTACTGACAATGGCCGAGAATACGTTTTAGATGATATTTATGATATATCTGAAACTCCAGAATTGCAACAAATTACAGAGAGTAGTCGATCAGAACTGCTAGTAACAACTGAAGAAAGAATCATGCACACCCATCCAAAAGATCAGGACTCCCCAACAAGTGACGAATTTGAAATGGTTGACAAGCCCAGTGAAATGGACGACTTTGTCGTTATCGAAGAAGTCGCAAAAGAAGCTCAAGAATCTGATCCTGAAGGCAAAAGTGTTAAAATAAAGGCGCAAAAATATATTCAGCAGCACGATACGGAAGTAGAAGAGTATTTAAGCAAAGCATCGAAAAAACAAGAAAGTACAAGCAGCGCTTCTGGTTCTTTATCTGATGAAGAGTTACTTCAGTACGAACTCGAACAAAAGAGGCTTCAAGCCCAAGAATTAGCTGAAATTGAAGCTGGAAAAAGGTGGATTCAAATGCAGTTTGAAGGTGATCCTAGGTATGATTATGAAAGAGTTCCTTTAGAAGATATTAAAGAAGAAGAAATGACTGATTTTGATGCAAGTAGAATAGGAAGTTTAAGTTCTCAAAAGGAATCAATTGGAAGCTACGGTAGTTTCAGAAATTCCTATGGCAGCCTGTCAGAATCTGAAATGGCATCACGATTAAGATTTAGAGTCAGAGGTGAAAATGATGATGTTTCAATTAGCTCATTACAGGAATTCGAAAACCTTGAAAGAGCATTAATGGAACAATATGGTCAACAATCTTCATCTTCTCAAGATTCTTTGAATGGTTCTTTACCAAAACGTTATATTCTAAGTAAAAGTCAAGGTGATGATATTTCAGTATCAAGTCTAAAAGAATTTGAAGGCCTTGAATCAGCGTGTCTTGAGGCACTGAAGGCTGAAGTCCTTGCTAAGCAAAAAGAAGCTCTCTTGCAAGCCGACCCAAAGGTGGTGAGTGGTAGTTTCTTAGAGCAAGAAAAACGTTCTTACGGTAGTCCTCCCCAAAAAAGCAGTGATAGTTGCAGTCCTCCTCAGAAAAGTGGAAGTCCAAGCCAAAAGAGCGGTAGCCCGTCACAAAAAAGTGGTAGTCCGTCACAAAAAGGCGGTAGTCCTTCCCAAAGAGTAGGTAGTTACGGCAGTCCTTCACAAAAGCTTCTAGCTGATACAATGACAATAAGAAAACTTATAGACCAGACTATGGCATTAGAACAAAGTATTCAAGAACAAACATGCCCTAGAGTAGTAACAGTAAAAAAATTTGACGATAGAGGCGCATTTTTTGTGCCAGAACCGGATACAGACTCTCAACAAAAACCTATCGAAGTAATAGAAGAATGTAAGAAGACATCTTCGTTTGTATGTGCTGCTGCTCCAAGTGATGGATCAGCTGAATCAATTCCAGGTGACTGTGAAGAAATGATGAAACTACTAGAAAAAGAAGAAAAATCTACTAAGGATAAAGCTGTTACGCGTACATTTACAGACGACGGTGTAATTGAAGTTGTCAGAACCACGACCGTAATTCAACAGAGATTTGTTGATGGCAAAAAAGTTTCTGAGACAGTAACTAGTACAGATGGTGAAGGCGGTGTAGACATTCCTGCAAGACCTGTACAATATGACGAAGGACCGATGTCTTTCGGATCTGAAATGTCATCCTCTATAGCATCACAGCCATCTGAATTGGACAGCTTGACGACCGTCGTCGAAAGACACTCACATACACATTCTGACGGTGAATCTTACACAGTAACTAAACATATGCTAGTGACATCTTCTGAAAGACCTGAGGATTTAGATCTATCACGAGAAGGGAGTGCCGCTCGTGAGATATCTGTGTCACCTTCTTCCGGAAGGTCGATCACTCACAGCGTCATTTCCTTTTCTGGTAAACACTTTACAGATCCAGCTAGTGGTTCCTGGAGTGGCCAGGATGAAGAACTGAGCTCATCTGGAAGTTTTAGTCGGTGAGCATTTATGTAATATTTAAAATTGAACTATCTATTAGTAAATTCTATTAGCAAACTGCTGAACTTGCTCTAGCAAGTTAAGAAAGATGAACGAACTTGTTGGTTTACGGGGTTTTAAAAAAGATATGGGTGCCTAACAAAGCCTTAAATTCTTAAACAAAGTTTTAATTTTTACTTGATTTCAATGTAGTGTTTGTCGAGAGCTTGGTAAAAAATTATTGAGTTTTAACATTATATATTTTTATAGGGGTGCTAGAGCTGACCTCATGCTCGGTAGTACTGACAGTTTGGAAGCAACCAGCTCGAATGCCACTCGTGCAACTTACAACTATGAAGTTGATACTCCGATGACAGGAAGCCTCACTTCGGGAGGTAACAACAATTTTAGTTTATTTGTTTTAAGTGTATCCCTTAGCTTAAGCTACTGCATCTCCCTCGAACATAATAATAATGTATAATTTTCAAGAATTCCTTAAAAGTTGACTTTTTAAAGCTTGCATAAATTTCATTTTATTTTATCTTTGCAGATTTTTACCTTCAACGTCGCTTATAAATATTTTTACCATCTTATTAAGCTTCACTTGCGCTATCTATAGACTAAACTTTATCGTTTTCATTTCAACTCTTGATTGTTTTAATTTTTGTAAAATAAACCGCTAGTGGAACACTTTGTTTACAAAATTGCTTTGCCAAGCTTGATACTAATCAGATGATAACAGCGGTACACCCTCCAGGGTCGAATACCATGGTGTCTTCCCTGGACACCCTTGACCCAGTCACTGCCGTCCAGATGGAGAGTTTGGAACATCAGTCCACAAGTGAACAATTCTCCCACGACTATGAAGTGCAAGAACCTGATTCCGATACCGAAAGATTAGTAAGTAAATAACATTTTTCCAGCTTATTTGGTATGTTTAATAGTAAACCATTAAAGAGATACTAATTTGCCAAGTTTGCAAGTTACGGGTCATAGAACCAAAAGATTTCGATTATTTTAGCATTTTTATTGAAATTCATTTGACCGGCAATTGACCTATTTGGATGCTTTTAAAGACCTCATAAGCTATGAATATTCCGATATTTAATAAATACAAACAAAAATGAAATGAGACGATGCTTGAATGTTTGTAAACAATGGTCATGTATCAGAATCAGACTTAGCAAATAAAAATATTTATTTGGTACAAACAAAATTAAACATACAACGAATCAACGCAACGGTTACATGTAAACATTACTATATTTCTTTCACCTATTGACTTGAGATGCTTGAGTTTCAAACGTCCGTTCATAAATTCATGCAAGGCTAATGTTATGATTTTGATTTGGATGGAGAGGGAAGGACACTAAATACCCAAGACCACTGCGACCCATGGTGGATCTATTGTAGTCAACCCTCATAGGCTACATAACCTCTTCCAAAACCGACAGCTTCGATTTAGGATTCGGGCTTCTTGGGGCGCAAGCTTGGGCGCTCCCAGCACTCACATTCACAGATAATTATCTGTGAATGTGAGTATGTGCAATGGGGTTTCCTCTTCGTCCGCACAGAATCTGCAGTAAGGGTTTTCTGATAAGCCTATCCTGTTCATGTGCTTATGGAGTTTACAACGCCCAGTAAGGACCCTAATGACTATACGAATGCTCAACCGGTCTAATTTTAGTATCTAGATTCTTGATTTGAGTAGGAACTCTGGAATGAGTTGTTTTGAGTGTGCAAGGCCGGCAGATTCAAGCCAGGTGTTGTGTGCTTGGAGCCTTTCCCAAGCTAATGTTACGTACATTTTCATTTACAATTTTTGTATTAAATTACAGGAACTGGACGGTCGAGTTCCAAAGACTAAAGAGAGGACGATAATGTTCGACAGTACTGATACACTGAGCGCTGTCAGTGGAGACGGTTCAGTAAAAGAGGCTATCGTCGAAACTCCTGCAATGACCTTCTACATCGGAGATACACCTATCCCTCGCGGTAAATGAAAGTCATTTTATTGTAAAAAAAACTTAAATTCCAAATTATTATAATTATAAGCTAAACAATACATGCTAACTTTTGATTAACGACTAAATGCTAAAAAAATATCAACTAGGCTAAGAAATATCCGCTAACGGTTATGAAATAAACGTAAAACTATTCAATGGTAATTTGCTGGAACTTTGATGCCTAAATTACCTGACGGATTTAGGTTTTTGGTATAAAGATAATCTACAACTTAAGCTACTCGTCGAGTACTTTTTAACACCCCGAGAAAAACATATTATTTACATTACAATATTACTCTGAATTTTAGTTAGTAATTGATTTCCCTAATAAGGTAGAGTTTTTTGTTTTTTTCAATAGGAGAAAGACAAGAAGAGGAAGAAGAGCCGCAACCTCAGCTGTCTGGCAGTTGCCCAGCATCCTTGCCTCCAGCCACGCAATCCTCGCCACCCATTCCAGCACAGAGGAGGTAAAAACTTTGCTTATAAGTTACATTCACTTCTTGTAACACCTTAGTCGCGATGCAAAAACTGATTTCATATTTTTTTTAGTTTAAGCAATCATGCCACATTTGATATTCATTCAAATTTGTGTCAAATAGGCTTGAATGACTTTAATGTTATATTCAATTGACCATTTAGCTGTTGGTAATCTCAAGAGTTTATAAACACTTGACATTAGTGAAATCACTAAGGAAGTGCCATACAGTAAAAAAATTAATTGAATTGATGTAACAGCATGATCTACTATGAGTAGGGATTATGGTAACAGCTATCTGTTATCTATATATCAAGGTTTTTGTCTAACAGTATTATAGGCTGTTGCAGTAAAAGTCTAGCATCATCTTCTTCATCTTATTTATGTTATTCATTTTAGCATCACGCTTAATTTTTACAACCCTGATTTGAAGTTCACCGTGATTAGTTTTATTATAATTTGTATTTCGTTTTGGTTCTTCATTCTCAGGTTTCGTACAGACTAAATCGTAGTCTATTGTATAGTTTTTATTGAATATATGTGTACATCGGTTCCTATCAATTAAATGATCCAATATTATCATTGCAGCTGCTATTGCTTAAGTCACTCCTCTGAACAAATCAACAAATAGGTACACTCCTTTATATTATATTGCTACTTATATTTTCTGTTGCTACATTTTCAATATCATCTACCCAACCATTTTTGCTTTTTATTTATTTCATTTGGTCGGTATTGGTTTCGTGTGGAATTTTATTGGATAAAATATTAATTGAAAAACTAATATCACATTTTATAGTTTGTGGATTGCAAGCATGTACGTACAGTGACAGTATCTACTTTAACAATGATAGTTTATTATAAAAACGTTTTGAAACGAGAATGTGTTGATGACCATGATTCAAAATTTTGTTTTTTATTTAAACACGTCATTTTTATTCCAGATCTCTTACGATGTTAGCTAAATCTCCGCCATCCAGCCTGGACGAAACTTCAAAGAAATAAAATCCTTTGTATTTATTTTCACTTCACCTTTTACAGAAATTTCTTCTTCTTATTTATCATTGTTACTTAATTTAAACTCATAGTAGGTATACACCAGTATACCATTTTATATTTCTTGATATTACCTCTAATAAACTGTAGTCGCAATTTTCTATATCTGTTTGAAAAGCGCTTAGATTAGGCACAAAATGATATTAGTATATCAATACATTTTAAAGATAAAAAATAAATTCCTCATATCGAAAGGGACTCGTGATAAAAACGAGAAACTTTCATTAGGAATATAAATACCTAAAAATGTAATCATATTACTCTCGGTGTAGGAAGTGATCAATGTTTTAATACCTAAGTATATTTCATTGTGATAAGATAACACTTGAAGACGTTACTAACTTTGTTTGGACCTATTATGACTAGATTTCTTAGAGATCGTTAAGTCATGATTTATTCTAAGCCTTGTACCAAAGACAAACAGTCGAATAGCTATTATATATTGCTGAACACTCGAACGATAAGTCTTGAACGTTGCGGTCAATTTCTAAACACGCAAGTTTTTTAAATTGGCCAAACTTCAAATATAATTTTGGATAGTATTTTGGTACTCACTTTTGTACTGAAACCGTCGGATTTTTATTCGACACTGGTCCATATTACTACGACCTAGACATCTTAGATAGTGCTTAGCTTTATCTAGTCTTGAATTGAATCAAATTGCTTATTCGAAATTATGACGTTACTCTAGTAGGACTATTAACTATTTATAAGACTACGAAGTAAGTGGTAGATATTTCTGACTTTGTCAGTTTTGTACACGAACAACAACATAAATAATTCTCAGGTATTTTAAAACCTATAATGCGGAATAATAAGAGATGTAGAATGGCTTTATAATGATCAAATCAGTTTTGAATCTGCACAAGTTCTTTCGTAAGTAGATAGGTAGAAATACAAAATATAAGTTAAGATAGTGTATAATTCTGGGATCGATTCTATTAAGTATTTATTTCTTTTTTTCGTATCGTATTCTTTACTTATGCATATTAATTTCAAGATATTCTATCTTCGTTAAAATATTAGTTTTTGCGGGTCCCAAATGTTGCTATTAGACTATAATAATTATTACTATATTATAATCATAGAAAATCAGCCAGGGCTTGCTCACTTCCATTCTTTTATTAAGATTACAAAGCTATAGTTTAACATGGGTGAAACAGAACAAATTGTAGACAAACAAGGTACATAGATCATTGTAGTGATAGATCCACGAAAACGAATTGTGAATGACATTTTGTCATTTGAAACGAGACTGATGGAATATGAGCTAGATTTTTTAAAGGGAAAGACATGCTGAAATCACATGCAAGCTGGTGCTAAATGCTTAAGATCTCGAAGCAAAAGGTTAAGGTATAAAAACTGATCTGAATGATGTATGTAAAAAACGTGGCATAACAATAATCACATTGGATGAGAAGCAATCGTTCCATATCTGAGGCATGGTAAATTATATACTGCGCCATATACTCTCTTAATTCAGTGAAATAAGCCTACGTCATCAAAAGTGCTGCGCTATCAAATTCAGCTATTTGAAGTGGGATGTTTTCGCATGCCTGCTAAACTAGTGCGAACTACACGTTAAATCGATGTTTGACGTCTCTTAATTTAAGTTGACAATCACCTGTCCCTTTTCGTTTTAAGAACGTGAAAGGGACATATGGTACTTAAATTTAAGTTAGAGCGTATTAAGTAGAATCGAGCAAGTGCAGCAGTAATTCAAATGTTTGATTCTTTGTCCATCAATAATGACGTAGGCATGTTTGAGCATCACGTGATAAGGAGTAGACCTTTTTTAGACTATGATCTGCAGAATCGAGGCTATTTAAGAGGTCAAGCTTATTGAACTATTTATAAATAATAGCAATTTTTTAAATATCGGTGTGCTTAAGGATATTGGTATTAAGAGTATTATGCTAATGTCTAACGTTACTGCTGTCGTATTAAGTTTCAAAATCGATTAAGTTGCCCTGTTTCAATTGTTTCCCGTTGTATTTGTAATATTGCTGAATATTCTATCGACTAAACTAAATATTATTGAATATTTAATAAAAAAAATGCTATGTCTCATATTTAATAACTTGTTTTATTTAATTTCGTCCAAAAATAATACAACAACATCGATTATAATTATTTATTTATTAACAAAAACGTACAAAAAATAAATTAAGTTAACAATTCATGTATTTGTAATGTACTTTTAATTTTTCCATACTACTGAACAATTAAAGATGTAAATTTATTATACAATCGGGTTCAATCAATTTGTATTTTATTACAAAATCTATTGGCACATAATTTGCACAACGGTAGTCCAAATAGTGAAGTACAATAAACCAGAAAACTCTTCAAATAAGAAATCGTAAAAGAATAAATAAAATTAAACTAACAATTTACATTACGACGATTTCTCATTCAAATCACTTTCTTTTAAAACTTAAAAACTAATACAGCTTAAATTATTATGGCATTTGCACAAATTTCAAAGCTTCTGTTTATTTTGTATCAGAATATAACGATAATGAGATAAATAAAAAGCATTTAACTTACAAATTACAATAAATAAAGAATAAGTTATCAAGTCTTTACGTTGGTGGTACAATTGATGCCACATGTGGTTTGAAAGGTAAAGATGTTTATGAAGTTAGTACTAGTATTACTCGTCTATGACTTGAGCAGGTTTTCACAGGGAGTCAAATTCCGACACGTCACTAGTCTGGAAAATAAAACTTTCGTTACAATAAAGACATTATCATTTCGTTTGCGTAAGATCATCCTATTGAAACTATCGGAATTTAAATATTTATACCATACGAAGATCTGAAATCAAAGCCTACAGCCTATATATTATTTAAGGGGATTGTGCATCATAAAATATATTCAAGAGTCAGTGAAATAGCAAAGAATTAAAAGGGCTAAATACACTTAAAGGAGGCAGAAAATAAAGCACAAAGGTTACTGTCGTCGATGCAATTTCATATTTAGAGGTAAAAAATATGAGAGGCAAATAAATATGGTAAGCTGTGCAGCTTAAAATATAGTGGTAGATACACGCATGCCGCGTAAATAAAGAGGCCATTAAAACGGTATCATACAGCATACAGCCTTGAGGCCTGAGGCTTGGTAGTATAGTATTGCTCCGGCGTAAATTAAGTGTTTTCACTTATTTGCCAATTAACAGAGCCAATCAAACGGAGGCACAGAAGTGTAGAAGAGGGTTTAATCCACAACCGTGTATCTGCCACTATACCTACAGGGTTATTTTTTAATCAGTGCACTTAGGTAGGCATAGATTAAAGAAAATAAAAAATCTCATATTACATATTTTTATTTTATCACGTTTCATACAAAAAAAATCGAAATATCGCCAATTTATACATAAAATTGGTATCAAATTTTGTATGGGAAGAAATTTAATACGCGCCAATTTTCTTATAAACACTCATTGGCATAATTAACTAGACACGTGTTCTTTTTTGAAATTCGTTCCCTAAACGGGTTAAAAATAGAGTCATAATTTGAAAAAGAAAAATTTTTTTCGTCTCATGTGATCTAGTAACGATACTGACTGCGTACACAAAATAAGTGCACTGATTAAAAAGTAACCCTATTTAAGATGTAAAGCCTGACCAAAGAAATAAGAAACCTACTCTGGGGGCGCCACGTGTATATTTTTACGACTATGGCAACAATTTCCCTTATAAAATTAGTTCCATTGAAATTCCGCAATATGGCGAGGTTTCTTATTTCTTTGGTCGGGCTTCAAAGTATGTGTGATACCCACTAGGTCCGGTTTATAGAGGTGCACGTGAGGCAGCAGGAATGTGGAGCCAAGGTCGCGCTCGGCCATCGTGTTTGCCTCCTGGAGCCAACCCAAAGGAATCAGTGCTAATAGGTTTGTAGGGGAAAAGTTTTTGCGTCTCAACATTGTTATACACAACATTCGTTTTACCAAATCCTGCTCAAGCAGTCTAGTTGAGGAGTGGGAAGATATAAGCTACAACAAACTGTTGTAGGTTCGCTCGATAAACACGTTATTGTATTAAAAAAAAAGAGAGATAGAGAGAAAAAAAAACGTTTTCTAATTTTAAAGTCCGCTGTAGCTTGTTATCTCGAATGTTAACTCAAATAAAATAAAATCTTTGATACAATAGGATTAGTTTAAAATTTACGATTTCAGTACAATGAAATGAGACGCAAATATAAAATAAGCAGAGGTAGGTACATAAGTTCTACAAATTGATTTAAAAGGTATAATTTACATATGGAATGATAAAGGTAATAAAAGTGATGATATAGAAGAATAATTAGAAAGGGACAGGTATACCTGATGAGTGAGACGTGTAGATGAAGCAGCTCTACCCGTGCTGGCTGGAAGAGTTCCACCAACTGACCTTGCTTCTGACAATGTTCTAAAACATACCAAATTAACTTTTATAACATGAAACTATCAGAAATAATGAATTAATGTTGAAACTTAGTTTTTCAAGGCACTGCAATGAAGTAGCATCTGTCAGTTCCATTGCTCTACTTGGAAAACAATATGAGTTGTAGCTGGATGCGGGCAGCGCAAGACCTTTCGTTGAGAACTGGACGTGTTTTGGTTGAAGAATAATGATGATAATGTAGCAAGATTTGTAGAGTTGAGTAAACTTACAATTCTCCGATCCGTCTTTCAGCATCTGTCCATTCGGACAAGTCTTCTTGGCTATAAATAAAAAATAACATGTTAAAAAACAACTTAAAAAAGGCTGAATAAATTTTCTAAATAATTACTATTCAAGCAAGGGTGGTAAAACTATTCTTATCAAAGGCAGTACCAATATAATAAATTATTTTATCTGTGCTCTACATTTTCATTATCTATGCGAATCAGAACTCACCTGTAAGATTTCCTCAGCGAATCAAAATGAGCTAACTCAGCTTCTAAATCATTCTTATTGATAGAAGACATGTCATCTCGATCATCTTTCATTTGCTGTTCTTCTAGTCGTATAGTGGTCGATACTTTGAATCCAGCCGATACTAAAGCACCTGAAATTGTTAGTAGATCATCACATTTCTGTAAGTAAGTTATTGTTTCTTTTATTTTTTTATTGTAATGAGAGTAAGCAATTCTGCTTTTCTGAATATCTTAGAATTTATGATTCCGTGACTTGATAAAATTCACAATGTAATAATTATTTCCTATCTGGTTGCATTATCCATTGTGCTAAAAATTAAAATCTATCAATTCCACTCCATCTCACCTTGTTTGTTCTGTCTGTCCTTGTTTGCGCTATATGAAGACTCCATACTGTGTTTCCTCCTCATCTGAAAGCAATAAAGAGGTTAGTTTCATGGCCTTGTCTTCACCTCTTATATTAACATCATTTAGTTACCTCTTCGTTTGTGCTAACTGCTCCTGACTCCAAGTAACTGATCAACTTCGCTTCGTTACTAAGTTCTAGACTCTTCTTTCTGGAGATATTTTCTCGACTGAAATAAGATTAGATAGGTACAATATTTTAATAATAGTATTAGCATCCATAGAATACGTAAATTTTGCAGCGGCGAGAGCAGAGCAGAACTGGTGGAGTTCCATAGGGGAAGTGTTGGTCCAGTGGTCAAAGTTGATATGTGAAATACACATTAAAGTTTTGTATTGTCAATTCCTTATATGGAACACCTAATACTTCAATTTCGCGCAGATAACGTAAAGTACCGAACACCGGATGCCGGAATTATTAATAAATAGAGCAAGGTCCCATTATTGCAGTAAATTCTACATTATCCGATTTCAACAAAAACGTTTTGCAGTAAAGATAATGTTCCGTAGCACAGGTTAATAGGCCTTGGCGTAACCTGAAAGAATATAGTTTATTTTTCAGATCCAAATCTTATACGTTCTCGTTGAAATCGGAGGATTTTCTGCAATGGGAACTTGGTCTATAGTGAATCTGTAACTCATACTGCTGTTACAATTATTTTTTTTAATTGACCGGATCAAGCTTCACCGGACTTGCGCGGGAGCGGAAGACTCTACCCCAAAAAAAGCTATGTACCAACCAACGCGTCTAGGGGCGGCTCGAGGGAGCCTCGGCCTGAGGGAGGGGCTCCGTCTCTGACTAACAATTTTGATTTTGGTTTCGGCCGCGCCCCCGCCGGCGGGTACGGGCTATGTTACCTGAAAGGTTGCTGTTACAAGTAGACTGCTTGCTTATCGTGTCAGTTTTGAGGTTACACCTCATAAAACCTGGTGTCAGAATACAATTAGGTTTACCTGTCGGAGTGATGCGGGTGTAGCCTGGCCCGAGGGATCATGACGGCGGGCGCGGGGACTGGAGGGGGGTCGTGGGACGGGGGCTCCGATATCACGCACTTCTTACCACCGGGGGGCCTCTGCAATATAAATGATTAACGAGAATTCAATATAGGTGATGTTACGCTGTTATGAACCTATAGACACATAGTCTAATAAGAACTATATAGTTCATTTTACGTCCATTGACACAGTTTACTTTCATATTACAGTCAAGATGTGCAGCTGGACACTTTAGATCCTGCACCTCTTACTGTTCAGTGAACTTCGCCATTGACCACACTTATGTAAATTCCCTTGAAATTTTCAAATGTTGTTTGGTGACTCTGTACAGATTAATAATTTCTAATCAATTAAGCATAACGTAATTTATCACAAAAAATATATCTCTCAAACAGTTGGGCTTATTTACTTTATTATAAATATTGCACGCTCCACCAAACACGCAGCGATTCCAAAAACGTGGGGCAGTAGATTCGACATTCCTAACATTTATTGGTTTTCTAGGCTTACCTTCGCCGGCATGTACGGTAACGAGGCATTCTGAACACTAGAAGCATCGCCTGAGTCTGTCCGA
The DNA here is from genome assembly GCA_948473455.1 of Teleiodes luculella. Taxonomy (NCBI): domain Eukaryota; kingdom Metazoa; phylum Arthropoda; class Insecta; order Lepidoptera; family Gelechiidae; genus Teleiodes; species Teleiodes luculella. The sequence continues at coordinate 4,138,847 of OX419605.1, forward strand.
TCGCTGATCAACGCTCGTCGGTCCGCCCTTTGCTTCGGCATCGCCCCCTGAAATTATTTATCAATATTCAAAACTAGCTTTCCGCCCCGCGTTAAACATTTCGTCGTGAGAAAGAGATTTTTTTTCTTTGTAAAAACCATCCTTGGACTTCAACGAACATTAAAAAAAGAATTGTTTAAATTGATCCAGGCTTTGCTGAGTTATGCGCTTACCAACACATTTTGCGATTCATTTTTATATTATAAGTAGATTAAATCCGAGATAGTAATGAGTTGATATATTTACACTGCAATATTTGCCGCTATTTTCAATTTTAATGGAATTTGAAAATGGCTATTAAAAAAAATCAGTTGACCGGCATTAAATAAAAACCCCATCCCCCCATTTTATTCATGATAAAGGGAAGCGGTCAGAAGTGCCACGCCGGATATATTTAGTGCTCTAACCAAGCCAAGGAACTAGTATTCGGTAATCTGTGCCCTAATGCTAAACTTTTTTATTACAAACGTGAACCCACAGACTCGGAAATGGGCGGGTTTCTAGTCGATATCCGAGTATCATCTCACTCGGTTACCGAGATGGCGTCTGCTTTTTATGTGACAGGTTGCAATGCAACTTAGCTACAAACACGTAAAACCATAAATACAGAAAATAAAGCAAAAAAGATTCTCCCTCTATGCGTAAAACATATTTCTATCTGGGTAGATAAAAGGAAAAAGGCGGGTGCCTTTTCCCGCGCCTTAAAACTGCAACTCCCAAACTTCGCCCTTACCTGTTGGAAGGACGGCATTCCCTGAATGCAAGTGACGATAGACCGGGGAGGGGGGCGGGGTCGGCGACACGCGACCACCGCGCACGCAGTCAGGACCACAGTCAGCAGAGCACCCAGCACCACCAGGGATATCAACACCACTGAAAACAATCAACAAAAGGTCAAAAACAGTACAATAGTAAGGATACCAAGTCATACTCGCTTCACACGCGTTTCTCTTTCTTGTTCGTTTCTCTCGTTTGTTTCTGCAGAGTGCTATCGACGAATTATATTTCGGAGATCCGTGTAGTCGGCATAAAGTGGTATCGGCAAACAATGCTTTCGATGAACATATTATCGGCGAATAGAACTTTCGGCAAACAATTATAACGAGGAAAGGCTTTTCGATATACCGTTTATTTATTTATTTACCGTTCTGATCTGAGCTCACCTAATTCGGTTTCATACAGTCCTTTCGTTAACAAAATCCCTATAACATAAACTGCTCACCGTACAGAAGCTTTAAGTTATCTTTATTTACATCATAATCATCATCATCAGTTTGAGTTCACTGAATTATTTAGCGACTAGTTAGAGTTGGCCAATACTTACCTAGTAATTAGCTACACCATTACAAGATTTCACTCCCGACAATATTTGTTTTCAATAGAGAGATGCATAGATTGGAATATCAAATGTTGAGTTTTGTGAAAAAAGATCCAAGTGATTATCTCACAAATATTATATGATTGTAAAGATTATTCCTGATTCTTAAGGTAACTTATACATCAGTATAAAGTACAATTTGATGGAGCTCAGAACGGTATATCAAAAAACCTTTCGGCGTTATAATTGTTTGCCGAAAGTTTTATTCGTCGATATCATGGTTCATCGATGATGTTAGTTCTTGAATGTCAGTCAACTACGTCTTAACCACATAATTTTTAAAATCAATTCGGGTCATAAAAATGGTACCTGACTCCTGTACAAAAATAGAACCTGATTCAGCATAGTGCCACACTAAACTCTTGGCGGGACATACCTTTCAAATTGATGGTGCAGGTGGAGCCGGAGTACCACTGGAAACACTCGCAGAGGACCCGCTGGTCGTCCCTGGAGTAGCAGGAGCCGTGGTAGTTACACAACTCGCACCCCACTGGCTCCGCTGGAACATTCAGGAATACAACATTAACATCAATATACTTCACCACGGCAAATATCCTGCTTTAAATCATAATAGTTTTTAATTTGACCTTTGTCCAGCAGTGGATGTCTACTGGCTGAAATGATGATGATGATGATGATGAAAATTTTGAGAATACCGTGTAAGTGTGACGGTTTGAAAAGTTGACGATCTAATCAATGAAATCAATCAATAGTCGCTTCTCATACAATTTTTTATAAGATACCTACTTAGAAAAGAAAAAGGTTTAAGGATTCTCGGGTTTTACGGTATGGTAAGGTGACATCGCGCGCCGCGATTCTGCTTCTTGGCCAATGGACATAAGAACGGTGTATCTAAAATATCCAAATTGTTCAGCGCAGCATGTTCTTAATATTTGTAAATTATATTAATATCAGGTTGGTCCACGAAAACACCTCTTTAAATTGTCTTATTGTTGTTTATAAGCCTTTTTTCGGTGTTGGACAGATTCTTAATGTACACACACATGTGTTACACGTTCATTAATGTGACAGGAGAGCCAGCCTTGGTAAAGATCTTTAAGTTTTGACTTTTTTTTTAAACCAAAATGAATAATTAGTTCGAATTTTGAAACGTCTTACCAGAACAGACCCTGCCAGGGTACAAGTTGTTAACGCTGAGGTCTGCAAAGCCCTCCAAGCAGCTACAAGTGTAGGTTCCGCGGAGGTTGAAGCACTGCGCATGCTCGGAGCAATCGTGGAAGAGACCGCTGTTGCACTCGTTGAAATCTGGAATTGTTGAGGTTACTCTCATTAGACAGTTTATGTTTATTTTGCCTTAGACAATAAATCTTCAAGTATTATTCTAGAGTTCAAAATTTTATCAAAAGGCTATGATGACTTAAATGAAGCTGCAACTTTGTATAGTCCGAAAGATCCAACAAAAAATTTAGTCTAAGAGAAAAGGTGTTTACCTCGAAAGCCTTATGCATAAATTCTGTAAAACCAATGTTTTCAACAATCTTGAAAATGTGCAACGGATTTTTTCTGTTGTAGTTTTTACTTATTCTAATCACATACCGCTAACTTCGAGTCTATCCACCAATTCTCCAGCAGCATGGACGTCTATTCCTCCAAGACTGTAGTTGTTGTTCCTCAGATATTTCTCAATGACTTCTTTCAATCTGCTCTCATGGGCATTGTCCGAGAGCTGAAACATTTCCATTTCGTTTAAAGGCAGTGGCGTATTCTTATTGTTATTATTAGTTTTAATTCATACATGTCTTTAATTTTAATTAGTGTTCTGTAAAATTTACGACAATTCTAAAAAGTTGTGTCTGGCCGACGTTACGCCTTCAGCCTAGTCAAATAAGTATAGGGATACTAGTAAGTGCACAAGGGTAACCTATCACATTTTCGAAAAACTGATAACCGAATTTCAATATTCCGTAAACGATTCATACATTTTTCAATTTCCATTGTATGACTTGACATATTTTTAAATCACCACAATAACACTTTACAGAATTATTCTTTCTCCGCACAACGTTATTCCGTTTTACGATTAATCTTTTTTACTAAATCCCGTAATCTCACTTGGTCTTTTTTTTAAACGATAGATTTTTTTGTTGTTATTTTTATTATTCCGAAGTAACAATTATTATTTTTTATAATTACGACACATAATGTTCTTGGAGTTCGGGGCACCCCGACATCTGTCGGTTAGGTTAGAAGGGTATGGCGGGCGTGGTGGGCGAGCAAAGCGAGCCCACCTCGCCCGCCATACCCTTCTGTTAGGTTTGACATGTATGCATGCCTGCTTGTGCTTGGTTGCATGTTTGCTTGCTTGCTTGCTTGTTTGCATGCTTGCATGCATGCTTGCTTGCTTGCTTGCTTGCTTGCTTGCTTGCTTGCTTGCATGCATGCTTGCTTGCATGCATGCTTGATGGAATACAGAATGTAAAATGGAGAAATTAAATTTGACCTTGCAATATAATGGTTCAATTGAGCTATCGCACATGTAAAAAAATGGTTAATGATGACATGGATTTTCGGTATACTGGTAAATAGTTTAGCGGGAATTTGAAACATCGGTGAACAAGTAAGAAGGTCAATAAAAACGCGGAAACATAATACAATGGAAAATGTTATTTCGGACAATAAATAAAATTTCCAACTGATAAATATCAAAAAGTTAGCGGAATAACAATATTCGGAACAAAAAATATCGGAAATACAATAGGTAACCGTGCACAAGAGTAAAACAGACTTACCTGCACGTAGAAATCATTCATCACACCTTGGTAGTTCTCTCCTTGAGATTTCACATCCACAGGTTGGAAACCAGTAATATGAACTCCATGATATACATCTCTTAGGTCAGACTGCATTACCATTCGATTGATACCCTCATGAGTGGCTTCAGCTAAAGCGCGGTATTCCTTACTGGTGTTATCATATAATTTCTCGTCAAATTTAAGACGTTTGTTGCCTTGAGAACCAAGAGCTAGTTTGACTGAATAAGTATAAGTAGCTGAAAATTTATATACAACATTTAGGGATTATCTGTAGGTACCAATGGGGTTTTAAATTCAATAGAATATGTATGGAGAAGACTCCTCACCCTGATTTTTTATAATTTCTTTCTTTGAAACGTTTATAATAATTTTAAATATAAAGTAATTGTTAAGTCCTTACGTTTGCACGGTCTATCTGGGAACATTCTTGCGAACCCAGGTCTACAGACACACTTCATCATGCCCTCGATTCTCTGACATCTTTCATTTCTTGATGCTTTGCAGTCTGGTTGACACTCTTTCATGTAAGCTATACCTAAAACAAATAGATATTAAATCAAAAATTTTTCGTTTTTAAGTATCAAACTTTATAAATTTGGCAATCCAAACCTGGTGCTCCAACGTGGGTCTCCAAATATGGCGGTCCAGCAAGAATTATTTCTCCAAACAATACTTTAGATACTCCGTCACCACGTGTACCAACCTGTTCATCTCTAGTTAAGTCATATTCTCCAGTATCAACATCAGTAGCTACTGGAGTTACTTTACCACCATTTTGTGTTTTTTTCATAACTATTAAAATAGTATCGTTATTGCCTTCATTTTCTATCTCTACTTTATGTTCATTATATGGTGATGGTTCTTTATCAGAATCTTTAATGATAAGGTTTTCTTCCTCTGAAGACATAGTCAAATCGTCAAGAGGTGCTTTGGTCTTTGCAGGTACATCATGAACAGGTGTTGGGTCAACTTTTGGTATTGGTATATGTTTAGTTACGGTTTCAACTATAGTTGTAGGTTGTACTTGTGTATGAACTTCTGTCACTATGTCTACAATTGTTGATGTATGAGTATTAGTTAATATTAACGTTTGTGTTACAGCTCCTTCAGATTGACTGATAAGACTTGTTTTTGTATGTGTTACAGTTAATGTATGCGTAATATTCAAATATCCGATGCTTGATACAGTTCTTGGTGGTTCTGACAGCGTTTTTGTCAGAGTTATAACAGTAGTTCTCAATTCTGTTTTAGTTGGTATTATTTCATGAGATTCTTTTAAGACAGCGTGACGGGTTGATTGAATGGATGACGAAATATCATCTGATAAATGTGCTATGCTGGACGATGACTTTCCTATCGAGCTCGTTTTTTCTGTCTGAGCAATAATAGGTGTAATACTGTTTTTAAGCACTTCAGTAGGCTTAACAAATTCGTCGTCTATGATGGATTCAGAACTTTCAATAATACTTGGTGTGATAGTATGTGAGTATGTAGGTATTGGTCTTATAATCTTCCTCGTAGTTGTATGTCGCGTTGATAGTAATATTTCCGGCCTGTTAAGAGTCTTTGTAGGTCTTATAATAGGTGTTGGCTTAGAAGGCAATTTATACCTGCTAGTGGTTGATTTTCTGTCATCATGTTTAATCGGATATGGCTTACGAGTTCTATTATACTTATTTCCAATAGGAATAACCTTCATCCTGTCTGTAGTAGAATCGTCTTGATTTGTATTACTTGGAATAGCATCACCAACATTTTCTTCACTTGATGTTGGTTTTTTTACAGTATATTCAGTACTGCTTTCTTTTGATATAGGCAAACTTTCATCAGTAACCCGTTTTTCTGTGCTACTCTCTTCATTTCGTTCGGATGAAGATGCTACCTCGTACGAATATGAATTTTCATTGGAAGCTTGTCCTAAATCAGGTAATTTTGATGATTGTGGAATCTCAGGGAATTGTACAGAAGTCGGACCAAACTCAAAACTAGAAGAGAAATCAACGCCAGAAGACGTCAACCAACCAGATGAAATAGGTGTAGGGAATACAACATTTGGAACTGAATGAATATCAGCGGAAGGAGAAGGTAATTCAGTCACAGAAGTGATCCTAGATGTAACATCCTTTGGAGGTGGCACTAACTGTGAAGAAGGTTCGCCATGGTTAAAACTTGGCCGATTGACTTTATTTAGAACGTTATAAGCAGGTTTATAAGACGATATTTCGTCTTTTTGGATTATTGGTCTCAGGCCAGGTCGAGGAGTTGTCAATTTCGGAGGCAAAGTTTTTGGTGGCTTATATTTGTACGTTGAAGTAGTTTTGTGGAAGGGTTTTGGAGTAGTATACGGTCTGTGTGGTATTCTGTGAGGTAAAACTGCTGGCGGGGGGCTCATGCCCATTATCATTTCATCGTTAGTTGATGGCTTAAAGCTGTATTCCAAGGTAGGTGGCGGTGGAGATAAATCTAAAATTTCACTTGATGTACGAGTTTTTTCTAGAGTTGTTAGTGAAATAGATGATTCTGTTGATCTTTCTGGAACTTTCTCAACAACCAACGGCTTTTTATCCTTTATATTGACAGTAGACGTAATAATATTAGACGTATTATCTTTAGTATAATAAATTGGTCTTGTCGGTGGCCGATTATATTTTATATCAGTAGTTTTTGGCGGATTATGTGTCGTAGGTCTAGGTAAAGTACCAGGTTCCATTTCTTCTCCAATATTAAGTTCCAAACCTTCTTCAAACGATACACTGTTAGTAGAGTTTACCATCATTTGATTTATTTGCCAATGAGGTTGATGCAATTGATTATCTAAAGTAGGTACACTACTGACTGTGAAAGGTCTAGGACGCATTTGATTATAAATTGGTGTCATAGAATTTGATTGGAATGTTGTCTTATTTTGTGAACTGAATGGTTTCTCAGTTTGCGTCCCAGGATTAAACTCCACAAGATGGGCATTTTGATCTTTTTGAGTAGACATTGATGTTTCAGTTTTCTCATCCCTTACAATTGTTATTTCAGTAGTGGTTGAACTAGAAACGTCAGGAGAATTTTGTTCTTCACTAGATGTAGTTATAACAGGAACTTTGATTGATTCTTGACTAATTTCACCGTCACCGTCAGAAGCATTTTCAATTTCTTCTTCCCCATCATACACTTCATCTGAGTTTTCATAAACAGGTTTAGATTGTTCAGTCGTTGTAATTATTGTTGGTGTAGTTTCATCACTGTTATCCCTCACTGGTATATCATACGCTGGTTGCTGCATTTCTCCAAAGTAAGACGGAATGTAACTAGGGTTGTATGGTCGTACACTGAACAAAGGAGCATTTGTTGATGGTCTTACTGTGGTAACGGTAGGTCTTGTAAATGGTCGACCAACGTTAAATTTACTTTGGTCATGTGGTGTACTCTGTTTTTGAGCCCAGAATTCTGATGGAGGTTTACCAACACTTGTAATTTTTTGACCGAAATCAGGCACATTGTCTTTATTGTATTCTTGAGACAATGGAATTATCTTCCTAGTCGTTGGCTGTTCAACAACAATCTTATTAACTTTGTTTAAAGCATTTTCGTTATTTAGAATACTAGAGTACCATCCATGAGAATTTGTTGGTATATTAGGTATTAACTTAGAAGGCCTTTTTCTATCGCTATTCTTTTCGTCAACGTCTTCTTTTACTGGTTTAATGTTTTCGTGTTGAGTCGTATGTTGTTCATTCATCATTGGGAAATTAGCATGACTATTAAGAGAAGGTGAGATAGAAGGATTTGATGTTTCTTTAGGTTTTTCTGAAATATAATTATGATGATAATTGTGTCCAACAACTGTTGTTTCCACTATGGGTCGATGATGTTCAGGAATGGTCAAATTCCATCTGTTGTCTTCTAACGAAATATCTGGACCTTGTCCGTGGTCATCATAAGCAACTGGAGGATTTCTATTACTTTGCAGATCATAATTCTCATGACCTTGTGATGACGATCCATCTTCCACTCTTATGGCAAAATTAGTACCGATAGGAATATCTGTATTTAGCTGACTATTTTCGACATTAGATGAGGATCCCACTTCTACTGGCACACTTGTTCCAACAACTTGAGAAGTTTCACCAATATTGTTAGCAACGTTTGTAGCAGTATTCAAAGTCACTGTATACATGTTATTTTTTTCATTAACATTTATTTCATTGGTGTAAGTCGTTGACTTGTTGGAAAAGTTAGGTGACGAAACTACTGTAAACGAATTACTTATTTGTCCTACACTATCTGAATTTGCTACATTGTATGGAGGACTAGTAGGTACTTTATTATAAGCGTTGTTGTAAGTAGGTGGTGACGGTGGAATATGAATAGTATAAGTAGGAGTAGGTTTACTATTTGGACCTTGAGCAGCATAATAAATCTCTGAAGTTACTTTTGGCGGCAATTGATCAGAAATTGGCTGTTGTGGTACTGGGTGCTGTATGTTCAAAAATACTTTCATGTCTTGTATCGGCTTTGTATGGACAACAGGCCTTTGATTAAATGGTTTCTTCTGGTTGTGATTGTGAATCTGATCTTGACTGTAATGCATCTTGGGAGGAGGTGGAGGAGGAACTGCTAAGTAGTTCTCATATTCCCTGTCAATTACATTATTTCCATCTTTGTGTTTGTTTCCTCTGGTATGCTTGTATTTTTCGAAATCACCGTTATTAGGTTTATAAATATCGGGATTATAAACTGTTATTTGAGGTCCAACTTGAACATGCGTTTCTTGGTTGCTTGTAGGTGGCGGAAGTTTTCCATAATCTAGTGGGCGTTTACTGTCTTTCCATTTATACTTTAATTCATTTCTAAATGGCTGATCCTTATAAGGAAGTTGTGGCACATTGATATTGAAACCATCTGCTGGATGATGGCCGTTCTGTTTTGTTGGCTTATTGCTGGGTGCTACATTATGAACATTAGTCATTTGTGGAGCATCTATACTAAAGCTCCCGAAGTAACCTGGTTCAGGATAAGGTAGAGGGTCATCAACATAGTCTCCAGTTTTATGAGGTTCTGAAGAACCAGCGAAAACTAAAGCAGTGGCACTGCCATGAGGTATCAAAACATTTGCTACCCTTGATGGTTGTATATCAACTAGGAAAGGTTTGTTTATAGTTTCACCGTCGGGTGTGACTTTGGAGTGAACAACTTCAGAGGAACTGGGACTATTATCTGGTATATCATCATCTTCATTTTCGGTGACTGGTTTGTAGTCTCCTTGTGTCTTAGAGGGTGGAGAACTTGGTTTTGCTAGAGATGGTATGTAGTCTAAGAAAGCGGGCCTGCCATGATTACCCAGTATACTACTGGTTTTAATATGTTCAGTTTTCATCATGTGATCGGATGTATGACCAAGGGGCACACGTTGGTGAATTTTATTTGGTGATGGGGGTACTGGATGATTAAATGAAGGTCTAGGCATTGGTCTGTTTGAACTTTTAGGTGGCTCTGGAGGTCTTAAATCAAAGGAGTCATCTACTTTTGCACCGTGTATGTTATATTCGGGCAATGAGGGCTTTTCTTCGATTTCATACTGTTCATTAGCTGCAATAAAACTGTCTATTGGTGGTGGATTAACAGGATTGTGTAACTTGATACCACTGGCAGCTAAGGTCAATGGCCTGCCCACTGCAGGTTTTCCAACAATCACGTCAGAGTTTGCTGTAATTATTTCACCAGGGCTTATTGGTATACCACCATTGACTAATGGACTTTCGTGGATAACTTTCGGTGGAACATGAGCTTTAGGTTGCTTGTGTTCTGCTGCCCATGCCAAATTCTGGTGCAATGTTACGTTACTATATATTGTTTGTGATTCTGAAGTTTCTAGCTCATCTACGGGTATATAGATTGGGAAATTAGTATTTTTAGATTCTAACTCACTGTCTAGCCTCTTGTTTACATGATAAGGCGTTAATTTCTCTATTGATTTAGCTGTAGTTGTACTAGTGGTTGTTTTATTTTGATCGTGCCTTTTTATGAAGCCTCCAGTCATTTTTTCTATTACAGGAGCTAGCTGTGACAAGCCTTTAATTCCTAGGGTTCCCAATTTTAGTAGATCAGCTACTAAAACTTTATTTTTATTAGGTTTCTGAGGCTTTTCCGGCTTAGTATTTGCTTGATTTTTGTTATTCTTGATTTTATTTATTTTTGGTGGGGCAGGGGCTTGCTCATTGGTTAAAAGTTCACTCTCTTCAACAGAATTTGAATCCTTCTCGTCTGAATAATCATTAATTACTTCTGTATATTTTTCAACTATTCTATCAGTAGGCGCTAGTTGAGCTTCATATTCATACGGTCCATATTGAGTTTTCTTTTCCATATGTTCATGCTTAGTAGGACGAAGATCACTTGTTGTTATTCCGTATTTAGATGTTTTCATACCATACTTAGAAGCAGACATAGAATGAACATGAACATTTGTGTATTTTGTCTTCAATCCCTCCGTTTTAGTGTGACTACATGAACAAGAGCTAGTGCAGGGTGTGTGACTATGTTCAGATGGCTGAATCAAATCAAAGTTGCCGTCTTCGTTTGGGGTGTCGATTCTTTTGTCAATTTTTGGAAAGTTGCTTACAAATACATGGCTCGGAACAGTCGGTTGAATTGTTTTTACTTCCATGTATTTTGTCTGAAATATAAAAAAAGAACGGTCAAAACAGCATTAACCAAGGTTTTAAAAAAATTAAAGACAGATATATCATGCGCGATCACGTTCATAAACAGATATCATGAAATTATCAAGTTAAACCATTATTGTACGTGGTCTTGTTTTTTATACTGTAGAAAAAGTCCTGTACATTTATCTGTTAAATATTTTTTTATCTTAAATAAACTATTTCAAAGAAGACCAAAAAATATTTTCTGCTTATGGACGTGATAATAATAATTTGTCATAATTTATAAACATAGGTATTACAGAGTTTCACGGGTCTAATTTATGAAACTCTTGTAAGTATTAATAATTTGGTAGGTTTAGTGTATATAAGTTTTCATATTAAGTTTCGTTTCTATATTTTATGTGAGGCAAAAAGGGATGTATGAAATTGGTCTCAGTCAGTAATTTAAAATATCACAAAATTAAGGGCCTAGGAAATCCATCTAAGTAAGTAAGTAGTTATATTATACTTTTGTAGGTTTAGTAGCTTTAGTGTAAGGTAATTGTGTATTTAAAACACAGTTTAGGGCTTCAAAATTTTGTCAGATTGGATATGTTATTTACATAGGATTACATAAAACGGACTTTTAAGTCAGTATAATCTTATCAAGGTAAGGCAAGGCAACTTGGCACGGGAAACACCAGGTAACATCCCATTAGGGGAAATCGACCTTACTTTTGTCGGCTTTATGTCAGGCATAACTTCTGTTGGGTACAAATTCGTCAAAGATTCTGTGGTGACCACTGACACTATTGTTTCGAAAGTCGATATTGCACTTCTTTTGTTATGAACAACAGTCGTCAAATATGTGTATGTGGTCATACAAGTTTTGATGATGTAGTTATGTTGCATGAGTTGGTGCAGTGGGTACATAGCACTCATGTGCTGATGGTTTATGAAAGTGGCTACAGCTGATGATAACAGTGACTGTTTAGGCGATGAACCGATGTGATGGTGCGGTTTCAGTGACGTTACGTGCATGAATTTGAATTTTCGCTGAGAAAAAAATAATACATGAATTGTTGGTTGATACTGTTGCAGTGCAATAGGACGAACAGAATTTTGTAAATTTATTTGGCCGTCTCTCTTTTATTACAAAATGATATCATAAAATAAATGATAATTACAAATTCTGGAAGTCACGCTGTAACCCTGTTCAAAATTAAAAAAAATTGTACGCTGTCATAATATACAAAATTTTGATCACATTGCGCTATGCTACAGTATTTTACTTCTTAAAAAAGACTTTAGTGAAATGTACATTGGCTCTAAATTTACTTTGGAACATAAAATAATATTAAAATACCTGTTCTTGCTTTGAATCTGCACTTTTGTCTTTAACTAAAACTTCCACTCCGTTCGACATAATTCTTGTTGCTAAATTCTTCAATTTCCTTTCATCTTCCTCTGACACAGGTTTATCCACTAAGTCCATCTCCCTCCCTGGCCGCCATGGAGTATTGTCGTATACTATTCCGTTCGTATTAAATGCTGTAATGTTTAATACATCTTATTTTAGTGCATTTCTATCAGAAACTTACTTACCATGGAGTTGTAGAAGAATATTCACTTTTTCTAAATTATCGTGTACTGATATAAATAAAGATATGAAAAAAAGTGTTAATAAATTAATTTAAAAAAGTTCTTTCTGGATGGTTTGCATTAAATCATTTAGAGAATGTAAAAAAGGCAACTAAAACCACAATAATATTAACTTTTAAAAATTTGGTTACAGCAATAGGGAGAATTATTATCCAATCACCTTACTACAAAAATTTTAGTAAATTCTATGCTACAATACTTACAAGATGCCTTCGTATGTACATACTTCTGCCGGATGCTTCTAAAACATACTTGGTGCTAATCAACAAACAAGTGCGGATTATTTAGCTGTTTACACTATTACTACTATTACTGTTAAATTCTACAAAATGGTTGTAAATGTCATGTTAGTATTTTATCTAACATTTCATTTCAAAATTTAGTTTCCTCATGCCATACCTATTGTATCGTTTTCATAGTTTCATCATAAATGATGATGATCGACGCTGCTTTCTGTTGTTGTTTCATAATTGTTAGAGTTTTCCACATTGACGTTAAGTGTTTTTATACAAAGTTTAATTCTATTTTATCGGGGGTTATTATATCAGTAAAATATAGTTTCTCTAGACTCACCTCCGAGGTTTGGAAGCGCAGGATGAGGGGTTGGTTCCTCTAGAGAGGTGGAGGCCTCGGGTGCAGTAGCCAGGTCCAGTCAAAAGTCCATTGTCCTTGTCGTCATCGTTTTGGTCATGTATTCAAGTCAGTCATTTTATATTCTGACTTACTTAAAGCCATTTAGATTTTGACTAACAATTTTGTTTTCTGACTAGTAATTCTTATCAGTATCAAAGTTTTTAGGCTCACTGCTTTTATTATAATTACTCTGCTTCTTTTGTTTACCTACTGTAACAGCAGTGAACATTATTGTAAAGATTTTAATCTTCATCAGTTACAGGAAATTAAATAATCAAACTCAAACATCATTTGTAAAATATTTATTATTTCAACATTCATTAAGTCGTATTTGCCATTTACAGTCAAAGCAGTTGAAGTACGAGTATTACAAAAGATATTTATGATTAGATTTATAATCTAAAGACTTAATGCTTAGGCAGTGATTAGACTCTTACCTAATACAATATACACAAGAATTTCCGACCACTTCCTGGTAACATGAAGAAAATTTTTGGTGATCTCAAAGAAATGTTATTATCTAATTAAGTACAAAGTACCTACAAAAGAGTATTTAATTCTTAATTAAAACTATAAGGCACTATTATTTAACTTACTATGATACAAAGTAAATAAATAACTAAACCATTACTTTATTTTATACAACTAAAATTTTGTTCAATTTTCACGAGACATCGTCAACTGATTTATTAATATCTCTAATGGCAGATGGGCTTGCTAAGTTCACGACATATGTTGGTGATGCGTCATATCTTATATGTTTACTAACTTCACCCACAATACTTTCCAAGCTTTGTGTTCCGACGTTATTATCTATCGTCTCTTCTAAATACCTTTCTACGCTCGTAAGATCTGAATCCAAGTTATCGTCCTGTGAACTGGTTAGTTCTTTTATTGTGGGTAGCACTGATGAGTCAATTTTAACATCCTCATAGTATATTGCTTCACGTTTTCGAACTGTTTGTGTATCGTCCGTTACAACTGTAGACAACACGGTACTAAATTCACCAGGATGTCTACCAGATACGTACAATGTTACTACGCTAGTAAGTTTTGGGGGTGCGGGTTTTGGAGCCTTTGGTTTATTAATCCTACGTTTTGGGGGAGGGGGTGGGGGAGGAGCATCTTCTTTGTCATCTTGAATATCATCAGAAAAGTCTTCATTACTTGCCAAATCGGAAAGAATGTTTGGTTTAGGACTATTACTGTATATGTCATTGTTTACTATATTATTGCTTTGAAGCAAATTAAGATCTGGTGCACCTAAACCGAGTAAGGGATTGGCAGTTTGTTGGGACACAGCTTGCTGCTGTTGTTGTTGCTGAAGGAGTAGTGGAAGAAGCAAAGAGTTGAATTGAGGAGGTGGGGCTAAAGCCGTCGGTGTAGTAACCACCGTTTCCGTTATGAATTCAGTGGCAGTGATAACATTAGTTGTTGGATTTACAATAGTAGTTTCAATGGGTGTAGCTCTAAATGTAATTGTCAGAATTGTTTCCCTATTATCCGTAATCGTAGTTACATAAGTAGTAGTTCTTGTTTTGAATTCAGTTACTGGAGTTTGCAGTACTTGTTGTTGCGGCAACAACCCCTGTCCTTGGAAAGCCAATAAAGGATTGATTGCTGGTTGTTGATTTCCAAGAAGAAGTTGAGAAAGCAACAAATTAGCTAGTGGAACATTTGCATTGATTTCTGGAGCGATTGTCTGTGTCACAGGCTCTACATTATACACCGTACTAGGAAGAATATGAGAATAAGACGTTTTACGACCTCGAATGGTTGTGGGAGTAAATATAACTGTTGTAGTGGGAGTTTCGTGAAGAACAAATTTGATCAATTTAGTAGCTCCATTGTCGGCTACTTCAGTTGCTTCTGATAACAATACCAACTGAGGATTACCCAAAGGTCCAATTGAAGTAGAAATTTGATTTGGTAATAATGTTTCTAATTTAGGTGAAGCTGATAAAACGCTTTTGTACTCTGTTATTTTCCCATTAACAACTGGAATTGTAACTTCAGTTGGAATTTGATGGGTTACTGTGAATTTTCCATCATTAACAATGTTTTTGTAATTGTTGAATCGTTCTCCACTAAAATTTTCAAAGGAATTTTTTTGTCTACTTGAAGCTCTGCTGGTAGTTGTTCTAGTACGTGATCTTCCTGTTGTTCGAGAAGGACTACTTGACCGTGATCTATCTGACTGTAATCTTGGAGCTTTTGGTCTAGAAGATATTGTTGTTGTCCTAGACGATGATCTAGCTTTTCCACTACGTCTGTAACTTGGAGCTGATGTAGTTGTCGCTTTACTTTCGCCACGTATAATAAAAGGCTGTCTTCCTGATGACCGAGGTGAGGCCGCAGTAGTTGTTCTTGCAGTATTAGAAAGCCTTGAACTATATCTATTTCCACTTCTATGTTTTGGAGTTACTGGAGCTGGTGGTTCAGTCTCAGGCTCTGGATCAGGCTGATGGGTAGTAGTTCTTAGTCCAGGTCTCCTAAAATTTGAATATTTTCGATTACCATAGTCAACTTGTCGTTTAGATCGCCTCCTAAAGGCAAAAGGTCGAATTTGTACTGCATTTGATTTCCTTGGAGCTTGCGTAGCTGGTGTTGAGACTTGTTGTTCTTTTTTATCTGAAGACTCGTATTCATTGTCTTCTTCAAACTCTTCTTCATCTAAGTCCTCGTCGCTTTCTTCTACTTTCTGTTCATTTTCTTTTATCTCTTCTTCAACTTCGGGTTCAGGCTTCTTAAAAAGATTTCTCCTAGGTAATAAAGCATTCGGTCTTTGCCTTCGCAATGACAAGAGAGGATTTTGAGTTGTCCGGGTGGTAGATCTTCTAGTCGTCGTTGTAATTCTTCCACGGGTTGCAGCTGTTCGTCTAGGTACAGGTGTTGTTGATCGTGGTGTGATAGCTGTACCTGGCTGTCTAACTAAGGGTGGTCTTCTAAACCTCAACAAAGGATTATTTGTAGTTTTAATTGGAGTTTCAGTCGCTTCTTCCAAAGGCTCAGTCGCGTTTTCTTCCTGCTGAGTTGCAGAAGTTTCTGATTCGTTTTGGTCTGGTGGTGGTAATGATATAGAAGCTGATTGTCTGCCACCTCTTAATCTGGACGATGCTGTGGGTCTTATTCTCGGTAACGCAGATCTGCTGGTAAAATCTAAACTGTTTCCTCTAATTGAGCTTGATCTGAAACCTGTTCTCCTAGATGTTGGTGTAATAGAAGCTCTGTTAAAGCCACCAGACCTTGAAGCTATTGGTACATTTCCCGACGCAGAAACGCTGCTTCTACCTGAAAACCGTCTTCCAGAACTTGATGATCCAGGAAAAACTGATTGCTTTCTGTTTCCACCAAAGCCAGATGATCTAACAGACTTAAGGGTAGGTGTTGCAGTGATAGTAGGAGTAAAGTCTTGACGCGTGATTGTAGTAGCACTACTTAGCAATGGACCTCGCTTAGGGGTGAAAGTAGGTCTATTTCTAGATGCAAATGGAATTATTACTGGCGTAAATGATGGCTTTTTAGTAGTAAATGTTAAACGACTCTTCTTCCTAGTGTTTCCATCATCCTCTTCTTCATATTCTTCTCTTGCTTCGGTTGTAGTATCAGGTTCAGAGACAGAGCTTTGTATGACTTCAGGAGTAGGGCTAATTATGGAACCTTCTGTTCTTGCTGTAGAAGTAGATGCAGTAGTTTCCGATTCCAAGGTTTTATTGTCACTCGTTACTACTGTAGAATCGCCAGATATAACGGCGACCTGTGAGAACAATATCTTTTTGTCACTCTGCGGTGACTCAGTAGAAGAACTGCCAGCAGGTTTTACTTCAGCAAATAAGTTATCGATGTAAGTACCAACAATAACTGTAGGGGGGGTTGCTAGAGCATCAGGTGACTTCGTTGTTTGAATTTCTTCTTTCACAATAGTCGGGGATATAGCGGGCTTCTCTCCTTTATCTTGAATAAGGTTTTTGTCAACAGAACCAGATTGTACTTTACGTCCTAGTTGGTTGTCTTCAACTACTTTAGTATTATCTACAATGTTGGTAACGGTTTCGAGACTGCTCCTGATCTGTGATGAATTACCAGCATAGAAAGTTGTAAAGTAAGTATAAGTTGTGAAGAATGTGGCTTTACCGTCTTCGTGTTCTTGCCTATCATCAACCAGTGACGGTTTAAGTACTACTTCTAAATCTTTTGGTGGTAGTTCACTGACAATGTTAATAGGTGTAGTATCAATGGGACTAATTGTTGGAATCGCTTGGACTGTAGGAGTTACAACATTAGAAACTATCTCTTCATGACTCGTAATAGTGGTTGATTTGTTTTTAGAAAGAGTAGTCCAGTATGTGAAAGTCGTGTAGTAAGTAATAGGCAAATTACTTTCCTCCTCCAATTCTTTTTTTGGCATAATAGTCTCAGTTACGACATTGGTTATCGTTTCAAGTCGACTTTTAACTTTGCTAGAGTCTTTGCCAATATACATGGTTGTGAAATAAGTAAATGTTGTATAGCTTGTTTGTAAAAGCAGCGTAGGTGAGGGCATTATTTCTTCTATGTTACTTTCAGAACTTATTTGATCGTCTAAAATGTTATTATTTTCTAAATATGATCTCTCACCACTAGAAGAAGAAGACTTAACATCAGTGACATATGAATTCTCTGACTCTATAGGCTTACTCTCTACGCTAAACAACATATCCACTTCAAGAGGCTTTGAAGGAGATGGTTGTGGAGTTACTGCTTGGTCTTCTTCTCCAGAAGATTTATCTTCCTGTTCCATTCTTACGCTTGTTTCCACTGACGAGTTTTCTTCAGGATTCGCTGGTGGAGTTCTTTTAACTTGCTTACAGTTCCTGAAGTCAAACTGAGCTCTAGTACTTTCAGCCGTTAAAGGGTTAGTTTTAGTAGGTATCAGTTCATCAGGTCCAACGTAGTTGGTATAAACTTCACTTCTACTACACACGTTAGCATCAGAACCAACATAAATTGTCGTGAAGAATGTGTAAGTTGTGTAATAAGTTTTGACAGCATCGGGGTTGATACTTACAATATCGTCACCTAATGATGGAGTAGGAGTCTGAGAACTATAAATAGAATCACTTTCAACTGATTCAATTACGTCTTTATTCTTAACGAGGTCAATGATACTGTTGATGGCAAATGTCTCTGTGGGCCGGCCGATACCTACACTAGTAGGTGCGATTTCGTCATCATCAAATGCTCCAAGCAAAGATGGGTCTAATTTAGAAAGGTCAATGGTCGAAGTAATTATGTTGGTTACAACAGATTTATGACTAGCTAAACTTGATGTATGATCACCAAAGAAGGTCGTGAAGTATGTATAAGTTGTGTAAAGAGTTTTGAAAATAAGATCTATCTCATTTTCTTCACTTGAAGTGTCAGTATCTTGAGGCGTGGTTTTTTCGGGAGGGGTGGTAGATTTTTCCGTACTTACAGAAATTTCGACTCTTTCTGTAGTTGTAGTAGAAGTAGTTGTTGATTTTTCTATCTCAATTTTCTTTTCTGATTTGTCTTCACTTGATTGATCCAACGCATATTTTTCTTCAAAAGCTGTTATACTTTCCACGGAAGTTGTAGTCTTATGAGTACTTTCAGTAGATATCTCAGCTTCTGGTGCTTTAATGACAGTTTCTTCAGTAGAACTAATTGGCTGCTCCGCGCTACTAGGAACAGATGATTTAACATCAACTGAAACAACAGCAGTCGGTTCTATTTTCGAATCAGTCTTACAAACTACGTTAGTGAGGTATCCGACATTACTTTCAACAACAACATCAGATTTTACAGACGTAGTTGTTTCAGTGCTTTCCAAAGGAATAAAATAAGTTGTCAAATAAGTCAGGGTCTTATAAGCAGTGGTCATTGTAGATTGAGTTTCAAGAACGTTGGTACAAGCAATCGCTTCTTCAGATACGTCATGTTTTGACTCAGTAGTAGTCTCTATATCTTCAAATGACTCCTCACTGTGACCACTTTCAGTAGTTGTGAAAATTTCAGGAGACATTTCAGTCGTTAATTCGTCATCTTGTTTTTCTGTTACTTCGGATGCAGTATTTTCTGATTCTTCTTCAGAATTTGTGAAAATATCAGACATGTCACCACTTTCCGTTACAACAGATTCTTTGGAATCTTCAATAATAGTAGCTGATGGTTTTAAATTTGATAATGGTTCTGTAGCTTGTGAATTGTCGTCTTTGATAGGAATTACTTCTAAATTATCGGTAAAACGTGTACTTTCCGTGGTAGTTACAGCTGGTTCAGAAGGTTGTATGACATCTACGTTCAGATCGAAACCATTATTGTATTGAATATTAATCGAGTCTGGCATTTTATCAACTTCATAAAGTGCCTTCTTAAGACTCTCTTCATCATTATAAAGTGCTTTATCTGACCTATTATCATCGTTTTTCGCAGTAGTAGTTCTTGTAGCGGTATTAACTTCATGAGCTTTGTAAGTCGCAGTGGCTACTGGGATATCAGCTGCGAGGAAAGTGATTTTGGTATTCATTTTGTCAGCTGGTCTAGCAGAAGGAAATACATTAACTTCTTCTGGATTTTGAGGACGAGCAGTATCAGTATTGGGAGTGAAAATAATAACGGTATCACCAACTACAGTCGTAAAATCAGCAAAGCCTGCATAAGTGAACGTTTTCTTCAGCCTAGGTTCACTTTTTTGTCCAAACAGTTTTTTGGGAAGCTTAGTTTGTTGACCTACTTGATGCTGTGAACTACGAGTTTCTACATTGTCGATATAATAAAATATTGGTGAAAATTCGTTTTTAATCGTAAAAGTCGGTAAATCGTAATTCGGCTTAACTTTAACAATATTAGATTCATTCAGTGTATCATCACTTACACGAGAATCTTTTTGTTCGTTAGTTTGTTCGTATGCTTTGCTTTGCCTATGTAATGTATTAATATTTTCTAAAATCGATGGTTTTACATTATATTCCATTTTTTTCTCTTTTTCGATGGATGGACCGTCAAGGAAGTTAAAAGCCTCATTTTGTTGATATCTTGGAATCTCATTATAAGGTTGAACTCTGCGACCGGTAGGTTCTTCCAATATCTGATTATCTAGATTATCAGGTGAAGTCGGACTCCAGTATTTAACGTTGTCTTGGAGAGGTTTGCTGGCATAAACAATTTCCATTTTACTTGGTGCAATGTAATCAGTATTTTTAAGTACAAATTTATCAGGATCAATGTAGCCCAAGTCTTGCTTGACGTTCCATTCACCATCAAAATTAGAGTGTATTCTAGTTGGATTGACAGCGTCGTCAACATTTGAAGGTTTATTATACAGAACAAGTGACGACTTAGTAAGAAGCTGAGCATATATGCGCCCGTTATCGAGGGTTGTGCCTAAGATTTGTGTCGCGAATTCTGTCGTGACGCCATCTTGGATAAACGTCCGTGCTGTTGATGTCAACAAACCGATAAGGGGTTTCACGCTGTGGTATCTTCCGATCTTCGTATTGTATTCGTTTCGCTTGTCATTGACGAGAAGTACTGTCAAGTCTGTCGCGTCAACGTTGTGGTGTCGTTCCATGTCGTAGGCGTGTCGTGCCATGTCATGACGTGTCGTGGATAGGAAATCGTCGGAGGTGCGTTATTTTACAAAGTCCAAGTTGAGACGACCACGACCGGATTAGATTTGAAAGAGAAAGAAAAAACATACAATTAATAATGCAATAATAGAATACAAATAGATTGCTAATAAGAAGATAGTTTATTGTTAGCACTAATTTTGTACAGCAATTTTAATTTTCTAAGGTAGTGAGTGGTACTCATTTAACTACAAACAGCATAGATTTTTTTTGCAGAAACTCACGCTTTTGAAAATTTATTTTGCCAGAATATCAAATTTAATATTCTTAGAGTAAATATAATTTTTATTCGCTGATACTTCTGATTTCCATAAAGCAAGCATTACCAAATTTAACAAGATGTTTGTAGACAGCAAACAAGTACCACTAACCTTAATCAAATTTAAATTTACAAACCTACAATAAAAATTAAGATAGAGTAAGAGATAAAGAGAGTAAAGATGTAGAGCATTGCGGAAAAGTATTATTAATTAAGAAAGATACATCTTCCAGTAGATCAGTCAAATATCTTGCATTCAGCAAACACAAAGACATACAAGCAAGGCGGAAGGTACTTTACAGGAAATATTTTGGGTGCTGAAAAAAATTAACTCATTTTAAAATAAATTATATTTTATTTACTTTAATTTGTTTATCGGACTGGTTGTAAGGATATTGAAAATTCCTATTTAAAAACATTTTTAGTGAAGGACTTGTTTTTTTGTAATTTTTATTGTATTTATTCCTTATTAGCGTTCATATAATATTGTATTAAGTGATTTTTATCTTATTTATCTTTAGAGAAAGAGAACAAACTTTCGTTTAATTATTCTATTAAATGAAAATGCAAGTTTAATAATACTGTTTGTTTTAATAGAAAAATCTATATATGTTAGACTTTTACAGCCATTTTTATATCGTACTTCATGGTGAAAATGATGAATATTATTTCATCGTCAGTATTTATTACATCGAGAACGCTGAATGGCATTAAAACAATTTGAAATGTAGGTATTTTCTAATTAAAAAAAGTTATAGCTTTTAACTTCTGTAATTTATCGGAATCTAGATTGAAAATATACTTATATATTACAGAAATTATACTTTTTCAGCACCCTGAATTAATTTAAAGTATATTTGCGGTTAGTAAAAGGTTACTCACCCCTGTTTTCCGGGACGCTATCCCTCTTTATCCTTGTCACTTCTTCTAATATTTCTTCGTTATTTATATCTGTAAAGAATGAAGAATAATATTAGTTTTGCCACAGGTAATATAATAAAAAAACCGTAAAACCGTACTAATACCGTAAAATTTAACTGGTAGTCTTTCCGCAACATAGTGGTAGTACTCATGAAACTGAACAACTTTCCCTGAGGAACATAAGTTGAAATCTCAAAATTTAAATTCAACTTGTCATACAAAGTGGCCGGTCACGTGACTGAAGTTCACGTGAAAAGTTGAATTTCAATTTTGAGATTTCAACCCATGTTCCTTAGGGAAAGTTGCTTAGTTTCATGAGTACTACATAATGTATAATACTAGTAAACTGGTTTCGTTAAGCACAGAACGGATTACAAAAGAAAACATTAAGCTCTTCCTGAAATTGTTTGAAATCAAAATTAGTCGCAAGTAAGTAATATTAAGTTGTTTCAAATAGTTAAAAAACTGTTTCAAAACACGCAAGTAACTCTACCGATGCTCTGCCTTTTATTTTGTTTTCATAATAAAGCATTGAAAAATATCCAAATAAATAGAAAAAAGAGTTGTATGCACGCCTTCTCTTGACACTGTAATGTCAATCGATTTAACGATACTATCGATAAGCTCGACCCACAAACGAGTCGCAGCTGAAAAAATGCACCAATTCGAGATTGTACATCGAATCGATTTCGTAATGCGAATCGTTACGTTTAACCCAGATGTTTAGTAGAAAGTCAAAGTCTCAGCAAGGTCGTGTATCGATACGATCTCTGATTCGACTACTTTTTTTAGGTTCTCGGCTTAGGTTTTGGCCGACACATACTTTAGTCCCTTCTTGCCAAGGTCACAGAATATATAATAGTACTAGGTCAACAAAAATCGTGAAGTGTATTAATATTTAATGCTGGCTTAACCTGTGTAAATAATAAAACAACACCAGCACAATATAATTTTTCAGAATTCTTTAGCTACTTCTACACCCGAATAGGGACTACTAATGAGTATTCTATGACCTAATGCTACATCGAATTTCAAAATCATCATAGGTGAGACAGTAGCTAAATAATTGAACATACTGGTAGGTATTACCGAAGGGGATCACGGTGATCGATTATGATGATTGTGATCCGATTACCTGGAGGGGCTCATCGGTGTAGTTAATTGAATAAAAGTTCGGTGGCTAGAAGTAAAACAATCCTCTCGTCCACCATGGTACGGTTGGGTAGTCCACTCGGACTATGGTAAGTTGATTTTTCCCGTGGTACAGTTGACTGACTGAAATAGTGGCAATACGTCGTTATTTAACTTCTATCACACCTCGAACCTAAGAGAAAGGAAAATCGCGCTTCGCTTTCCTCGAACACTTCATTAGCAAACGCGATTTGACGACCTACTTGTTTTTGAATAGCAAAACAACTGAATATCAACTACAAGTCAAACACTGACAAACATGAAGGAAAAAAAAATTCCACGCCCATTTGGGCGCGTAAAATTTTTTGTTCCTTCATGCTGACAAACATAACATCCCAGAACACCCCAGAGTCCCGCGGCGCCTGCGGGGTGCGGTGCGTGGGGGGCTATCGGGCGGGGAACTCATTTTAGGGCGGTGAGTGTCCCTTTCTGTACTGGTTAGTACTATTATTTATTTCTGTATTTCTGTCGCCTAAGAGTGACATTCTATCTTTTTTATGACTTATTTACGACGCCACAAAGCAATATTAAAAAACAAATATTAAATAAAATAATAACAACAAAAAAAGCAAAGGAAGTGTCACCATTATGACGGAACAATAAAAGGACCATATTCAGCTTTTTATCTTTGGAGTTTTGGACTAACACCGATACAGTTCAGAGAAGCGGCAGATATTACAGGCTTTTTATTAGGGTTCCGTAGCCAAATGGCAAAAAACGGAACCCTCATAGATTCGTCATGTCTGTCTGTCTGTCTGTCCGTCCGTATGTCACAGCCACTTTATTCCGAAACTATAATACCTATACTGTTGAAACTTGGTAAGTAGATGTATTCTGTGAACCGCATTAAGATTTTCTTACAAAAATAGAAAAAAGACAATAAATTTTGGGGAACCCCATACATAGAACTGAAACTAAAAAAAATTTTTTTTCATCAAACACATATCTATGGATAGGTCTTCAAAAATGATATTTAGGTTCTTAATAACATTTTTTTCTAAACTGAATAGTTTGCGCGAGAGACGCTTCCAAAGTGGAAAAATGTGTGTCCTCTAACTTCTAAAATAAGAGAATGAAAAACTAAAAAAAAAAATATGATGTGCATTACCATGAAAACTTCCAACGAAAATTGGTTTCTACGAACGATATCTAGTAAGTTGTTTTTTTTTTAATACGTCATAAATCGTAAACCGCAATTTACCTTTCACTATTATTAAAACATCGATCAAAGTCACAACGAACTACAAAAACTTTTATATTATGTTACTGGCTGCTACGGAACCCTTCATGGGCGATTCCGCTTTTTAATAATTTTTAACCGTTGAGACATAAAAGCTGCTTGCTGAGGCATTACTTCTGTACATACCTACTTTATTACTATGGCTAATAAAACAAACATAATTATAATTTCTCTTACGCAAAAATTTGACGGACGACGTTTGGAAAGTCACGCAACGTACAACAATAGGACTGAGTCAGTGCAATTGTGCATAAGATAGGACTTTAGGCGTGTACGAACATACCTAATTCCCACGATTAAGTACGGGTTAAAAGTCCACAGGCAGTGAAGAAATCTACATGGTTTTGGGATTACTGAACGCAATAAAAAATCTTATTTTAGACGCGTACCGAATTCTGAAAGTAGTTTTAGTTAGAGATCCTGAAGACTTCCAAGATTATAAGTATATATTTTTATAAGGTGATCTGCAAACTTAAAGTAGTCTTATACAATTTGAACTCTAGTCTTGGAAAAAGATCCATTACATAATATTTATCTAGATTTTTGTTGGAGCTGCTACCTTTTTAAATCACTTCAGGAGCCACGGCAGTTATCCAAAGAAAACCGCGAGGCGAGCCGTTTGGCAGATTCGGGATAAGGATAAAGCTTATTTTTAAAGCCTCCTGCTGCCTCCGAGCTTCATATAACACTTTAAACCGTACGATGCGTCCTACACCTCGTACGGAATTCAAGCCATAGATCAAATGGACTGATGTATGTCACTGTGTCCACTCTCCAAACAGGAACAAACTCTGTAAGGAGCACGGAAACGCGTTCTTTGCGCAGGCGCGGCACGCATAGCGATCAGCACAATTTGTGTCACATTACTACTCATACTAGCGTCGGTAAACACTTTTGAAACTGTGGTGCTCGAATTTTTGCCGTAAGCTTTTAAATAAATCGTACCAACAGTTCTGGTTTTAAATCTAACGGAAATAGAGTTGGAAATAAGTTAAAATATCTGGCAGCCTTAATTACACGGAGTTGGATAAAAAATAATTGTAATAACTTCACACGCTCTCGTTTTGAAATAAGAACTAAGAACTTCAAATTTTCCTTTTAATATTTACTGACGCTCCATTTTAAAATTTAAAAAGTAATAAGTAATAAGTTTCGACCAGCAAGTTCTAATTTCAAACTTGAATGTAAAAATAAGTACTTCAACGTACACATTCGGTTATGCACGGAATAGCTCATTTCACTGACTGATTGTATCGTAAAAGACCTCTAGCGCGTTTCGATTTTAATCGCATTCAATTTATTTTTGCGCACGTTTCACTTTTACCAGCCTTTGTCGAAAGTAAAAAGTTGCTGATAGAAATAGTAAAATATACTACTCTAAAATAGCTGTATTTATTTGTACGTACCTACCTAAAGCTGAAATGAGGCCTCCCCCATGATGGGCAGAGTTGGATTATGAACTATGTCGCATCTTCATACTCACTTAAGTAGAGTTGTGTTAATTCAAATTAAATGTATTATCAACAAATTATTCAGAGAGATGGGAGCCGCTTTAGCGAAGCGGCTCTCCAATCTCTTTGAAATTATTGAATATTTGTTTGAACTGTCAGTTGACCATCTGTTCGTAATTAAATTACTAATTAATAATTTAGATTTTCTTAAGTTGTTTTGCATATTTTAAATAAAATAAAATATGCCCACCCGCGGCGTAATAACATATTTTTATTTAACGGCTTGTTTTAATTTATATTATATCAATTTTACTCTGTATCTTAGGCATAACAATTGGGAGTACCTAAGTAAACAAAATTAACCATTATAGATTGCTGGGAATCGATCGAACCATTACATCCCGGACGGAAAGCAACATTCTAGCCACTACACATAGACGCGATGGTAGAGTAGATAATTTAGAAAAGCTGACAGGAATGTTTGAATGCTTAAACTAATAAGTCCAAGTATACGTATTTCTTAAGCCAAGTTCCTTAAGACTGACATTTCGAAACTGGTCCTCAACTTTTATGGCGGGAAAAGTGTCATGTAAAAACTCGCGGGTGTGAATGAGAAGGATGTATATGAGCAGAGTGTGTGCGAAGGGGACAGAGAATGTGTGTCAGTAGGTGAGACTTGCCCTGAGTCAATGCACTTGCAACTTGCAGCGCTGCAGTCGCAATGTTGTGCGTTGCCCCGGTTCCGTAAGTAAAAGCTTTTTTACGAGATTCTAGATTTATGTTTGCGGTTTGTAAACATTCTTGCAACTTTCTATTACGCGTCTAGTAGTACCTATGTCTGGGACAGAAGGTACATACAAATACGGTAGTAAAATCATGAAGCACGGATCTACAAAATCACTATAAACTTGCGGGTCAGCTATTTTTAGTCTTCCTTCGTCGTATAGCTTGAAAGTCAACTAACAGCCTTATAAACCCTGGTCTAGGTAGGTAGTTGTATGTAGTATCATCACCTAAGGCTTCTAAATGCAAATACTATTCACGTACAATACATTAAAATATTCAAACTAGCACAAAAAAATAAAGATTCGAAAGAATTACAGTTCAAATCACCAAACGACAACAAAGTTCGTAAAAAAAATTGTAGATAACTATTGATTGTTGAGTATAAGAGTCTCGAACGAAAAAGTTAAAGTAATTCTGAACCTATCGAACAGAAAATATTCCACCATTTTTGGACTCTTCTTCGAAGATACTTTTTCTTTCGAAAAAGATAAACGCATCGAATAACATGTTGCTACACTACATCCTTCACAAAGCACTGTTTTCCTTTTTCCCAAAACATCATCATAACATGACATGACACACGCTATTTACAATAGCGAAATCGTAATAGTAGTCCATCAAAATAGATGACCCGGTCGTAAGAAAACTATTATCCAAAGCGCTATTACTCCCGCCCAAGATGCAATGTAGATGTTCTTAAATGTCGCAACAGTTATGTGTCATCTCGCTGTTACTGTTATACTGTTGGCAAATAATTGCATGCCGTGGGAAAGCCTTTGGGAAGATCAGGCATAGGGACAATGTCATCAGATCAGCTGAGGCATTCATCTTGCGGTGTAAGTATTTGAGGTTGAGAATTGGTACGAACGTTGTCTTTAAATGCCACTAAAACTGTAGGAGCTTAATTGCTTCTATGTTGAAAAGCACGCAATATTTAAAAAGATTTCTATATAGTTTTACGAAATTTTTGTGGATCTAACTATGTCTCGTAATATATCATAAAATTATTTAAAATCGAGTCATCTGGAAAATTTACAAAATTACACTCTATTTCCGACACCGAATGAAAGTAACCATGAACAAAACTCTCAGGTCATTTGCATAGTATATTTGACTCACAGGACCAAAACGCGTACCTTGTGTGACTAATACCTTCTACTTACAAGATACTTAATGTAACATTGCACAAACTAGAACTAGTATAAACTGGTAATAGTACCGGTTCAATATAATGGATAGGCTTTCTAAAGCGACGTGAAATAGTATCATTTGTCGTCTTGAGTTGAGATAAGCGATTAGAATGACCTTGTTTTACGACGTAGCTTTGATTAGAGTTAGGAGTTATGAAGTGTCTTTGCAATAATAAATTACCCAATGATTCCAATCGATAAAGATGTACATTGTTAAGTCCAGTAAAAACATAAGTTCTGTCAAAATCTCTATTGACAATAAGTAAAAACCTTCGTATTTAAATGCTCATATTATTCAACCTTTTAGAACAGTGTATGTTATGTAAACAAGGAAATTATTAACATCGATATTTTGAAGTGTTTTACACTAATTAATCACTTGTGTTTTTAACTGTACAAAAAATATAACTTAGGACTTTATATTTCCTGCTAAAAAACCTAAACTAATTGACAAAAAATCTATTAATCGTGACATAGTTCGATCATCTTCATTGTGTTCAATATATTATTATATGTCTTAAAATATACAGAAATAACAATCTAAAAACTTGAAAAGGATGTTATTTTGACGCTGATGAGAATTTATGATGTTACGTAATAAAAGGATTTGATGATATAGGCAGAGCCAAGGATAACATGGTTTTTGGCAGTTGCGTTATCGGGGTGACTAATATGAATGTGGTATGAGGTCAGAAGGTATCTTGCGACAGGCTTGGTTTACTAGGAGTCAATAAATTACAGACCATTGT
Organism: Teleiodes luculella; assembly: GCA_948473455.1. Classification (NCBI taxonomy): domain Eukaryota; kingdom Metazoa; phylum Arthropoda; class Insecta; order Lepidoptera; family Gelechiidae; genus Teleiodes; species Teleiodes luculella. The sequence goes on from OX419605.1 coordinate 4,167,386, forward strand.
AACAGAAATATCTGAATATTTACTTCCATATCCAGTCCACGAAAAAAAAACACTCTTATTGAAATGATGTTGTTCGATTTGAAACTGTTTTATTTAGCTTACTCTATTATTTTTTCAGAGTCAATTTCTAATTAAAAATTTCACCTGTATCACCACAATTGAAGATGTAGAAATGTGTTTTAATTCACCAATATGATAAAATTAAGAAAGAATATTTATTTGCGACACTATCATCTTCAAGCACATTAAGCAAAATAATTAATACTAGATAATACTAGACGGTAGAAGGATATTATCAATTCTACTAACAGGTCGTAAATATAATTGCGTGTTTTAACAACACACGAAATGTTGATTAGCTTGAATGGAATCATTAGTCGTAATGCGAATTAACACGTTTTTTGTAACACCTGTAGATTTTCCAACAGGTTAAGCGATTATTTCATCAGCTGCTTCAGTATATCTAATATCTAGTCTTCTTTTCCCATCGTGTCTTCTTCTTTTTTTTTTCTTTTGACTATTTTGTATGGGAGCGACACTTTTTATTTCATTTACATGAGAATCTTTTGGGAAAGATTCTCATAACCTTTAACTGGGCATTTGCTTTCAGTATTTGCTAAACTGTCACTCATACAACCTGTACTTATGTCGCTCATAAATTCGCATTTGAATCTTACTAGTATTACGACAACAGCCTATCGTCCATAACTGGATCACAGAAGCAGGTATAAAGTAATATCCTGGACTCGCTCGCTTATCGTGAAGGTTTCGAGGTTAGCTTACCTCACAAACCCTGTTGTCAGAATTATTGAGCCGCCTTAGACTTCTGGTTGGCTCATATAACTATTATATCAGCAGGTAGTAGCCGGGACCAACGGCTTTATGTGCCCTGAAGCACGGAATCATCTTTCTTTTCGGACAATCAGGTAATTTAGCCGGCCATGTCAATTAAACTGGGGAAAGTCTCACAAAGTTACCATTTGTTTGCTCGCTTCGACGCCTTATCACAGGAAAAGGTGATTGCTTAAATTGAAAATTTTACCTTTTTTTATTCAATACAATCATAAATATGTATACGAATGTTTAGACTGTACCACGTAAGAGGAAAACTCAATAAATAGCGATATCTCTGGACCCGTTCAGGCGTGACTAGCAGCTCCAGTGAATGCTCGGAAGTGTTCGCACGGTGTCAGTGCTGGCCAATCGCCCGCGTTACGCAACGGTGTGATATAAGGACTTCATTGTTTTAGTAAGGGGTCACTTTGTTTAGTACATGGTTAGTAGGTGCTTAATAAAAGTTTTGTGACATTCACACGTCACGACTAAGCTTTTCTTTTAGGGTAAACAGGCCGTAATCAACCACGCTGTATGAGTCGATTGACATCACATACATTCTTTGGATTTCTTTACAGATGTGACAGGTTCTGTTTAATTGCAATCCGTTCAGCTAATTTAACAAATGGTACAAAAGGACTGAAAGAGAAGTATCTGAATTTGAAAATATTTCAATATTCGTTTTCATATTTTAGATTGCTCAATATACGATAAGGACGAAAATGACACCTCACAAGCAATTCAATTAGAAATTCACCTGTCTCCCATTCATCATTGTCATCACCGAAACCTATCATTTGCAGACAAGGTCAGCCAGCCACTAGGCCATACAGACACCATACAAACACCATACAAGTTCCATACAAGACAATGGTATGGGAAACGGGGTTTCGGTTTTGCATACAATGCGTGTTAGAGTTAGGGCGCGTTCACTGGGGCGTTGGTGGCGTTGATGCGCCTGCGCAGAAGAAACTGACTGCTTCCGGCGCTCAGTGGCGCGTTGTGGGTCGAATCTACTCAACCGTAAATCTTTGTTACATCGTTTTTTTTAATGCCATTGAAAATTTTCATTCTATTTTCAACATTTTCATTCTATAAAAATGTTGAAGGTAAGGTAAGGTAAGTCTTGCATTCTGACCACGTGACTGACACAAGCCTACGTCATCATGCGCTGTTCATCCTTGTCTATTAACACGCATTCGACAAGGATGAACAGCACATTATGACGTAGACTTGTGTCAGCCACATGGTCCGAATGCAAGACCTTGTTTTCTTAGATTAGACCATGGGTGTTCTATAAAAATGTGGAAGGTGCAACCTACAAACCTTACTCGTTAACTAATTATGTTAAATAAATAGTAGTAGGTAGGTAGCTACAAAATAATATGTAACTGACTTATAAGTGATGTAAATATCCTAAAGTTAAAAATAAATACTTTGACTTTTGACTTTGTATCACAATCTATTTAAAGTTATAAAAAGTCAAGTCTAGTCTAGTTTTAAAAAGTATAATCTATTCTGTTATCATTAACCAAAAAACTTAGAATTGAACCAACCCCAAATAAACTTGTGGCGTAAAGTAACCCTTTTCACCCAAGAAAATAACCCCTAATTTTTACTATGTACGATTTCCAATAAATATAATTTCCATAAATAGGTATAAAAATGTTTCGCAACCATATTTCGATAAGTGTTAGGTATTGCAACACTGCCCCAATACAGCCAAACTTAAAAATAATATTTAGCACAATATAATATACATAGAGCCTTACCGAACCCAAAATATTGTATGCATGTAGCTTAATTAAATAGCACTACACCATTGTCGGAACGTTCGTTCGTTAATAATGTACCTAGATGGACTTGTAACAAATTAAAAAGATTCGATAGAAAGTTCATAATAGTTCGTAATCTGGCGTTTGGGAAGAAATGGTTTGTAATTATAGTGGATCTTGCTTCATTAGAGTGTGGGATATTTTGAGATAATGGCGTTATGTAATGATTGGATACTTTCTATTATAAAACTGAGCTCTGAAAAAATCGTGTTAATCTTAATAAATTGAGTCGCTTTTATGAAGTGTGCGAATATTCAGTATTGCGATCGGAATAATATAGTGTAAGTGTGTATATGTGTGTGCGATGTGTATACATGTATAAACAACCCCAGACGGCATATTATGGGTGCTTCAATTGTCTTTCAATGGGAATCTGTCCGCTAGTATTACCTATATTACTAATTTCTAATGTCCTTGGGACAATCTATCCCCAGGTCACTTAATTAAGAGTTCGTAGGCAACATTTAATTTTAAGTCTAGTGAACGTTCTAATTTATAATAAAAAATTATACATATCAAATGTTTCATGTATTTATATTAATAATTTTTATTCATCGCTCTAGAGAAAGCTCTAACGTTTGCTTTAGCTTAGCCAAACGTTATATCCGCCAAATTCAATATATTAAAATAACCTAAAATCGATTACGACACCAATAGAAATTCCATTCCACCTTTGCATTCCACATTCAAAAACTTATTCCACAACAAAAAACTGTCTACGGACAATAAATCTATGACGTAGTTCCAAAGAGTGCAAGATTTAGAGACAACTGCTATGCAATGTGCGTGAAGGTGTGGAATAAGTTACCGTGTTGCCTTAAATGTATAAGCCCTTTAGGCAGATTTAAAAAACGTATAAAATCTTGGCTAATGCAACACACTTTTTACTCCATTAAAGAATTCCTGGAACATGATTGTAAATTATGCATGATGTGTAATTAATTAATAGTTTAAATTATAATTTATTGGACATTTGCATGCTTTATGAATAGGCTAGATATTTGTTACTATCTGCAATGAATTATGTTACCATCTATGTACCTACCATATCTAAAGCAAATAAATATCTTTATCTTTATCTTTATCTTTAAAAATAAAATCAAATAAGCATTCTAAATTTCAACGCAGATAAACAAACTTCTTGAATAAGCATAAGGTTTACACACTGACCTTACGAAAGCAGCGCTAGTGAAAGTTCTATGGTAATTTTTAAAAAAAGAATTTCACATTCCGCTAAAAATTGTTCACACGCATAATGTGATAATTCCTGTGTATTCACGGTGTAACAAGCGAGAAGTGTCTTTTGTCATACGCTGTCATTCAAAACCACCTTTAAAATTAGCGGCAAAGATGACAGTTTTGCTGAACACTGTGGTTTGAGGTTTTTGAAAATAATTTTCGTTGTTTGACTGCTCTATTGCTCATAAGCTTTCTATGATTGTTAGTTTTACCTTAACTTACGTGCTGGGATTATTTAAAAGAATAATTTGGTAATTAATTAGTAGTGGTTACATAAAGGTTTTTAGAAGCCATTTGAATGAGTGTTACGAGTATAAATTTGTATTTACCGGGAATAAATTGGTTTCTTTCTTTCAAATGTTCTACCTAATACTAGTAGATACCTACTTTTATAGTAAAGGAAGACATCATAAGGAAATCTGTATACACTTCCGTAGAACCATACCTATTCAGCGTGGCCGACTAATACTAATGCTCTACAGAAGTTAGGTTATGGGCTTCGAATCTTTCGGAGGATATCTAAATTAACCAACACTTATCAGGACGTACTGGCAGCTGGGTAATAAGGTTGACTTAAAAAGAAAGAAAGTGCAAACGGAGCGCGAGTTTAAAAATCGAACCACACATTTAAAACGTGTTCGAAATTTAAAATAGCAAGTAAAACATTCGACCATTAAGACCACCGTGACACTATCGGTGTCGCATGACTAATTCAAACGGACGATCTCGCTAATCGATTCTGTACCATTTTCCTTTGTTTTAAAGTTTAAGTTTGTTAGACATTTTGTCGGGGACCAGCTTGAATGTCAAGTACATGAAATCGATTAGAACCGTTCGCAAATTTCTGACCACTTTCTATCCGTTGACATTGAAGTGAAAGATAAATAAAATAATGCGAATTAGAATTACTAAATCTACTGAGAACAGGGATGTTGTAAAGACTTCCGCGGAACGCTCTTATCTGCTCGAAGAGAGAGAAATGAAAAATAATTGTATTTTATTTTTTCGTTTAAGAGTCGATTACTATTACATTTTTAAGGGACAACTATGATCTTTTAAAAGATCGGTTGTATGAAGTGGGTTAATACGAAGTCCTCATAATACTTATAGTGTTATTTACTTAAATAGGATTATGTAAAACCACAAAATGCATGTTGCATGATTTTTTTTGTGGATGTACGGGTTAAAATATTGCTACGGTACGGCAAAGCAGAGTATGCTGTAGAGCCAAGTCTATGGATCGTAGAGATAGGTTAGGGCAGGTCACTAGGCAAAGTTTAAGATAACGGAACTTGGCATGGGAATGTCATCCTTTTTGAACCTTTACATACTACGTATAAGTAAGTACTGGTCCTGTAGTAGAATTGTTTTCAGACGCAATTGAGAAGTATTGAACCATAAAAATAATTATAAAAAGAATCCACATTATCATAGCGTAATTATTGTAATAAATTAATAAATTATAACTTTTTTTCTCACAAATGGTGTAAATAATGTAATTGTATTTTTGTTGTTACAATTTGTATAATGCTTTTTAAAAAGATTAAGTTTTATACGAAACAATAAGTACGAAGGAGGTATATTGTTATAGCAAATAAAGTCAAGTCGACATACGAGAGAAAATAGTAAAGACTAGAGCTAGAAATAGGTAGGTAGTTCCAAATTACAAAGCAGTTTTTTTATTAAATGGACTGCAAAAAGTTTTGAAAAGAGAAAATAAGTCTCGTCACAGATCAAACAGCAAGCAAAGATCTAATGCCCCCTGCAGCCTAGTGTCTAGTCTGCGTCTGTAGGAGTCTACAAAATCTGTGATTTCACTCTCGGCGACCTCGATTCTGAGATCACTCGTAAACCATTCATTATTTTTATTTATTTACTATTGACACTGCCTAGATTCATTGACCTAAACAGTAATTTATTTTTACTAAGTGACTTTTTGTGTCCGACTTTGATAACTGTTAGAGTAAACATCAAAAATAGATTAGTGGTAACAGGAATTAAAATATTTTTAAATAAGTAACACAATATCCATACTAATATTAATAATGCGAAAGTTTGTTTTTTTGTTTGAATCTAGCAACTGGTAACCAACCAAGCAGACATTTGCACAGAGATAGATCAAGGGCTTGAGAGTGATAGGTATTTTTTTACAGTAGGAAAATATCTCATTCCCAAGGGAAAAGTCGACAAACAAAGCAGGCATAGCTGCATAGCTGGTATTAAAATAAAAAAATCAAGGAAGCAGTTGCCCAGCAGTGGGATATATAAAAAAATCTTTACTTTCCCGATTTGTACGTGTTGCAATGCATACACAGTGGTTTGATTTAGAATATTTATATAAGATTCGACAAAAATATACAGTGTCGTGCGGTGCATTTTCAAATTGTAGTAGCATTTATATAGGCTCTGGTTTCATAGAAATGGTACAAAAAATATGGTAAATAATTAGTTTTGGTTTCTTCAAATTCTGCATCGGATTCAAAACAACTATTACGAACGACAATAAACATAAAACCACATCATATTATTTATCAGTTTTATTTATTTTATTAATATATATTTTTATCCTAATATTAATAAAAACAAATCCTTTCTCATCTCTTCAAAAAGATCACCTATAGAAAAAAACGGGTAACGTTTTAATTCTGTGTTCACAGTGAGCAAACTCAAAAACATGATAATGAATATGAATGAATCAATACTAAACTAGTCCCCGCCTATACAAACATTGCACACATTCTGGGTCAATGGTGACACCACTACCACACTACCACTGTCTAATATTGGACCGCATGGTGGTACCTTCAGATGTTTTAGTGTACCATAATTTTGCCTATTTAAAAATAACTATTACTAGAGAATATTACATAACCACCATGTCTATTCTGAGGCTGTGTTTGGAAGGAAGAAGCAGAGTGCTAAAAATTCTTATTAAAAAATAAGGTAATTAAATCTATGTGACTGGCCGCGTTTGTTACACTGCTAGGCAAAGACCTCACTCTACTCTCCATGTCTTGCTGAAGGAGTCTAGATTATCTAATTATTAATCACCATCGCTGAGATAATCTATATAATAAAACTGTAGAGGTCGTAAATCTGTAAAAAAAAAAAAGCTAATAAACGAGTCTGGGGGATCTAAGAAGTGATATACAACATATCCAGATTTATTTATTTTTTTATTTCCTGTTTGTCTGTTTGTACAGGCTAATCTCCGAAACTATTGGACCGTTGAATGACTAATTTAATTTAGATCCACATACAATAGTGTTAATTCTGGCTGTAGTAGGTATTTAATAAGCTGTATGCTTGTTTCGTAAGGAAGGGAATAAACAATTGCACCTTATATCTCCGGTCAACATTTTAGTTTTACCGCGGGAAAATATCTCATTCCAGTGGAAAAGTGAAAAAACTAGCTAGTTATATATATAACATATATATTATATCGCAAATTAATATATTTAAAATAGAAAAGAGTTTTCAAGGATATACTATAGCGGTAAAAATAAATCTTTCTCGAATCATTTCTCGATCGTCATTCGTACGTTGAACTATATCAAACTCTACGCACCTAGATCATTATTTGTTTCTTTAGTTTAGACTCGGTCAATAAAATTTCCTCGCCATTGAAAAGTTCATTCTAATTTGTGACGCGGTACCCTAAAATCGTGAGAAAATGTACAGAACAATAAAATTTGTTTCAGATAGACGTGTAATGTAAATTTAATATCCCTTCATTTAGACCACAACTCGTGCTTGACCTAGTCAGCCCTATATAATATTATAACTAATATTATATACATATATACTCGTACTCTATAGTATGATAGTAATCTCAGCCATGTCATTATTGTGGTCTAAATTATATGTTTTTTTTTATTATAATCGAAATTAGCAAATCATATTGTTTTGTTTGCTAGTTTGAGAAGTTGAATGTGATGCCATTTTTATCACTTTTGGTCATTCTACTTTTCACTTTTATATGGTTTTATAAAAAAGCCAATTAAGTATGATACCTTCATTCAGTACTTTAAACTTCCTGTTCAAAGTTTCACCAAATAAACATCATATTTTTGGTCAAAACGAGTAATAATAAGACATGTTTCCAAATTAGGGTATAACGTATCCGTCAAAATTCGTCATAAAAATTTAAAGTCCCTTTAAAGGTAACAAAAATGCGATGCCAAAAAAAACTTAAATAGATAGTAAGTATTTGTTATTTTTCTCCTTTTATGATCGCAGATTAAATGAAAGTGTGTAAAGTTTTCAACCAGAGGGCATTTCTAAAAAAACCACACGAATAATGCAAGAATTCTTCGCTATCCGTCAAAATTGAAAGTGGAAATTCCACAAAGGTTGCTGAATCGAGGCCGCACAGTAAAAAGCGCGCGGGGCAGGTTCTTAATTCGAATTTGGGCGCGTGACAGTGACAGGTTCTTTTCTTTTCCCTGCGGCTAGCGGCTGTGAAGCTGGTTTATCGGTGGCCAGTGTCATGTATCTAATGTATTCAAATTATGACTTTTATAGGGTCAACCCATTTATGAAGCATTTGCCAGACGATCTTATGCGTTCCTCATTTAAAATCGCGGGTGATTTTTTTAAATGTTTATGGCACTAGTTATAGTTTTTGCAAGTGACAAATAAAAAACGTCTTAATAACGGCTTAGTAAAATAAATTTAATTTACTCTACAATCGTACTTTGTGCAATTTATTATGCAACAATGGTTCCATTTATTTGACATAACTTTTTTATTGTGTTTACTAATAGCGTATTGAGGAAGTGCTCCAGTTATAAGATTAGTTTGACTTTTAATTTTTTAATTTTATTTTTTTACGTACGGTCAAGAGCAGATAAAACTAGATATGCGATTCGATCTGTCTATTATTCAACAGATAAAAGATCGCCACAAAGTCCAAAAAGGTTCAGCCTGATGTAATCTTGACTGTACTTTTGAATTAACTGGTCAAAGATAAAACACTTATTTATATTGAAAGGCTTTTGTTTCAGTGAATTGTGAAATAGTTTTGTCGTATTATCTACCTCACGCGACTGTTTCGACACTTACTTATATTTAGCACAGATCTGACAGGCTGTGTTTTGTAAGTAGATGTGTACCCTACTTAATACTTATCTCTGAGTTTGCCGAGGTGTTAAATTAAAAGTAGGTACATAGTTGTACGAGATAAACTAACTTAGAAAATTAAGATTTAATCCCAACTTTTTCTTTGGACTTCGCGTCGTACAAGGCAGATTTAAGTAATAGAAGTACATACCGTACATATTATCCAACTGCGCCACAACAACTGTAATCCCCAACGATTATAGCAACATTTCCCTTTCACGCGCTACTGAGCCTGTAAGTCCCTGCCCAAGCTCAATGATCTCCATTTTTCGCTTCGATTTATAAATTTTCCTTTCATTCAAGGTGTAAATACTAATTTAGCTAGGTCTTCTCGACTCCCGCGCTAAAATATATAATTCAAGCTCTCAAATTACTTTTTATTCTTCTAAAATGCTTAATGACAATCGATTGCCATGCCCTTGAAAGATTCCAGTTTTAAATGTCGCTTAATCGCAAGCGCACAAAAAGCTTATGTGGTTGAGTGGCAAGACTCGCTTTACGGAGGTTCTGGGTTTGGTACCTGGCGGGGCATCGTTAAACAAAAGATTACTATGTGAGCCTTTTCCCAGTTACCGGTAAAGTCGGGTTACTTTGACCCTAGGGGGTTACTTTGTCCGCCTTTGGGGCGCTTAATAAAAACACCAAAATATGATTTAAACGTACTTATAACTTGCGAGCACGCATAACGTATTTAACGATGCACTATTACGCCCATATTTCTGAGTTCTAATGCAGTAGCCCACAGGGCGGACAAAGAAACCCTAGGGTCAAAGTAACCCGACCTTACGTAGGTTAAGACATTTTAGGCTGAATCACCTGATTCTCCGAACGGAAAAATGATTCCGTGCTTTGGAAGGCACGAAAAGCTGCTGTAACGGTTATTATCGTCAGATGTAGTTGTTATCCTTAAACGAGCCATGTCAGAAGTTTCAGACGGCTAAATAATTCCGACACCAGGGTTTGTGAGGTAGGTTAACCTCGAAACCCACACGCTATGCAAGCAAAACAAGAAATGATACAGGAAGCGCAAGCGCAGCCTGATCGCATGGTTGTATGGAAAGTAAGGTCGTTCATAAAGTGTTTACATCGAGGCCGATCATTGTTGCCAACTCGATGTGTGTTTTGTATGGTGGGAATTATCTTGGGGTGATTGAAATACCTGCTGTCCAGACCTTGTATTGTAGTGGCTGAATTTATGCGTGATGCTTTGAGGCTTTATATTGTCAATCTATGTTATGTTTCTACCGAGAGGCTCCTGCCCTGAATCAGAGTGCTTTATGTACCACGCTGGCCCAGTGCGGATTGGTCAACTTCTCATTAAGGGTGTGTAATATGCAGGTTTCCTCACGATGTTTTCCTTCACCGTAAGAGCATCGAAAAAACGCAGATATCACATCACATCACACTAGGCAAAAGATTGTGAGTGTGTATGTTTGTTGCTTGTTGGCGTCTTAACGGCTGGAGTGATTTTAATTAAATTTGGTATGGAGGTAGCTGACACCCCGGATTAACACATAGGCTACTTTTTACTGCGGGAAAATACCTTATTCCCTCGGGAAAACCTGTTAACGCGAGCGGAGCCTGTCAGAAAGCTAGCAAATTATAAAATTGGTATTTGGCTATGCGCCGAGGCTTGGACCAGCGTCTTCCAAATGAAAGACAAAAGCCCTAGCCACTGGACCACCGACACCATTGATCCCTTACACAGTCCAATGTTGGGTTACAGCTTTTGTCAAAAAGGGGTTGGGGTAGAGCCATCCGCTCCCCCGCAAGTCCCGTGAAGCTTGATTCGTCGTACTTTTTCGACACAAGCATTATGTTTTTATCGATAAAGCTTTTTTTTATTGACCTATGATAGGTCAATTAAAAAAAAAGAGTGGCATTTAGCTCTAAGCCGGGAACCACGAAAGCTAGTAATAAGATACAAATTAAAAGTAAATCCCGTAGATATCTACTTCGTTTAATTCTAGTCTAATTCAATCGGTAATTATTGGGAGATGAAGCAGCTTTATTCTATACAATTTAAAAATAAACAAGTGATGAAACAAAAAAGTCTGGTAGGTGCAATAAAAACAAAAACCAAAAAACTATTCACTAAAAATTAACAGTTCATCAAATAATAGCCAGTACGGCACACCCACCTGAGTCATTGTCAGTAATACTCAACAGTCGTCTCGGTAATAATAATCTCATTAAAATAATAGTAACAGGTAACATGTTACCGTACTTACGATATGTTACCGTTCCGTACCGTTACCCTCGCCTAATCTCCGCGGTGTGTTACCGCCACCGCCGAAGATGTTAGGCTGAGTTCCGCTGATGTCCGGCTAGGGTTCTTAACCCGTTCTTTATTTAAACGTCGCAATGTAATAGATTTACGAGGAGGTAAGGTATTACTAAATCATCCGATTGGTAGAGTGCTTTTTCTTTGTGTCAATAAAGTATACAATTAGTTATTTTGTGGAGTAAATAAGTAAAAACACTATATTTTACACACAAAAAGAACATAAAATACAACACTGGAGAACTTGGTGCGTAAATAAAGGCTATATAGGATATACGAATGAGCGAGCGAATGATATAGGATATAGGATGATGAGAGAGCAGTGCAGCATACAACGGAAATGATTAATGATACTAAATATGTATTTTTTACCTAAATTGTAAATAAATATTGAAGTAAATATAATACCGTAAATATATGTATTTTAGAAATATCAACCTTAATGTCTTGACATGCGTAGACTCCAACGATAAAGCCGCTACTCATAACCTACCTAGCTACTTGATTACCACTTATTAAAGGATTTTACAGCTACTCAAAGATTTCTCACAATATCTGTTTTTTTTTTTCACTAATCAGTTATTAATATTATGCCTTCCATGCGTGGTCCGGTGAAGCTAGATCCGTCGTACTTTTTCGACTCAAGCACAGGTCAATTAAAAAGAAAAAAAAAGAGAATAGAAAAAGTCCAGCAGTAACTTTGCTTTACGTGTAAGTAAAGTTTTAACATTCAGTTATTTTTTCTTCGTTGGAAGTTGCTCTTATGGTTTCACCTACTTATTATACAAAATTTTACTTTTAAATTTGGTATTTTAAATTTTTATGTGACGTTTTGTTGAATAGGTTTTACGAATACGTTCCTCATAGAAACGATTAAATTTAAATAAATATTTAGAAGATTTGTATATCTATCTATATCTACCTACCTGCTAAAGTATATAAATTGTGTTTATTTGTACAGATACATTGTTACATTCCTCAACGTTTGAAGATATAAACTGCTTCAACGCTGATTTTTTAACCCAGTTTTTTAAACAGTCAGAAAAAAATTACATCCTTGAGAAAATACTAGAAATTTGAATCGAGAACACAACAAAAACCAGATGACGTTACGTGAAAGGCGTTTTATCAGAAAATGGCGTCGTCATCATCGAATCATTACAGATGCCTGATGACAGCAATTTCTTCTTCTAAATCGATCGAGCATGTTCCATTTTAAAATACCGGAGATCTCACAAGGCATTCCTAGACGACACTACACAGCGGGCTACTAAAACCGCGAGTTTATTTACAGAAAAATATTTTCTACTTTAAAATTTTCGAGACCAACTTTTTACATTTTAGGATTTCACATGTCTTTAGCTAGGAGTATCACAGATTGTTTTTAAAAAATATGCACTGTCATTAATTTACAGTACCACTAATTTACTTTACTATACTGTAAATAGGCTATTTGGCAATGCGAAAAATAAAGTGTTAATTACTGTAATCAGTATGTAATGTAAGTTTAAAAATGGATATTTACTATGGGAAGTTGAAAATAATAATTAATTTATGTAAAAATCCGTAAATAAAAATGTATTTTTTTTTGGCGTTTGTCACGTGACTCAAAACGCTCCTGTTTGGTCGGGTATAGGACATATTATGTCACTAGCCAGTAAACATCGTTTTCTACTTAAGCAACTTGTAGTAGTAGTACTGGCTAGTGACGTCACCGATGCCATTGCGACGCCATATTGTCAAAGTAGCGTTTTGGCGCGCTACTTAAATATGGAATTTTTATTTTGATATTTTTCAGGAAATATGTACCAGAATTAAAAAATACAACTATTACTGGGATCCACAAACTCTACTGAATAATAAAAAATATATTTTAAAAACCAGTCAAATAGCCTCAAAAATCTCCCATGTAAACACATTTATTCGACAGACTATAACATGCATTAAACTTTAGAGTAGTACGAGTAAAATTTAAAATTCATCCATTTCGTCAAATCGCTACTCGCTTCCTGTGAAGCCCCACACTTGCGAATGAAATCCCGTTTGTGCGCGCGTGCCATCTGGCGGAGTGGACAACATCCGAGGCCGTCCGTCACACCGAAGTGTAACGATGAAAAAGAGGAAAAAACAAAAGATGCGATCCTGTGAAGTTTCTTCGGCGGGTTCTTCTCCTAGCGCACACATTGCGCGAACCTAACAGTTCTGTTCAAACTGATATCGCATCGCCTCTTTAAATTTTTAAGAGTTCATTCTTCATTAGTGCGAGACGAGAGCCAGCCTCGGTTTGAGCAAAACTTTGTAACTTCATTAAAAGTTGACGTCGAAAAGTGATTTGTAAAATCTTACTTCGAAAAATACCTTTAGACTTTTTGACAAATTGTACAAAATAATGGCGGTAGGTATACGTGTAATGCCATGTTAATGAAATTACTCTCCTATTAGGTCAATATTTTTTATGTAAAGCCTTGATCGTTCTAAGATAATAATATTTACATACGGTTTATTATACATAACGCATCGTGTCCTGACCTCTTTGAAGAAAATAAACCATTTTATTCATTTACTCAATAATGTAAGCGAGAACAATATTGGAAACAGTACTTTGAAATAAAAAATCTGCCTCATTTTAAAAAGTACGAACGAATGAATTTGGTATTTAAGGGGCCTACAAGTGCGGGAAACGGCCACGTTTCGCAATTGTTCCATCTTTAACTACTAGCGAGATATAATAAATAAAGTTAATGGCTTCTATACCTATATATCCTACAGAACACCGTCTAGTTCCTCGCCGTCTTAGATTTTTAAAATATTGATTATTTTCCAAGTTATTATTTTTTAAAGGGTGGGGGTGCCACTTATCACCTGTAGGCCCCTTTTAAATACAATGTTAAAATGATGTCATGACCACATCAGTATTTCAATATGGCGGGTTACTCGCAGCTTTTTGATATTTAATTTAAATGTGTGATAGACTCTTTTGATCAGCAGTGCCGGTTACGTCTCGGTGTCACAGTTGGAATCATCTCGCTAACTGTACTGTCTCTATACGTTTGTGCTACAGATTCAATCCTAGCGTAGTTTCCTGAAGATATTAGTACCGTAGAGCGTCAGTGGCCTAGTGGCTAGGGCCGTTAACTTTCATTCGGAAGTTAGCTGCTTCGAACCTCGGCACGTACCAATGTGTTTTCGATTTTCAAATTTATATGTAAGTTTATTCGACGCTCTTACGGTGAAGGGAAACATAGTGAGGCAATTTGCACACACCAGCAATTCAAACGTTGTGTTTGAAGTTGACCAACCCGCACTGGGTCAGCGTGGTCGACAAAGGCCTATTCACCCTGATTTCAAGGTAGGCTGGAGCCCCTTGATAGCATAATATGGGCTGTTAAAGGATCAAAAATAATGTCACTAAGCTAACGATGTATCGTCATCAAAACCAAAGTGTATGTTGAAAAATAAATTATCTGGAGGCGCCATTTATGAAAAGTGAACTGCGAAAGGATTCGTAAATTGAATTCTAGAGAACCTATATTTAACGTAAAATGGTCAATTGTTATCACAGTTCACTTAGAATTCAGCTTTCTGGTAGGACTTGCATCGAAAAGTCGACACTCCACAGTACACAACATAAATTAAGTAGAGTATCAACCGAAATGGCAAGCGGTCAACAATCTCGAAGCCTCCAAGGCTCGCCTCTCGAGAGCTGTTGCAACTGGCAGGTATGTGCACTACGCCTTATATGACTTTATGATATAGAAGCGATTGACTAATGGATATTTGTATTAAGGCCTCTTTTGGACCGGAGTTTTAACTAAATATTTATTTGAAATAAGGTTATTGTTATGAGGTTTTTAATAAAGTCAGACATCTTTTTTTTGCATTCTCAAAAATAGTAATTGCTCTGCTCATGGACTTGAGTAACGTAGTTATACTACTACGTCCATGGCTCTGCTGTCATCGTGAATCCACCATATTTAATTTAAAATAATGGCACTTATTTAGCTTACGATACATTCTAATCCGAACCAAAAGTGTAGACAAAACCGAAATTGTAACCTTTGCTAGACAAACTGTCGAACGACGGACATTAGAGCGACACATCCAGTTATTCGATGTTACTCTGGTACACAATAAGTTGCACAGTCGTACATTCTGACTAACAAGGCAAGGCAAGTTCAATAAGAGATTAAAATCAAACCAGATAGTTATAGTGACCCGGCTCCGCACGGGAAAATGCTTATTGTGGGTTATCCTTAAGTATACTATGCATGTATTATACATATAAACCTTTCTCTTGATTCACTCTATCTATTTAAAAAAACCGCATCAAAATCAGTTGCGTAGTTTATAAGATTTAAGCATACATAGGAATATAAGGACAGAGAAAGCGACTTAGTTTTATACTATGTAGTGAAATATAATATACTTTACTGTACGTATAACAGGGATAAGAAGATATTTGATTTAAATAATTAAATGCAGAGCCGGGGCGGGTCGCTAGTTAATTGTAAAATTTACCATCTCCCTCCATAGAGTCATGAAGTGGTTTGTCTCTGAACATACCTGTAACGAAAATAATCATACGTTATAGTTAGAGAGCCCACGACCAAGATTTTTGTCTCATAGCAATACGGCCAAAACCGCATCAAATCGATAGATACGATTATCCTGAACTCGAAAATACCAATATCAGACATTTTCCGCGTAGCGTTTGATCTGACCGAATTTTCAAAATTGACAAAATTTTACCGAACTGCATCATAGCAATATGTCTGATTTGCAGACTGTAGTTGAATGATAGTTCTGAGATACCGGAAACATATTTTTCAGACGTTAGTGGTGTAGCGCAAACCCGTAAAATCACTTAAAAAAATTAAAAATGAGACAAAAAAAATGTCTCATAGCAATATGTCTGAAAATCTTTTTTATTAGTAAATTTTGGTTATTTGATGCGAACAAAACAATTTTCATACGGAAATGTGAACGCATTAAATTTTGAGACCGTTTTGAAAATGTTAACAAATTTTACCGATCGGTATCATAGCAATATGTCTGAAAATTGTTGGACATGATAAAATAAGTTGTCCACATGTGCAAAAAATTTATATCAGACAAATTAAGTGTAGCACCTTCTTTATCAGACTTTTGGTAGAGATTTTTGGGAGTATATGCTACACTTAAAGTGTCTGAAAACAGGTTTTTGGTAATCCTGGCAACAATACGAAAAGTTTAAAAAAAAAATTATCCGTATTGCTATGATACAGGTCGGCTAAATTTGTTGACATTTTCAAAAATGCGCTGAGGTTATATGCTACGCGCAAAATGTCTGAAAACAAACTTTTTCGTAATACAATTATAAAATCTATGTACATTTTCACTATCAGACGTATTGCTATAATACCGACTGCCTTTTTTTTTTTGACACAGCAGAAATGGCCTCCCACGCAGTTGCTACACTTTCGACCGTTACTACATACCTAGTCGGGTTCAGAATCATACAATCTAACGATTTTATAGGGTTTTTGCCGTATTGCTATGAGACATGGTTTTGGTCGTGGGCTCTCGTACTATTAGCTTAATATAAATAAATAAATTAATGTTATTTATAAACGAAATTAATTCACTTGGTATTACTAATAACTATGTTAATAACACCAATATTATCACGTTAATTTATACGTAACTAAGCAACAATGGATGTAAGTGGCCCATACTGGCGCAAGTTGGCCCAATGCCCTATTTGCACAGGTGAACGTATTATATACGTCTCAAGCATAATAATGCTATCCTAGTGGGCCAAAGAAAGCTACCAAATATGCTAATGTTCACTTACATTCCCTTTTATGGAAAGTGATCTAGATACAGCAAATCGATTTTAGGATCGACACTATTATACGACTATTATTCGATTATACGATACGACTATTATACGTATGGTAGTCTCATTCGGATTATTGGTTCAAATCTGCTATCTAATGTGACCATAATTATGCTTCAAATCAGCTTAAATCTAATATTAACGGTATCAAGGATGCATAAAAGGAAAGACATCCAAAAGGCAACAGAAAGTTTACTAAGTTAAGTTAATATTGTATTTTACACGCACACACACGAATACATAGATATATTTTGACAGTGAAATATAGCCTTATATAAAAATACATACGCTACTTTTTATTCCCACGGGAAAAGTAATTTCATAAAAGGGCCGTATAAAGGCGAAAAACTAGTGTCAGGTAAATAAACGGTTTCATTTGCGTTGCAGATGTGAAGCACAAGATAAATGTATCGGGGCACTCTTACGCACCACGGAGCGTGAAAACGGTACGTCATCTGTAATCTGTTCCACACATAAAGCATAGATCTTACTCAGCAGAAAATTCGCATAAAAACACATCTTCTTTCTCTTTTTTTCGCAGTTTTTATACCCTAAGGTTACCTGAAAGATTTTACTTAGCAACAAGGTCGCTTTCTATTTTGCACCCTTATTTAACGGTATTTATATCGTACTAGTTTTACGGCCCGCGGCTCCACTCGTCTATAGGCTAAATGACGGAGATGAAATGATGACGGGTTTGAAATCTCGAAAATATTTTCTTCCTCAGTAACTGAACAGAAGAGGTATACGGCCTTACGACGAATTTTCAATCCTATTTTTTTCACGTCAAATAATATAATAAATTATGAATAAAAATAAAATGTAAATAATAATTATGAAAGACACAAAATCTTGATAATTTATTAACATGTAACAACGAAACACTGAGATTATTTTAGCTTACTCGGTAATACGTTTTAAGTACTTACTTACTTCTAATCTACTCTAAACGCTTATTAGTCAAATTATCTTTCTCTTCATTTCACCAAATCAATTGCTATGGATTACTGTCCAAATACAGTCGTGACCAAATAATGTTCTTGTTCATTTAAAAATATCCAATTGAAATATCACTTTCACTTCCGAATACTTCTGATGTTTAGTGATGTACCTGTGATTGGGCTTGGCCGTAACAGATCGGAAGTATCTGTTACATTGTAACAGCTTTTATGACCTATACATTATTATTACAAGCGTAGTTAATGTTTCTTGTGTATGCAATAAAGTTTTACTTGGTTACACTTACATAGCAAGTTATCAACTATCTTTTTAATTCCTTCATTTGGTATTTAACCAATGCTTTTTTGCTTGATTGTAATAATTCAATTCTTATATTTTATATGCAATGGAAACATAAAATAACTTGATACGTGATTAAATATGATATTTTTACCATTCCTTACTTATTCAACACAGGTTCAAGCCCCTAAATAGGGTAATCTTATATATAAAATTCTCGTGTCACAGTGTTCGATTCCATACTCCTCCGAAACGGCTAGACCGATTCTCATGAAATTTTGTGAGCGTATTCAGTAGGTCTGAGAATCGGCCAACATCTATTTTTCATCCCCAAAAAAAAAAAAGGAACGCGGGCGTAGCCGTGGGCGGACAGCTAGTTCAATATAAATTCCCAAACATGAATAAAAACAAAGTTAGAAAAATGGTACACAGTCTAAATTATAACGATACGGAAGCCTTCCTCGGGAATTAATTTATACATTATTGATCCAATCATACTTATAGTTACCCCGTCTGCAATATAAATATATATTTTTTGTCATATTATACTGATTTGTTAATATCTATGTATCTTCTATTTATTTATTATTATTATTATATTTATTACTTCTATATAAGTATTAGTATTTATAGATAGAATAATACATATTTAAATATTTTTTAAATAATCAGAAAATTGTGTTGTGTTTCTTAAGTAATCCTTCATTGCAAGGTAGCGATAGTTATAAATTGTATGTAATACTACACGGGATGTCACTGGCTCCTAAGATACAGGTTCTCGCCTAGTTTAGGAGTCAGGGTTTAAATTTTTGTGTACAAACTTAATTTTAGTTGATTGCTTTTTGTTGTTAAGGTATACATTGTAATTTATTATGTTCAATAAATATTTATTATATTATTATTATTATTAAATAACAGTCGGTTCTTCGGTCAGTTACCTGTTACGTGTCGTTTAGTCAAGGAAAACTAACTAAACTTTCTATCGAAGCTTTTCCTTAGTAATAAGTTTCCCATAAACATTAAAACTTGCGTTACGAGTAAGTATTTTCCCCAAGAAGCCAAACAATTAAATCTCATATTATGTTCTTACTAGCTGTTCGCCTGCGGCTACGCCCTCGTTGTTTTTTTACTTATCCGTGCACATTTTCCCGTAGGAATGAGATGAGACACACTCGGGCCCTGACGATTCGATATTCGCCGAACAATAATTTTCCCAAAGTAAAAGTATCTAAGATGTTGAACGGGAATATAAGGTACCACTATGCAAAATTTCAAACAGACAGAGAAACAAAAAATTATATTTTTTCTATTTCACTTTTTACATCCCCCTGACTCAGATTTTAGCTTTTTCTTTTCCTATGTATAGACGTTTGATTTCTGCAGTTTTATTATATTAATCTTCTTCTTCTTCGAGTCAATGGTCATATTTGTTTTGCCCAGTACTCCGCAACAGAATTGGCGCAATCTAAAAAACAAACAGATGATAAATCACAATACAAATAACAGTTAAAAACTGTTACAATTAGCATCTGTTACGCTCTAGTCACTCGTGATTGTTGAGTTAGGGACCGATTCTTTAGTTCTAGTATATATTGACCTCGGGGCCCCAGGGCCCTTAGTGAAAGTCTGACGAACAGATGAGACGTTTGAGGGCCTCTTGTGTCCTAAGGCAGGCTATTATTACCACCTATTTATCTCATGGCTATTATACTTGCGTAAATCTAGAGCGGCTACAAAGTAATTTGATGTGTGGGTGTAATAGCTTCTACTAAGAATGTACCTATACCACAGAATATTGAATAGTACGAGTAGTTCCTACCTAAATATTTTAGTAGGGGTTTCGAAGCAAATATTTTTTCAGGGAAATCTCCGAAATAAGAAAGAAGGGTCTTTTCAGAATAACACCTCTTCAATATGGAGATACTGATAAACTGGTTTCATAGTCCTCTCTCATTTTCAATTAAGCGACTGTTCACCACGTTTTGTAGTATATAACTAGTTGCGTAGTATGCGAAATTGATTGAGAATGTATGTAATGTACCATCGGAAAATACCTTATTTCCACGGGAAAACATGTTGCTGTGAACAATACCGACCGCGTACACTATAAAAAAAAATTAAATGATAATTCTACATCTGATTCAAATCTGTGTTCATTTATTGCAATATATAGCTTTCCTATATTAACTCATGCGCACCTAAGTATATAACCTCACGATTCGTCGTTCAGTCTGTCTGTTTGGCGCACTTTCACTCGAACGCGGGAATCTGCGCGCACGCCGTACACAAAACTGCAGTTTACAGATTACTACTACAATTCAGTGTACATTGCGTAGTCGATACGGAACAAATACAGTAAGCGACGACTTAGCAAATATTGAAAGGATATTTCAATGATTTTGATCAACTTTCCCTAAAAACCGTGCAAAGGAAATGAACAAAAAACAAATTTCCCACATAAAATACTTATTTAATTGAGATCTAGGTATTCGCGGTTCGTGCGTCGTGATTTTCTGTAAACAAGTAAGTTGGTCGCGTTTCGTATGTTTTCAATAATGCAATAAAAAATGCCATCATCGTTTGAGCGCGCTTCGAGCGTCTTCATATTATTTTAAATTTCATTAATAGCGTTTCGTGCGCCTTTAAATTTTGAGCCACGAAGAAGTATTTTTTTTATTCTTTTAGAAAAGATTCATTGAATGAGCATGTGTTTAAATTTTTTGCTAACTTGTCACTTACATTCTGTTTAAGGCGGTGGCAGTGGCACCGCTTAGAGCTTAGAGATCCTTAGGGGGTTTACAGAGCAGACGTTTTGTCCAAGCAATGAACATTAAAGTGTAGTTGTAAATTATAGTTTAATGGAGTGCCAAGTAAATGGATCTTTCTCACCGCATAAGGATATTACAAGCAATTCCAATAGTATTAGACTTTATTCTGTTTGTCGAGGAAATTGAAGATAACTAACTGTTCACGTTTGCAATGTTGTCTTAACTGTTTAACTGTAGATAGCGAGTTTTTCTTATACTTTTAGTAATGTTTTCTAAAATTTTTTTCAGATATCATACCAAACCGAGGTGTTTAAATGCAATCTTTGTTTATTGTTATTTTACATCACTAAAGTGATATTAATGGGTAGTGTAATAAATACCATTTTGCTATGAAATTAATGAAAATCTTCTGATGATGAGCACATCACTTGATTTTTAGTGAAAAATAATTTAACCCTTGCTTTAACAACAGGATAACGAATGTCCATCGGATCACATATACTTATTTTGCTGTAACTGAAATCTGAACAAAACATCATCGTAACAAGAACATGTAACAAAAAATATTGCAAGTAATTCACACACAAAAAAGTCAAATACACAATTAGGTGTTAATAGCTAACCCAACAAACCGGAAAGGTGTTGCAATGCTAAAAAAAGCTCAAATTGCTTATGTCAGTATCGTTGCACAATGCAACATTCAGATGGATTCAACTATTGACAGTCACGGCGATAATTTGAAGTAAAAAATGACAGTAATAGGAGTTATCTCATCGAAGCGTTGGTGGTTCTAAATATCGGTCAAGTTTTATAGTTTTTTAGAGTGAAGATTAAGCTAAACTAACCTTTAATAATAGGTTAAATTAAAATAAGTCTGGGAACACTGTTTTTATAAAATTTATAGTAAATTATCTGGACCTCTTCTTGCTTCATCATCAACATCATTTCAGCCAGTAGACGTCCACTGCTGGACAAAGGCCTCCCCCAAAGATCTCCACAACGTTCGGTCTTGCGCTGCCCGCATCCAGCGGCTTCCCGCGACCCTCACCAGATAGTCGGTCTTCTTGCTTAAATTAGACTTATTAAAATTTGTTAGGAATTATTATGAATGAAAAAGTGATATTGCTATTTTAAACGGATTTAGATGCCTTTCATTGTTTTCCCTTTCAATAAAAGTATTCAGAAAGCACTTAAAAATTACTTTTCGACTCAGAATAACCAATACACACAATATGTTCTTTGAAGCCTGTTACATATGGAGAAGATAAATAATTTTTCTAATAAAGAACGAATACGCACTTTGACTGACGAAAATCAATACAATCCAACTTATTTTAGTTTATAACCAGGCTGTACAATACCACACAACATTTTATGGAATGTTTGTGTTTGCTTCTTAATTCTCCTGGGGATCAAATAAAGATAAGTTAAGATGATATAACCAATAGAATATTTGTACAAGTTAAAAATGATGCCATCGCCCGTTTGATACGACTCGCTCGGATTAAGTCGAATCGTTCTTTTTTTATTTCCAATTCAAGTCACGTTTATTTATTTCTTTACCAACTTGTGGTAAATAAAAAAGCTATGGCAATATATTTTACTTTTTATCTGAAACGGTAATAAATTGACTGGAAGGTGAATACAAAGTCAGGGTTCGTTGAAATCCCATGAACTCTGGGTCTGTGTGTTTGAAGAACTAAAAATAAATATAAAAGAGGGTAGGCCTATGTCTAACAAAGCAACAGGAAATAGCAGAGAGTTTGGAAGAAATCCTCTGGGAAATAGTCTTTCAATAAATGATAAATAAGGCCATAAAATTCTGTTTTTTTTATATTCTTCCCTAAAAGGAAAGGCAAAGTAACTGAGCCATACAGCCTAATCATATGGTTTTTTTTTTCCAAAGACTGTACCAAGGATTCTTATTAATACTTTACCAAATCTTTACCAGAGAGATGGGAGAGCCGCTTCGCTAAGCGACTCCCATCTCTCTGATCTTTACACATCCTTTCTTTTTTTCTGGCTTGATGGCTTTTGCGTCTTTACAATTCCGCCAATGTCACGACTGTCATAGATTAGTATTATAATCATTCAATGTCATGGACAGTGAAAGTGCCTTAAACCGCAATTTTGTCAGCCGTGAATTAAATAACAATTTTAATGTGTTACCGTTCAACCAAACCATTCAGCTTAGCGTTTTATAATCGACATAATTGTTACTTTCGTGGTCAGGGCACCGAATGAATGGTATTCATATAAGATTAGAGATTGTTGGGAAAAGTACCACCCACTGCTCTCTCTTTTTATTTATTTATTATAGTTACTTAACGAATTCACTTGGAAGACATACCTAGTTAAGAACTATCAATCAACTATCAATTTATTTATGGTCTAAGTAGCGGCTCATTTTATTTATTTATTATTCAGTTTAGCAATAGTTTATTCAAACATAAAAAATTGCATAAAAATATGAAAGTAAGAAGAAAACCTTCATACAAAACCTAAAAGTCTTTTAATTATTAGGTATTTTACTCTCAAACTCCTCACACATATTCGAAGGTTTTTACGCGCTGTTTAGCAAACTCACGCGCATATTCGCGAGGGCATTAACCTCGTTACTTACCGTAAGACATAACCTATATTACAGAAGCTTCTGGCATCATTCTGACATCAAGATTTATAAGTCTTTATTACGAGTGTGTAAGTAATATTTTTGCTTATATTTGGAATACATATTAGGTATACTTAATCAGCAGGCGGTGTCACTAAACTCTAATCTCTTCCAAACAACCATATTTATAACATCTTTCTTCACTACATAGTATAAAATAAAGTCGCTTTCTCCGTCCCTATGTCCCTATGTCCCTATGTCCCTATGTCCCTTTGTACGCTTAAATCTTTAAAACTACGCAACGGATTTTGATGCGGTTTTTTTTAATAGATAGAGTGATTCAAGAGGAAGGTTTATATGTATAATACATGCATAATATACTGAAGGATAACCCACAATAACAATTTTCCCGTGTGGAGCCGGGGCGGGTCGCTAGTACACGATAAAAGAAGTGTTGTTTGCAGCAGTTATAAAAAAGTTCACCAGGGTTTGTGAAGTAGGTTAACCTCGAAACCCACTCGATAAGAAGAAGAAGTTATAAAGAAGTGATGAAGTAAAATCTCGTTATCTAACTTATCTAATAAAATTATATTTGAAAGTCAAAAATAAAAACACATTCATATGTCCAAGAGTGAAGTTGAACCCAGATTTTCGAGATAAGAAGCAACGGTCCTAGCTACTACACCACCGGCGCTCTTTTGTTTCTTTCTTCATGTTCATATTTGCATTGTATAGGTAACTAGCGACCCGCCCTGGCTCAGCACGGGAAAATGGTTATTGTGGGTTATTCTTAAGTATATTATGCATGTATTATACATATAAACCTTCCGCTTGAATCACTCTATCTATTAAAGAAACCGCATCAAAATCCGTTGTGTAGTTTTAAAGATTTAAGCATACCTATGGACATAAGGACATAGGGACAGAGAAAGCGACTTTGTTTTATATTACTCGTATGTAGTGATGAGGTACTTGTAATTTTCTAAAATGTGTGTTCAGTACGTTTATACCTATGTAAATACAATGTCGCAAAGCACTTAAAGCTTGTTTTTAGAAAACTTCAACACCTCAAGGCGGTAAATAACGACTTCCCGTAGAACCAGTCAAGACAATGTCAAAACAACGAGAATGTGCGAAATATTGCTGACGGTTTTTGCAATATATATAAATTTGTGCCATTGGCCAAGTTTTTAAGTAACACTTAAAACAATTCCAGATTTTTAAAAGTCTGAATAACTCTTTTTAATTTAATACAGCAAGTTATCTTGTTATTTACATTAGTAAGACTTCAACGCGAATAAGTGGTTTTTGGCGCACAGCGTTCTAAGGAAGGTGTTGTTAAATACGTATTTAACCCATATCATAACTACTTGATATTATATATAATTACTTACTAACACTTTACTATGATTGATCTGATTTCTTACTTTATCTTTTATGTTCACAACCATCTTTCTTTGCGGACAATCAAGTGATTCAGCCTGCAATCTCCTGACCAAACTAGGTAAAATCAGGGTTCGAACCCGGGACTTCAGTAATGTGAGGCGACCATTTTACCACTCGACCATAGACGCTGTGCTACACTCAGGCATTAATTAACGGTCTGTCAAGCTATCTACGAAACCAACTTCATATCATACTATCATACTTCATACTATTATTATAAAGAGGAAAGATTTGTATTTTTGTGTGTGTGTATGTGTATCTTTGTAATAAATAAAGTCAAAAACTACTGAACTTATTTCAAAAAATTTTTCACCATTAGAAAGCTACATTCACCCTGAGTAACATAGGCCGCAGGAAGGCATAATTTTACAGCAGGAAAATGCCTCATTCCCATGGGAAAAACTGTTAGCGGCGGAAAGCTAGTCTATATTATACCTACAAAGTCATCTACACTTGCAAAATATTCAAGATCCGCAATTGTGACATTTCTTGTGCAACCGAAATTTCACACATGCCTAGCTACTGCACCACCAACAAGATTCTATCTCGTACAAAATTGCACGAAATTATTCAGGTCCTGATTAAATCTATCGTCTTCACACTATTGTACTTCAAGTACCATCTCTGTTATTTAATCTTTGTTGCGAAAATCATGACCGAAATCTAGAGTTTCGCTCAACCTTACAAGTTGCAAATAGAATTTGATGTCCATTGCTTATCAAGTTCGTCTCAAATGTAGCACCTTTGAATTTGTATCATATCGACTAAGCAATGAATACAGAACTATTAAATTGTCGCTTCGTGGAACACCTGCGCACATAATATTAAGTATTTCACAGTGATTGGACCACATTTTAATAATACGCTCTGGTTAATCATTCTAATTTTTATATCGGCGACGCTCTAAAACACATGTTTTTATTAAAATACTAGCTGTCCGCCCGCGGCTATGCCCTTGTTACTTTTCCGTGCAATTTCCCGTAGGATTGAGACATTTTCCCGCGGTAAAAACTATTCAAGATGTTGACCGGGGATATAAGGTACCACCATGCAGAATTTCATGGAAATCAGTCCAACAGTTTCGTAGATTAGTCCGTTCAAACAGACAAACAGATAAACAGAAAAAAGAATAAAAAAAAATCTGGATAATATGTTCTAATCACTTTTTACATCTCCCTGACTCGGTTTATAGCATTTCTTTTTCCTATATACAGATTTTTGACCTCTGCAGTTTTATTATATAGATGATAGAATAATAGCAGTTTTAAACAACTTTTTTTTGAAATATTTTTTGTCACAATATTATGTCTATGGAAACAATTTGGCTGATAGGTATAGATCAGGGTACAACTGCTATACCTATATACTTTGTAAAAGTAATTTGCAAGTTGTTTTAATTTAAAGCTTCAAGAATAATTGATATTTAGGTTTTTGTCTTTTGAAAGGCAGTAATTTTAAGATAGAATGCTCATCACAAAGTCATTATCACTAAATCGTACCTTATTCGTTATATAATCAATGTGCAATACATTAAAGTAAGTAGGTATAATATTTAATAGGTTAGGAGGTTAACTATAGACTTCTTAGTCTGACCGTGGTTAAAAGTTCAGTTACTGACATTTTAGTTACTGTAAATGGTGATGGTAACCCGCTTTAACTTTAGCTTTAACTAATGGTCAAATAATGTAGCAAAATTGAAGGAAGTTTACTTCCCGTAAAACATGATTTAAGAAAATTATGTCACTGAATGACCGACAGAAAGAAGTCAGTCTATGGTTAAAGATGGGAAGTAATAATGTGAATTTTGAGCTAAACATAAATGCAAATAAATAAATCGTTCTAGCAATAATAGCATAGAAAAAATAAATTGTTTACAGGTAATTACTCGTAAGACATGGTTCAATAACAAAAATAAAATCTTTACGTAAGATCTAAAAGATAATAAACGGTAGTTACAAACGACGATTCAAAGAAAGTCCTTGGACTAAACCTTTAAAAAGCACGATGAACTTAACCAAAATGGTTATTTTTACATTACATTCCATTATTATGGAGCTCACCGTCGAATGTGGACCAAGTAACTGTCCACACATGTGGTCTTGCCCTTAAGCTGCGCCTACGGCTGATTTTGAAAACTTGTTTTGACAATAAACTTAGTATTGGAGAAGGAAGTGATGTGCTATTTACATATATAAGATCATACAGAATCTGTCCAAACCAGAATCTGTCCAAACGCGAATAAGGGATTGATTTTCAATTATATCTTTGTAACACTTTATTAACACTTTATTAACAGCCTCCGTGGTCGAATGGTCAGAAGCTCGCCTGACGTTACGGAGGTTACGGGTTCAAGCAAGGTATCAAGCTTGTCACAAAAGCTGAAAGGCAGCGCAGGACTGATCGTTGTGGAGATCATTGGCGTTGGGCTACACGAAAAAAAAAATGAAAAGATCAAGCCTCAATTACACCCGATATGTTTGGTCCGGACTAGTGCAAGGTAAACTGAACACGTACACTGCAATTCTCTCACTCATGAAACGGAGATAAGAACTGTGCAAAATTCAAAATGTTCAGCTTAGCGTGTTCTGGACTGTACGTACAATATCGAAATATGATTAAGTATACCTGTCTACACTGTCACCGCAGTTTATGCAATGAGTTGCATATTATTATATTATGCAAGGCTGTTGCAATCCAGTCTCTAGGCTCCCTTGACTGTTAGTAATAATAAGTTAACTGTAATTAAATAATAAACGTCGCGTCATGTTGTAAAAGACGTCTTAGTAAATTGTAAGTCAATGATTTTGAGCCATTTTCCCAATGCAAAATATTCGGAAACGAAAAATACCGATTCGGCACTCGTGAAAAATAGTATTTTAGTCAGACAATTTGTAAGAAGCCTTTTTTTTCCGCAATATGATTGATTCAGAAAGGCGAACCATTCTTGAGATGGAAATATTTGCCCAACTGCAAATTACTCGATGATTTAATGAACTCTATTATTTAAGATACCAAAGAAAACTTAATTTATTTTCGGTGAGCGATTTGTCTACATTATACTATGGTTAATATTATTAAAACAATTTCAGCTTATTTTTTATTTATTCAGTCTACAACACATTGTTTATTACAGTTAATGAATTCAATATATTTTGCGTAGGAATATAATCTAACATAAAAAGAATTTTAAGAAGCCCCATTAGATACATACGACTGACATCTTTTAAACCTAAATGATCCCCAAATTACTACAACCGGTTGCATCTCAAAAAAACATGTATTTATAAATTTTAATTAAAACGCTCGCAAACACGTCAATAATAACCACTATAAAACTAAACACACTTACTTACAGCATTTATAAGAGTTTTTTAGCGTCTTTAGGTCATGAGAGCGGCCGCGAAACACATTGAGCTTATAAAGTAGGGCGACCATGAACAGCTGACATGAATGGGACTATCTCATTACATGTGCCAATGAAGATATCAACAGGTGGGCTCGGTGCGTGTGGGTTTGGCTAAAAGTGAGATAAATTTGATTTAAGTGATTGGATTTAGTTGAAAAGGCCTGCTACATAATGATGCAATTAATGTACCAAGTATTACTAAATTGATTCGGCAAGTTGTAGCATGAAAAATCAAAAGTCAAGATTATAATACTGTTTAGTAAATAAAGTAAACTGTATAAACATTGTATCATAATGATATTATACCTAAGTGTTACAGAAAGTTCTATATCCTGTAAGTTACAGTAGTAGTTCACTGTTGTCATTAACAGATAACTCTATGACCTAGAATTATGTCTATGCTATTCTCGAACCTTAATTTTATCTCTACAATGAGATTATGATAATCCATTCTATTTTCCGTTTTTTTTAACTAGCTTTGACGTGCTTCACTTATACATAACATGTATCGTCCTATTTATAACTGTAACTGTAAGCAAGTTTTCCTAATAAGACCACAATGTGTGGTGCACAACTAATACCAAGTTCGGATACGTCTGCGCACTCGCGCGGCGCCTATCATCATCTCATTGTTTCCACAGAAGTGTTGTATTGTATAGATTAATATCGATTATCGATAGGTAATTATCAACAATTTCATCTTTAAAATTTTGCGACGATATTTGAAAATTAAAAGTAAGTATTTGTATCTTTGATCCGTGTCCGTTTTTATATAACTTAAAAAGTAATAACTAGTTATTATTTTATTATACTCTTATTTAATATTGTATGCGTCTTATAATCAAGATACCACTGTTTTAATGTAGTAAAAAATAATAATAATAAAATAATATTAAAAGGCCGAAATTACATAATTCTGTCCATGAGCTTCAAACAATAAAATGTTTGTGCCTATTTAAAGAATTGAAATGGCCATTGAACGATCCGAGACAAAAAATGTATCACAATGAAAGTGAAATTAGTCACGAAACGTTACAAGGATGTCTTTAAATAGACCGAATTTGTAGGCAACTTAAAGTACCTTTTGAAATTCTTTGTTTTTACTTTATGAATTATTTAACATTTTCCAATCTTATCATCAGAAAGACGAACTGTTTTTAAATTACAATACAAAGGACTCATTGTAACAAAAAATATATTTTTGAACTGAAACATCCCAATTCGTGGAATAAAATATGACTGTTTCATAAATAAATATTCTGAAATTATTATTCCTCGGATAATTCAAATTCTATCACTAGAACACAAATGTATTTTTACACAATAGGCTATTTGACAATGCGAAAAATAAAGTGTTAATTACTGTAATCAGTATTAAGTTTAAAAATGGATATTTATTAGGGGAAGTTGAAAATAATAATTAATTTATGTAAAAACCCGTATATAAAAATGAATTTTTTTTGGCGTTTGTCACGTGACTCAAAACGCTCCTGATTGGTCGGGTATAGGACATATGTCACTAGCCAGTAAACATCGTTGTAAACTTGTAGTAGTAGTACTGGCTAGTGACGTCACCGATGCCATTGCGACGCCATATTGTCAAAGTAGCGTTTTGGC
The DNA here is from genome assembly GCA_948473455.1 of Teleiodes luculella. Lineage (NCBI taxonomy): Eukaryota > Metazoa > Arthropoda > Insecta > Lepidoptera > Gelechiidae > Teleiodes > Teleiodes luculella. The sequence goes on from OX419605.1 coordinate 4,197,664, forward strand.
GCGCTACTTAAATATTGAATTTTTATTTTGATATTTTTCAGGAAATATGTACCAGAATTAAAAAATACAACTATTACTGGGATCCACAAACTCTACTGAATAATAAAAAATATATTTTAAAAACCAGTCAAATAGCCTATTATACAATTGTTGCTTTAATAATATTATACGAGGTTTAAGTCGATGGTACGCGATATATTAAGTCGAAAATTGTATCGACTACTGACATCACTACGTAATGTGATCACAAAGAACTTTATACGTTTAGAAGTGGATCACCGTTACTTAGTATGATTACAAGCTCGCAATACAGTATACCACGTCAGTGATACAACATAATAACAATTGCTAATGCGAATTTATAGATCTAATAAATTATTTGCCCTTTACGTGCGCGTCAATACTATGTAAGAAAAGTGAGCAATAAAATGTATTATTTTATTTAATAATAGATTAAGGCTAAAGAAGAAGAAGGCTAACAACAATTCGGCTTCGCTTTAAGTACTCAAAGTATTACGTACTACGTATTTTGATGCTGACTGTACAAAACTAGCAATGCAAATATTTTTTTTTTTCGAAGCAACTATTAGAAAATATATTTTTTTTAGAAGTTTTGAATTCTTTAGGGGAATGAACTCCGTCAGTCGACGCGCTTTGGACTTTAAACATTGAGATTTAGGAAGTATTTCAGAACTGTGTGGTAGACTGTACCGTTCTTTGTGACTACTCACATTTAGGTTACTCATTACTTTTGTTCTATGAGCCAATGTAGAAACTTATTGAACGAAAGTATATAATTATTTAAAAAACTAAAGATTCACTTTTTAATTGCATTTGATTGACTTACGAACTTAAGACTGCCGATTGTAGTTATTAGATGAAGTTGTTACCTGAAAAAAGAAAAGTTTTAATAAGTCATTGTTATAAATAATAAAATTATAATTAAGTTGCAAATAAAATAATCTCCTTAATCATTTTAATCCCATAATAATAATTGAAAGTGAAATGAGTGAAATTCGTGTTTCTGCATGTTCTTCTTGCTCTACTAAAGATTAACCGATTTTGATGAAAAGCAAGAAGTAAATAAACTATATTGTTTCGTAACTCTTTACATTAAACCAATTTTCCAAAAAAACTATCTATCTATCACTTTGAATTCAATTTTTAGTTGAACTTCTCATAACCTGCCCACTTCATACGACCGTTCTTATGGAAATAATATTTTTCTTCTCTAATTAGAAAATCCCTTTAAAAATTGAAATCAATAAATCGACTCAAAACGAAAGAAAAATGTTTTTTTTATTTGTTTTATTTTATTAGCTTGCAAAATATTGACACAAAATTTAGACGCTTGTCGAAAATTATGAATGAATACTTTATTGAAGGGCTTTCAGGGTAGGCTCGTTCCCCTTGGAGGGGAGATATACCAGCTGTTTACACACACTTTATTGAACATGCACTGGACAAGGCAATAGTGAAAAATAGGACAAAAGTTTGTGCCTATTCTAGTCTAGTCTTTTTAGTGCTAACTTCAAAAGCACTTTTATGAGACATTGAAGTTAGCCTCCAAAGAATCCGGAACCTCACCAGTCAGACCATTGAAAGTAAAGCAGACCTAGCCCATCCTAGACCTAGAAAAAAAGCTCCTATAAACCCACATTTCTCTCCCAAGAATTCTAAGTTAACCGCCTTCTTAGAGACTATAGGGCTAATGTATAACCAGTTTTGAAAGGCACACTGCCCCATACAAATTCAGTAAAAACATGAGTCTTTGTCGAATGGCCGTATAGTGGTCGATCCATAAGACCTTATATGACTGGACTAGTCCAATAGGATATAGAACATCCGGTACAGACAGGTATCATTGGTATTTTCGTGTAAATGGCTTAATACGACGAATTAGGTGATTTGAATTCCAACAACATTTTCAATGTCGCTTTCTTTCTTTGGTGTCTGTTAAGTATGGAGCTTTAAATGTTGTAATGACTGTACAACATATTCGTACTTACTAGAGTGGCTTTGCGACCCAAAGTAAGATAATTAAAATTTTTCACTGATATATTAGATTTCGATAATATTAAAAAGTTTTCATGAAAATTTTCTGGATAAACCAGGCACTGAATTTAAATAATTAATTTGTAAGAGCCAGAAATGTGTTTTTTTACAAGAAAGGTCGAAAAACATCGCGATTGTAGTTATAGAGCGCAAGCTAGTTCTTTATAACACTTTTTATGTAATAATTCTAAATTAGAGGAATCAAGCCTAAAGTACACTAGAGTACATAATTCTTTAACTAATTTTCAAACCGGAAATTATTTTATAAAGGATATTTTTTTTATTCGAAAAGATGACACTCCATATAAAAGACATCAACGCAGTCACAACAGGTTAATATATCTTTAAACGACAAATTACTTTAAGCCAGCTCATCTAATGCTACGGTGAATATACATTAAAAATATAAATGAAGAACCTCCTTGATTCTGTTAAAAGGACTTCGATATCATAAAACTAAAAAAAATCTCTTAATCGCATTTTACGATTAGTTTTATTTGGAGCAAGCTAGCTAAAATCTATATAGATACAAGAACCCTTACGATTACAACAATGACTCGCTTGTAATGTTTTGGCGACTTTACAATGACGAGTGTCGAATGTGACGAATCTGGAATATGACGAGTTAGAAAAATTTCCAGTTTCGAAGATGACGAATGTGGAGTAAATCATTAATTTAAGTCAGTGTGCAGTAACTAGAATAACTCCATTATCGCACTAACAATCTACAACCTTGAAAGGACACCAGTCGCTGACAACCGGAACCAAACAGACACATAATACATATAATTATATACTTATACTATATATAAATACCTACAAGACATTGTATATACCTTTCTAGTGCAAAAGGACCTTATCACAAGGGCGTAAGTGCACTAAATATTTTGACTCTGTTACCTACAGCGTCCGCAAAAGAATTTTGATTGATACTTCCTTAATTACAATAAAAACCTTAAATTCCTTCGTGTTCATTGTGTTCATTGACCTGAGACCTGAGTAAAAGTATTTAAAACTACCTGATGCCCAAGGCTACGACCGTGTTGTTTTTTTACTTTTCCGTGCGGTTCCCGTAGGTTTAGGATATTTTCATATTAAAAACTATCTATCTATAACTGAACATCAGAGACGGAGCCCCTAAGGCGTCGTCTCCTTCACGATATTTTTCAATATCAACGCGCTAGGCCGTGGTCCGAGGCTCCCTCGAGCCGCCTCTAGACGCGTTGGTATATGACTTTTTTTTTTGGGGTAGAGTCTTCCACTCCCCCGCAAGTCCGGTGAAGCTTGATTTGTCGTACCTTTTCGACACAAGCATAGGTCAATTAAAAAAAAAAAAAAAAACTATCTATAATGTTGATCGGGGATATAAGCTACCACCATTGAACCATTCATTCAAATTAGATTAACAGTTTTAAAGATAAGCCCGTACAAACAGACAAACAAAAAATTTTAAAAAATCGGAATATGTTCTATATTCTATAGATCGAGAAAATATTTTTTGGGTTTTGTCCGACCAGAAGTAAAGACTAAGATTCGATCTACTCCTGCCCTAATCAAGCATAGTACAATTAAGGAAAAAAAAATTTTTTTCTTTTAATTGACCTATGCTTGTGTCGAAAAGGTACGACCAATCAAGCTTCACCGGACTTGCGGGGTTGTTTCACACTTATGAAAATTCTAATCCTATTACCTCTGGTCCACCCAGCTAGTTTGAGGTGAACTATGGGAAGAAAAAAACGCCCTTGGTACACCCAGGTGAACTAATGGAGTGAACCACGGCGGGTTGGGAGTGGAATATTTGTATTGTAATTTAATCTGTCAATAATACACATGTAAAAATTGTTTTGGATATAATATGCGTGTAGTAAAATGTGTTTTAATATTGTTAGCGCATTTTGTGGGTATGATTTTGACAGCTTAGTAAGTTCAAGGATATAAAATCTTGGCAAATGAGTCACGACAAACATCACAAATTCACGTAAAGAAAGAAAGCATCTCTAAAACGGATGCTATCTAAAACTTTCTAACTCCTTTTTAGTATGTACTGACAAAACCCGTTCGCGGACGCGCATTAGCAATTTTAATGTGATCATCGGACGCCATGGATATCGCTTTCTATTGTCAACGGTGAAGGCAAGTGCTTTACGTAATAGGCCCGTGATATGAGGTGACCTTCGAAATTCGAATAAAAAGTAAAATGGCCGCGGAAATTATTTCAAAAGTGGAATCTGTTTCTAGCTGTTTTCGTTGAATAGGAAATGAAGTTGATGTTCGCTCATATACATACGTTGGTTGGACTCAAAAAATTGTTTTCTTTCGTTTAATAAAAATAAACTAAAAAAGAATACGTGATATGGCAATTCTTATACACTGTCTTCTTTGAGATAAAGAATCAGCACAGAAAAAAAACTAGTAAAATACAAATACGTATATCGAAACACGAAACAGATTTACCCAAAATTTGGTAAAACACATACTGAAAAAACGGTATTTTTATTTAATTTTGATTATATTGTCAGATGCGCCCTTTGGCGTTTAAGACGAAAGAATAATTATAACCTGTTTTTTTATCTTTTATGACTGTTACGAGTATTTGGTTAGGTATTTGCCATTCGCAAATTTAAATAATCGTAAAATTAACTATTCTTGGCATTAAAATTCAATCCGATACGATCTAATTCACTATATTTAATAACGAAATCGAAATGAACAGGTGGACTAACTAAACTAATCGTCATTATCAAATTATTCTAACGCTTAAGATCGCTAGGAATTTTGATTAGATCTTGTAGAATCTAGGTCTCCTAATTAAGATGCAAGCTAGCCTGTAAACTGCAGATACAAATAATATGAATGAACCAACAATTTATCTTATTTTATACCAAATGAACGATCTGTCATATCAAACCGGGGGTTCTAGGTTTGAATCCCAGCAGGTTGTTTATCATTATATTATACTTATCACTTAGTAAATCTAACCTCACTTCAGTTTGGTTGGTTAAAAATTAGTATTTTGTTTAAAACTATTATTTAACTGACTTGACTTGTATATTTATGTTTCGTTTCCAATTAATAAATTAAAATAATCTAGTAAAATATTGTCTTATTACATGAAAAATCTTATTCTTCTGTATTAATTACCAAACTTACATTTTTGTCAGTATTTAAGGAATTAATCGCACGATGATATTTTCAAAGACAAATGTAAAAAAATACACAATAAAGTGTTGAATCACAAACAACGAACTACAAATAAGACAATTTATAACCACTGACTCCGGCATGGCATGGTTAAACGAGGTCAAGATACTTTACTAATCATTTCTTCATCCCTAATCACTGTTATTCAATCTGTTTACCCACCAAGTAATGTATGCGCACGCGCACCCATAGACGCGAAAAGGAATGCTAAAGATTGCAAAACAGAGAAGTTCTAGCAGTGAAATCTGCGCGGGAAATTATCACCGTCCCGCTTCCGCATACTAAGTTCATCGACCGGCGAGCGAGAGGGTGAATCGTTCGAAAGCGAACGCTAACAAAAAAGTTAAAAATGCTCATTGTATTTTTTCTTTGCGGCCAGTGAGAAAAGAGCAAATTGAGATTTGTTTGGGCGCTGCCTTTTATTGTTATAAAATAATAAGAAAATAATGCATAGTTACTTTCTTTATTGCGTGTTTGCTTTCTTTTTGGCCAGTGCTATGTAATCTCATTCACGTATTATGAAACGAATATTGCTAGAAGCCGCCATTACATATGTTTAAAATTAGAACAAAATCGTCATGCCAAACGAATTGTGGCCAGTACCAATTTCGTAGAATCCTTATTTAATTATTTTAAAACTTTAACCTTGAACGAGTAGACTCATCGATATTGACCTTTTAAACCACAAGATCCGAATAACCAGTTTACACAATTTAGGCTAACAAAATTAACCGCGAAATAAAAACCGCAATTCGCGGTATTTTAAAACGTAAGATAAAAAACAAATCTCGCTTAATTACTTTGGAATATTCATGTTTTAAAAATCATTCGAGGCTGCCTTAAGTTTTAATTATTTAGAAATGAATGAATTATTTGAAAATCAAAGTCAAAGTCAAAGTATTTAACTTTAGGATATTTACATCACTTAGTTAAGTCAGTTACATATTCTTTTGTGGCTAGTTAGGGTTCCGTAGCCAAATGGCAAAAAACGGAACCCTTACAGATTCGCCATGTCTGTCTGTCTGTCTGTCTGTCCGTCCGTCCGTATGTCACAGCCACTTTATTCCAAAACTATAATACCGATACTGTTGAAACTTAGTAAGTAGATGTATTCTGTGAACCGCATTAAGATTTTTTTCTTACAAAAATAGAAAAAAAAAACAATAAATTTAGGGGGTCCCCATACATAAAACTGAAACTGAAAAAAAAAATTTTCATCAATCCCATACGTTTGGAGTATCTATGGATAGGTCTTCAAAGATGATATTTAGGTTTGTAATAACATTTTTTTCTAAACTGAATAGTTTGCGCGAGAGACGCTTCCAAAGTAGGAAAAGGTGTGTCCCCCCCCTTTATTTTTTAAAATAAGAGAATTATAAAACTTACAAAAATATATGATGTGCATTACCATGAAATCTTCCAACGAAAATTGGTTTGAACGAGATCTAATAAGTAGTTTTTTTTTAATACGTCATAAATCGTAAACCACAATTTACCTTTCACTATTATTAAAACATCGATCAAAGTCACAACGAACTACAAAAACTTTTATAATATGTTACTGGCTGCTACGGAACCCTTCATGGGCGATTCCGACTCGCACTTGGCCGCTTTTTTAGTTAGAAATTTGGCTCTCTTTTGTGGAGAAGAAATCGTTATCAGATCATTCATATACGTCCCCACAGAGGAACTCGAGCTTACCCCGAATAAAGTGAACAGGCCTTAGTCGACCACGCTAGCGCAGTGCGAGATGATCGATTTTATACACAAAAGGGATTTTTTTCTTAGTTAGGTTTCTTCAGTGTTTCAGATTTATCTAATAACTAGCGACCCGCCCCGGCTCCGCACGGGAAAATGGTTATTGTGGGTTATTCTTGAGTATATTATGCATGTATTATAAATATAAACCTTCCTCTTGAATCCCTCTATCTATTAAAAAAAACCGCATCAAAATCCGTTGCGTAGTTTTAAAGATTTAAGCGTACAAAGGGAGGGACATAGGGACAGAGAAAGCGACTTTGTTTTATACTATGTAGTGATTCTCTACTTAATGGTAGCAAATCAATAAATAGTAGGTAGGTACAGAACAGAACTCAGTATGAATTCATTTGACAGACCTAACCTAACGTAACTCAATCTAAAATATTACCTATTAGATATTTTATACCTTCAAGTTTTCGATTTTCGAATACACTTTTTAATGATGCATAATAAAACATTCAGATAAATTTGTCTCAATTTCATCCCACTCTAACGCTCGTAAATTCACGGATTCTCTCTTTCTATGCCTTTCCCAATCTTAAAGGTGTTCGAATACGTCACAGACTATATATTTGAAATAGTGACCCCTCATCGCTTAATAAATTGTATACAGTCAACGGCCAAGTAAATTTTCTTTCTCACAACTCACAGCTACGAAAAACCACCGGCTAGTTTTACTAGAGCTCTATCCGAATACAATTTTTAAGCAAATAGAAGTCACCAGATTTTGAAAATATCTTAAAGTATCTTCTATCATTCATATAAAGATGTTCTAATCAACAAGTGCTAGGCGCGCGCGCCGGTAATTTTTGGTAAAGACTTTCTATCGAACCTTTCGCTAGATCGATATGTAATCGAAAAGCGAGTGTCCGAAAGAAATATCAACAAGTTTATTTAGAAGTTTAATGTTAAGTTTAAATAAAAATCGTAACAAAATATTGATCCGAACTAATATTGAGAAATTTCAAATGGATTTAATAATTTCAGTTTTCAACTTGAAAATGATTTCCAAGGTTTCTCTGTTATAAATACATAAATTAATTAATTTACTTATCAGACTACAAACAGGTCATTGTCATTGTACTCGTAGTAGATGACTAAAAATACATCACCTGAGAAATTTACAACATTCACCTGTATAACTGCGTAGTACTATTATACATTCTGTGAAATCCCCAACCCACCTGCCCAAAGCATATTATTATACTAACCATAAGAGAGAACAAAAAATAAAAAGTTCATACTATACATTACGTAGCAAAACTTGCTACGACGCTACGCCGTAGCCCGTAGCCGTAGTCAAAGTATTATCTTTATGTTAACAAAGTGGCCAACTATCAAACCGGCTTACACATGATTATGTATGAGATTGCCATAAAAAATTATGAATTTTTGAATAGTCAATGTCAGGTTATGGTATTCTTATTCTTTTACGACATACAACATAAAAATTTTATCTGTTGATGAGAAGGTCACAAAGGACATGTAAGGCAGAATAGTTAGTTTCTAAATTATAATTTATTTATTAGGGTATCCAACAGCAAAAATATTAGAAAATGATATCAAAACTATTATTATTATGAGCAATTCATGTTCGCCATCTTAAATACCACAAATATTTGTAGCTTTAATTTACTAAAAGTACGATTTAGTTTTTAAGTTTTATAACTCTAATTTTGTATGAATATTTCGCTCTATATAATTGAAATACTAAGGATTCGATTTTATTATTTGACAAAACAAACAATACACATTACTATCATTTTCATTAACTTACTTAACTTCGTCCATAAAAAGCACATAAAAATCGAATATTCTCGAAAACCCTTTCGCAATTCAAAATTTGAAATATGGAACAGCCCAATTTGGAGTTGCGTGCTGGCAGGCAGGTTTCTCGCCATACTTGCTCGCGCGCACCTATTCGCGACAGAATTTCTACCACCTGACCTCGAATCGGAACGAAAGTTAGTCAGCCGGACATAGAGTAGTAATGCGCATGCGACCGATTTATAGCTATATACATAATTTAATAGTAATAGCCACTTCACGAGTTGTATGTTCGTTGATAGGGTTTTCTAAACGAGATTAATTTATGGTCCGAAGATTAGTGGAGAACAATAATAGCTCTATGTCGTTGAAGGAAAAATATCGAATTACTTAATCTCTTTCTAATTAATTAATCCTACGTATTTTTTGTAACTGAACGAAGTTTTAATTTCGTTTGCTATGTAATTAAATTTATTATGTCAATTGAACAATTCATCCACTTTAGTTTTTTATTGTTTTCTATTGGTGCAACAGTTATAATACAATAATTAATTAACTCAAAAATATTGTGTAGAATCGAATAGAATATATTTCTGCAACATGTTACATTACAACTATAACACTAATACATGTTTCCAACAATATTATCCGCTGTTTTTAGGCATGCACTTAATAAACCATTTTTACGTATATTTTAAAAAAATATACCAAGTTTAAAAATAGAATTTGTGACGTACGTGCTTAAGTCCAGCAGTGGACAGTTAGAGGCTATTTTCGTATGACAGTGTCAAAATATCGACCTTGCCAACATACCAGTTCGGGTTAATGGCTAAAACGTGACGGTAGCGAGTCCTAGATTCTAGGTATTACCACAAAATCACATAAATACTACAATTTAAGTATCCTGGCTATGATTGACAAGGGAACCTTTTAGCTGTGTTCACATTGCAGGTATTTTACGTAGTATTATTGCAAAAATCTAAAGCCCTTTGGCTATCTGTCTATCCATAGTCGATAGGATGGTTGCCTCCATCCTATTGTGCCTTTATAGTTGTCTTCTTTTTTATGCCCTGACAAAAAATCTGGGTGTTATAAATTTGACTTGTGTGTCTGTCTCTCTGTTTGTCTGTCTGTGTCATCGCAGCTCCTAAACGGATGCTTGGATTTTGATATACTTTATTTTGTTTGCAAGGTGTCACAATTGAGAGTGTTCTTAGCTATGAACCAAGAAAATATCTTCAGCCATTTGAAGATTATCAGCTCTTTTCTAGTTGTTGAAAGGATCAAGTAACAGTTTTGTGGCGGGGGTTTTTAAAATTTTTAGTTTAATGTTATTTAGTTGTTGTTGTCTTTAGTCGCCTTGAAATTGGACCAAATTAATAATAATTCATTGCAGCGTCATATACCTACGTAAGCAAATTCTTTTTCGACGGGCGGCAGGCAATGAAATAGGCAAATCAATAATTCCAGGCTTGCAGTAAGACTACACTGTGATATTATAATAATACTAGACCTAAGACCTTTAATGCTGTACTATTTGCAATAAATGATTGATTATGATTTTGATTATATTAACATATATATTGGTATATTGTATTGTATTGTATTGTATTAATATTTAAACTTTTTATATAAACATCAGTCGCGTAACCAGCCTATGTTGCAAAATTATTACTTAAAATTTTATCAAAATCTTTTAGTTGGTCAAGAAGAAAAATAAAGTTGCATTTCTTAAATAGATTAGCTTAAAAACATCATACTTGACTAGATCAATGAATAATGCCAATAATTAATAGTACACAATTTTACTGACTAATACTGTTTGTAGGATAACCTAGCGGTCTTAACGGAACGGCTAACGGACAAACACGTGCGTACATATTATTGGATATATATAATTCTGTCCGTCTCCCCTCATCTTATACGGTTTATAATAGGTAAGGAAGATCGCGTTTGTGAATAAGATTACATAAATTCGCCATCAGAACAACTAGTTGCCCCGTAGCCTAGTTGGTAGTACGTCTGCCTTCGAAGCACAGGTTCTCGGCTTCGAGTCCCGCCCAGGGCAAAAATTCTTATGATGAGCACTTGTGTTTGCATTGTGTCTAGATGTTGTATATTTATATGTATGTATTTCAGCTGTCTGACACCCATAGTACAGGCTCTGCCTAGTTTGGGGTCAGATGGCCGTGTGTGAGATGTACCCACATATTTATTTATTTATTTTATGTGACGACTTAGCAAACGCTGAAATGACATGCTCAATCAATGTAATTGATTAACTTTTCTAGAAAATAATAAAATTGACTTTACAATACAAACTGTACAATGTAGAAGTGTAATTATTTTCATTTCTGAAAAAAGTTAATTTAGAAAAGTTACTCAAAGCTTGACTGAGCGTGTCTATTCAGTATTTGCTAAGTCATCACTTATGCCCTTCAATTTTTCATTATCTTTTGATGATGATGATGATGATTACTCATTCCCTTGATTGAACTCTACTATATATGCGTACATTTTTACATATTAATTAACATAATTTTTCGACATATTTCGTATTAATAGTCCTAATAACCTAATATACATATTATTCATCATTTGTTTTGTCATTTTGTTGAAATAGTTTAGAAATTAATAAACGGTTATTGCAAATCTAATTAAGAAATTATTTATTCAAAAGATTCTTGTTATCTATTTATAGGGATTAGATAAAACTTTATAATGGCTCCTAAAGTATTAAATTGCCTAAGGATATCAAATTACAATAAACATTGGTGCTTAAGCAATGGTTTCTCATAGCGTTTTACTAAACAATTACATCATACTAATGAACGTATACCATTCATAAAATTATTCTAGAAAATGCTTGCTGATTTTCATTATATTACTTAAACATTAATTTCAGTTGTGTGTATTTATACCACAAACTCGTTTCACTTTTTTTTTCTTTTGAATTTTCCTTTATGTCATATTTGCCTGGAAGAAAACGCTACTTTAACAAAAAAGTAAGGATAGGCGATTGTTTTTCTTTATAAAAATGTATTTGATGTGCTGATTTCAATTAACAATAGTTTGCATTGTATAATGATGAAAATATACCATAATACAACTATATGATGAAGATTAATAGTCACAACCATAATTACATCTTCGTTATCTAATTACTACAATAAACTAAGCACAAATGTTACATACGGCTACGGTGGCTGGTCTGGGTTGCCAGACGTAAGAGATTTATCAACCATTTTTAAAAATATTGTGCTTAATTGTCAAGTGAAGCAATGCGGAAAATTTCATTAAAAAAACAAAGCTTTAAATTAAGATAAATTGTTACCACCTGTAATAAAATATTATATTTAAAAATAAGAAATCCATTGCCATTGTTTACCTTTTTTTATAAGCTTGACCGGAAAATAAAAAAATCTGCTCGGGGGCGCCACATGTTATATTATATGTTTACGGCAAGAATTGACATTTTAAAATTAGTTCCATTAAAATTCTGCAATAGGGCGAGGTTTTCTATTTTTCTGGTCGGGCTTTAAACGAGGAGACAACAAAATTTACTAAAAGAGGATAACCTTAAAAGACTTTTCAGTCTCTCTATGTATTTTTAAAAAATAGATATTAAATTAAATTCTTCCTTACTAATACGTACGTAAATTGATGGAACCTATCTGGCAACCTTACTAGGTCGCATGATCACTGACGCAGTTGCGCAAGAGTGTGAGATGCAACTGCACGGTTTGACGGCCATTGAAGTAGAGATGGAAAGTTTGAGAGCGTCTAGCCGACGGATGTTTCAGATGGCTCGTGAGTGATTGCTTCTGGCAAATGTGTAAGCATAGTTACATGCATCACTGACTTTAAATCTAAATACGAATTACGCTCTAACTTAAATTTAAAAACCATATCTCAGTGAATTGTGAGTGATTGTCAATTTAAATTTAGAGACATCAAACATCGATTTTACGAGTAGTTCGCACTAGTTTAGCAGGCATGTGAAAACATCCCACTTAATTATATTTTTTTCTAATTTAGGAGCCATGCTCTTGTCGGTGTAGTCTACTCTATTCCGTTTTATTCCCCGTCTTCTGTTAGACCTCCTGATACGACACTGCATCTATCCCTTCTTTAATCTGGTCCTTGTGCGTCTGGTTCTTCTTTGGTCGTCCTCTCTTTCTTCTTTCTTCTATCTTTTCTTCAATGATGTTTCTAAAAAAGTCGTCGAGTTGTTTGAGGGAGACCTAGCATCTTTGCCCTTTATACTTACATCGTGAAATTTTATTGTTCGTTTTCCCGCAACATAATGGTAGTACCATCGAAATAGGTAGTACTCATGAAACTGAACAACTTTTCCTTAAGAACATAGGTTGAAATCCCAAAATTAAAATTCAACTTGTCATACAAAGTGGACGGTCACGTGATGACGTGACTGAAGTTTGAATGAAAAGTTAACAAATATTTTTAAGATTTCAACCTAAGTTCCTTAGGTATTACCACCATACATGTTGTGAGAAAAGAAACATTAAAATTTCACGGTGTATTTATATATGTCGTAGCCAAGTGGTTAAAATAGCCGTTCAATCCCTTTGACTGAACATCGCCATTCAATCACACGGCTGTACGTCGTCGCTTAGCCGACTTGTTGACTGCAACGTTCAACACTACAGCTTGACGACGCTTAGCCAAATGATTAAATGGCAAATTAACTAGGGTGACCATTAGTTTAGCATGTGATTCGAAAAAATAGGAAAACTTTTTGTAATTTCTTCGGAGATTTTTCTTGGATTAAGTTTAAGGACGGTTTTAGAGGTGACCAAAAGTTTGAACAAATTAGTAAACATGAAAAACAAATGAATAATCGTAATATTCTTTATTGTTGCATGTTGGGCAGAGCGATACAAAAATTATAACAGCTTTTTTTGCTATATAAAACTGACTCTTAATATTATACACCATCTTGTCTCTGCCTCCATGTCCATAATCTTTATGAATAGTATTTAGCATGGTGAAATACTCTTTTCGGGGTACAATGCATATCACAGTATCATCATTCTTTCTTTCTAAAATAAGATATTCTTTACTGCCAGTTGTCATTAAATCGTATTTTGATATCCAAAAAATAAGACATAGAAGTCCTGCATTCCGTGTTAGTCATGGACACCCTGGCGTTCTTTAATAACTTCAAATACCTTGGTGATGCATTTCATAATCCTGTGATTACTCTTCGTATAACTTTTAAAATTTTAATTCACTCTTATCACTCGTATGTGCCTCCATAATTTCTGGCTCTTCAACACTAGTAACGTACATATATTTACTACTTTCTTTCCGAAAAATATCTTGAAACAATCAAAAACACAGGTAAGTTGACGCCATATTGAAAACAAAACACACCTAGCGCCGTCGCGGTGGTAAGCTGAACTAATTCAATTAAAAGGCGGCTTTTGAGTCAGCTGTAATGTTGAACGTTTTGAGCGCCTCAAATATTCAATTAAGAAGCTAGACGTGTGATTGAATGGCGATGTTCAGTCAAAGGGCTAGCTGTTTGATGGAACGGCTATTTTAACCAGTTGGCTACGACATATATTTCAGGTAGATAACAAAACACCCATCATATTGCTAACCTTAACGTATCTAACAGAAACCTAAGCTTCTTAAAGCAAGCATAAACATTGACATCTCCTTCCTTCAGTCCCACCGATGTTACAATCCAGTTCTAATTGCCATTCAAGAAATGATAATCTGTTTAGCAATCCAGTTTTACCAGACGTGTCAAAACTGATTAGTTTACGAGTCAATAATTACGATCCAGTAATCCATTCCATTATCATCACTTAGTGGTATTAGTGGTATTAACCTAGTGGGCGAATCAGCAATTAACATGTTAAGCAGGATTCGTAGGTTCGAATTAGACAATGCAGAGACGAAAATGTTTGAAGAAATCTATTTGCGATTTGGTAATGTTTTTTCTGAGCTTAAAATAGTGGATAGTGTTACAGTTGAAGTTTTATAATACTCCAGTAAAACGAGGTTACATTAATTTGACGTATGTAATGATAGTTTCTTATACTGTGCTATTACAATTATTATTGTTAAACAACTGTCTATTCCTTCAAGTTTAAGTACGGGTGACCGTTAGAATGGTTTTTATTCAGGCCTATTCACTAATATGCATGTTGTTTTTATTTTTAAAGTCTAGTTAATCTTGATTTTACATTTTCGACACAAGCGTTAGGTCTATAAAAATATGTTATTTTTGTTGTTGCTGTATTTTTTTTTAAATTAGTTGTAAAATTTAATCAAAAAGAGGAGGCCTTTGTCCAGCAGTGGATGTCTACTCGTTAACAACTATACATGTCCCCACCGAGAGGCTCGAGCCTATCCTGTATCAAGGTGAATAAGCCTTAGTCGACCAAGCTGGCGTAGTACGAGTTGGTCAACTTTACACACCTTTAAATTTCTTCGCAGCTGTGTGCAGTTTTCTTCACAATGTTTTCTTTACTGTAAGTGCGTCAAATGAACGCAGTTATGAATTCGAAAATCGATAAAACATTGGTAACTGGCAACTCCCGAATGGAACACATTGGCTAATAATATTGAAAAAAAATCAAAACATATCCCATTTGAAATGTACAAGAGAGACAAGGACGGATAGCTAGTATTAAATCATTATGTTGTCATTGATAGTATTCACCTGTCTATAGAATAATGTGACAGACCCTGACGCCTATTCAATGTCTTAATGTTTTTTATTATCTCTACTTAGCATTGATTAACCAATTAAAACGTCTTCTTATAATATCTTTGAACGAAGTTTCTAGAGGAAATTCTAAAGGTGTTACAAGTTAATACGACAGTTGGACCTTAAAATTTTAAACTTTTCTGATGAATAAAATCCGCATATAAAGTTATAAATTTAAAACTAACTCTATCTGGGCTTTAACGCCTTAAAGCTAAAAGAAGGAAGGAATAAGATACAAAAAGTCGATATAACAAGGAAAGACTTACAACTTTTCCTCAGAGAATATTTACATTCCCTGCGAAATAAACAAAAAAAAGCGTTCCGCGGACAAATCCTAGCTAGCTCTTCTTTTAAAAAAATCGTGAAACAGTCTCAAAAGTATCAAAAGGAGCATTTCTTTCCCTCAGCTGTTAAGGTCGTTGACCCTAACCCCCCCTGCCCCCCAATGTTACAGCAATGGGGTCAGTGGTCTGCTTTCCTTGTAACTGGTGCGTGCTATACCGTCCGTCCGGTGGTTAGTTAAGCTAAACAGTTGTAATTTGTTGGGTAAATTCTATCAATCTAATGTGACAGGAAAAATGTGACTGGTTGAATATCTACATAATACTAATATTAATATTATAAAGAGAAAAGTTTTGACTATTTGTTAGTTTGTATTGAATAGGCTCCAAAACTACTAAACCGATTTTAATGAAACTTGGTAAAAAGATAGAATAGACCTTGCAAAATATAGCGTCAGTACGTCGCGTAACATCGACATAATTTTGTCGTGCGTATTCTCTTATCCTATTGGAGAGTAAGGCGGGTTTCTCGCAACTTTTTAATAGTTAAATGTGCGACAAACTTTTGTCATAGCACTTCATGTTACGGGGGCTATTATATTCATTGCTTGAGTTACCTATCTTCGTCTCGAATAATATTCTACAAGAAATGTTGGTTCTTCAATAGGTATTGCAAAATAAATTATCTTACACTATGTAGGAAATAAAACATCTTAAATTACTCTAGTATAAATTATATTGGGGTGTTTTTTGACAATTTATGATTTGTTATTGCAAATCAAAGTAAAAATCGTACAATAACGACCAATACAAACATGTGACGTCATAAGTTAGTATGTCTAGTTTTTGACATTTCATAAAAAGTAGCTCGTTTGACTAGTCCATCAACATCCCTGTTGTAAGTCAGGATCAAACAACTTATCTAGACGCTAACCAATAATGTTAATAGCTTTTTAATACAGTTCAAAGCGCGTTGAAATAAATAATTATAATAGAGTCAATACGTCATTCTCACAGGAAAAGTGTTTAAAAAGCAAGAACCAAATAAACATACTAATGCAATTACCAGTACTTAGTCTAGAGAGAGTAAGGTCTGTTTGCAAGCCTTAGTGCGACTTCCGTATGACGTAAGAAAGTTGTTGAGGGTAAAACAAGAAAAACTTGATATTTATGAAGTGCAATATTTAATTAGTATCAGGAAGCAATTGTTTTTAGGTTATCTTTTCTAGAGCTTCATAAAAGGGATTGCCATTATTTTTTGATAAACGAATCTTAGTCTTTATTTTTGTCTAGGTGTGCATTTTTATGTGCTAAAATAAAGTTTAATGAAGTCTTAAAACTATTAAACTTTATAATTATCTAATATTTCGTGACACAATTATTGTATTAGTATTGTGATGAAAGTGAAAAATATGCACAAAGTGTGAAATTGGTTAAATGTTTCCGGACTGTCAAAAAAGCTGTGAATCAGCCATACTTAATATAAACAAAACCATTTATTACCAACAGATTTTGAATAACTATGAGAATAGCTGCACTTACAATACTATTTACTTGTATTACAACAACAAACTAGATCCAGTTACACTATATCAAGCCACTGTTGCGTCTAGCCTAGATAAGTTCGGTTTAAGCTTCTCAAGGAGGTCCAGTGCTCTTACATAACCTGCGCGAACGCAGCTATCGGTATTGATCCGTATATATAACTACGAGTATATTTATTATTCGGATAGGAGGGCGTTGGTGGCCAAGTGGCTAGGTCCATTGACTTCCATTCGGAAGTTCCAGGCTTCAAGCCTCGGCACGTACTAATGTGTTTTCGATTTTCGAATTCATATGTACGTTTATTCGATTACGGTGAAGGGAAACATCGTGAGGAAACCTGCACACAACTGCGAAGTAATTAAAAGGTTGTGTGTGAAGTTGACCAAACCGCACTAAGCCAGAGTGATCAACTATTTACTCTGATTTTAAGGTGGGCTCGAGCCCCTCGGTGGGGACATTATATGATCTGTTAACGGTCGATACATACAATATTCAAAATATTTAAAATAGCTTTACAATTACACAAATAGATTAGGATTACGTATACGTACATTCGAAATTGGTAAATTAAAGTAAAGAATCTCTTCAATACCATATTTTTTTTTACCGATCTGACAACATCTACATTCCATTACATACAGTAAATGCAACATTGCACCAATTTATACTAATTGTTATCTAATACTAGTTGCTAAATGTATTTTGTCTGTATGTAGAAATTGAATGTCGGGTCACGTATTGTAAAATATTAGACTAATATGACATGCAATGTAACTCACTCGTTTTGGTAATTCAATAGATCTAGGTAACGGTTATATAAGTTGTGTAATCAATTCAGTAATAAATCGAACTATATTGTGATACATTTGAATTGAAATCTTATAATGTAATTTGGAGCAAAATATTGGATTTTCTCTGTTCAACAATGTTCTGCTAGATTATGCTAAGAAAACAATATATTTATTCCTACTCTGCAACATTATCTTTCACTACATTATGCGAACTGGTTGGAATCTTATGAGGTAAGTATTTCTGCAATGGGAGCTCGACCCAATATTTAAAACAACTTACATAATAATCAATATAATTTGCTATATCTGAGTACACAAAACAGTAATGGACATAGTCCACAAGTAAAGAATTCATGTCCTTTTTTGTTCAAAAATATAATACAGACAAAGCCACAAGGCGGACAGCAAGTATAAAATATCTCAACGAATTCCTTAATACAGCAAAAACTATAATAAGGTTGCAATTATCGACAAAGGTTGTATAAAACTGATTGATTTAAGAATTGCCCACAGCCTACATTGCAAGGCTTTCAAGGTGATACAATTTGTTCAATGACCGGTATTGTGGGCCTATTACGTGTCGTTACGATCACCTATTTCGTCTAGTACAGTTCACAGTATATAAAGGTATATAATTTTGAAATTAGACCCATATTTATTACCTAACCCAATTTGCAAAAGGAGTCCCTCAAATGTTTGGTCGTTTTCGACTAACTTTACAAAATATTCCGTTTGATTATTTTAAGAAATTATTATTCTGACATTGTATTTTAAAGTTATTTCATGCGTATTTGTAACTTTCTTCTAAGCCTCATTTTTAGGTCTTTTTGGGAAAGACCTTTTAGAATTTGTATTTACCCAGCGAGGCTACTACTTATTTAGAAATAGTGCAGCGGTTTTCAATTGTATACTCCACTCGCCTGTCAAGCGAGGAAATTATGGCAATACTTCTCAACCAATAAGGCCTTTAAACGACGTTAGTCCATTTTGCAAACAAATTTTCGCCGTCAAACCACAAAGTTATAAGCTCATCAAATAACTAAATCAGGTTACAAACGTTTACCGATAGAGATCTGTGCAAGTACTAAACTACTAACCGGCCATTAACAATGACCCACATGGCTTATATCGTCCACTACTGGTCAGGTTTCACCGTAATTGGTCGCTCTCTGTGGTTAAAGTAATGAGAATGTGTGTAAGGAAGCTAAACGGAAGTAGCGACTTTTTAAATTATTAGAATTAAACCATTAGAACAAGCCTACTCTTCCTGTGTTTTAGTAATATAACCCAGGAACAGAACGTGGACAAGGCCAAAGTTCGCATGGTAAAATTGAAAATCTCGTCCAACAAATGAAAAGTACTTGAAAAATAAATGTATAAACTATAATATACAAATTAAAAAATATAAATAAACGAAGAAGGATTGCACGTCCATTTTTATGTTTAAAAAGGGCTATAACCTCGTGAAGGCCGTTGCTCCCTTCAGATTCTTATGGCAACACGAAAAAAAGAGAGGAATATATGCACCGAATATTGCATGTTACTCGTATCTGAACATAAATTTTACACAAATAAATTGTAATGAAATGACGATAAAAGTACGGTCAAGTTAATAAGTGCAGTCAGTCAAGTACTTTTATACTTTAACATAACTTTTTATAAATGCATTTTGAGTATGATAATTTATTACAGTTATTTACGGGTCTTAGCGCGATAATAAGTAGGTAAGTATTACGTACGATACCTTATTTTGATTTTGATTATGATAATTTAACTAAAACATTAAATCCTATACACTGTATACGTAACACAAAACATTTTTTTTAAATATTTTGGTATATGATGAAAAAATTACTTAAAAAAAATCTTATCATATCTCATTAACTTTTCAAAGTTCAGCTCACTAAAAATATCTGTATAAGATTAAGAAAAAGTTTAAAACTCTATTTTTTCCTGAAAGCATAATTTTGCCTAATTGTTCTGTGACGAACACCTACAGGTTTTAATATTTTAGTTCAAATATCATATCCGATTTGTGCACTTATTACGACATCATAACTGCACTTTTGAACGTGACCGTACATACATTCCATATCAACTTACATTCACCTCCCTTCATAACAATTTATTAAAAGCTCATTTCCACATACAATAAAGTGCAACTCGATCCGCAATATACAGCCTTGCTCGCATCGTGCATTTCGCAGCAATATGCAGTTCCGTGCAGTTTTAAGGAGGTCACTTTCTATCAACTTTCTTCGGCCCTTAGTGCATCTTCAGAGACCAGTTTAGTGCACTTACAATTAAAGTGATTGGTCTAAGGTGCGTGAAGATAGTGAAACTAGGGTCTTGACAGTACTAGGTGTGGTGTTACTAATTGATTCTATTCAAGCATGTGGAAAGTAAAAAGCAAGTTACAGTGGGGTCTACTATACAGTGTTCTATGTAAAGCAAGTTTATAATAAATCCAGTAGGTAATTTATAGTAAGATATTTCAAAATAACAAAAAAATATATTTTAATTATTTTTTTTTTTTTTTTTGTGTGTGTAATTTTATTTTAAGTTTAAAATCATATTAAATAATTCTTTTTTGCCTTTTTTTTGAACGGCCAGCCTGGTCCTTAATATTTATTGGCTTTGATGTCGAAAATTGGCGTTTATAAATCTACTTCTTCATCTAACTTCGAATAAAACAACCTTATTATTAGACGTAGAATCACATAGACACAGTGCCTTCAAAATCAAGTCTATCTGACCCATAGCACAGATTTTGAATAATTTAGGGTTAAACGGTTAAACAGCCGTGTGTGAGAAACATAATAAATTTTTAAGTATTTTTAACATTATTATTCTATTTTAATAATAACATTAATTATGAAATGAACTTACAGAAAAGGGCCGCCAAAACTGTGAAATCAATTTGAAAGGGCCGTTTGTTGTGACTAAACAATTCACGATGACTTTCTTTTTTATCGTCTAGTTAAATTATCATCTTTCATAGAGAGTCACGCTTCACTACTAGGGAGGTAGACAGAGATTAAATACATGAAATACATCACATTATAAATAGAAGTCTAAATGGACCCGCTGGTCGTTCGTCCTGTCGTCTGTTAAAGAAGTAAAAAAAGCTTAATAAAAAGTAATTTAGTACATTTTTTATTTAAATTAATTAAAATGTATTTTTTCCATAGAGTGTCAGACTCTACGGCCGCAATAACATCAAATAATGAAAAAAAAAAACGAAAAAACAAGAACACAACATTAAACGGACGAATATATTAGTATTTAATTAAATACATAATTATTTTAGTAACATATCTGGGACAAGGCACTAGGCATATAAAACGATCTAATTTACCATTTGTACACAAAAAAATTCAAGCTTTCTGCACATTTAACAAAATAACACCAAGTTATGTATAAAATCATACTTAAATTGTATAATACCCGGAACATTATCATACCTAGTTAGACTTTTTGTAATTGCAATATTTGTCTATTAAGAATTACGTTTCGTAGTTTGTTTGTTATGCAATGCAATACGCGACCGCGCGCCGGAAGACGTAGTGTGGGCAGGCCCCCCACGCGGTGGACCGACGATCTGGTGAGGGTCGCGGGAAGCCGCTGGATGCGGGCAGCGCAGGACCGATCGTTGTGGAGATCCTTGGGGGAGGCCTTTGTCCAGCAGTGGACGTCTACAGGCTGAGATGATGATGATGATGATGATGAATGCAATACGGTGTGCATCTTAAATTAATCTTATACAGTATGTGACCTTTTATGAAAATATGTCTCAATAGCCGAAGGCATCGTTTGGGAAGCTGCGCAATATCTTTATGTGACAAATACCAGTACAGTAACAACAGCCTCCGTGGTCAAATGGTCAAAAGCTCGCCTGAAGTTACGGAGGTTCTGAGTTCGAATCCCAGTGGGGGTTCGTCGAACAAATATCACTCTGTGAGACTTTCCCCAGTTTGGTTAGGACATTGCAGGCTGAATCACCTGATTGTTCGAAAAGGAAGATGATTCCGTGCTTCGGCAGGCATGTAAAGCCGTTGGTCCCGGTTACTATCTACGGATGTAGTCGTTACATGAGCCATGTCGGAAGCCATAGGCGGCTCAATGATTCTGACACCAGCGTTTGTGAGGTAGGTTAACCTCGAAATCTACACGCTAAAGTAAATTATCTTGAACGAATTTCTTTGACCAGTGGGTGAAAGAATGAATGTGCATATCAATTCTAAACTAACATGACTTTTGACAACCCTGTAGCCTATTTGGCAGTAAGCCTGCCTTCTAAGCACAGGATCGTGGATTCGAATCCCACCCAGGGCAAACGTTCGCGTGATGAGCACTTGCGTCTGGATGTTATATATTTATACATGTACGTAGCTAGTACTTAATAGTTCCTCTATCATTTCGTTTTTGCAGTCATAGTGACATCAGGGACATCTTACACACGGCCGTCTGTCCCAAACTAGGCAGAGCCTGTACTATGGGTTAGTACTATTATTTTCTTCTGTGCTATGGGTGTCAGACAGCTGATATACATACATTTATAAATATATATTTATAAAAATATATTTTCCTAGGAAAACACAAACATTGAATAAATGAATGAATGAAAATTATTTATTGCACTAATAACGTACACAGGCAAACTTAATGCTACAAAGCATTTACTTCCAGCTAACCTTTGGTAGTCGAGAGCAGGCTAAGGGTAGTGTCGCTAAACAGCGATTAAACATTATTGAGTTAAAAAAATAAAGATGTAAAATGTAATACCTAATGTAATAACACTAATATACGTGTGTTAATGTATTCATGTGAAGAGTATGTACTCTTCGTGTATCAGGGGACTTATTTCAGTAGAAATAAAAAACTGACATAAAAATACGGCTCTTCCTTTCTTTCATTAACAAAGTAAAAATAATGTAGATTACGTCATATAAATGCTTTCTCTGTTTAAATGAAACCATCTAAGTACATTAAGTAATGTAAGTAATAAGATTTCGTAATCAGTATCATCGTTAAAAGAACTTCAAAGAACAGGTGATTATTGTAGAGATGAGGTAAGGAAGTATCGATTAAAAGATAAATCTGCTTCCCGAACCGCAAATATAAACTGATAAAGTGTAAAAAATATAAATAACAGTTATGTTATTTTGTTTGACCAAGGTCGTATTTTTACTTTATTAAGATTTATATCAAATCTTAGGCAGAAAGAGTACATAGCCGGCCATTGTACTTAAACAATTACTAATACAAATTTCAACGTAAAGTAAAAACTTTTACGCAAATTTTAGAAAAAATATTAGGGAACAAATAGGTATTTTTTTATTTCATCTGTACGTTTAATGAGATACTTAACTTTAGATTACCGGAAATGTAACTTATAAATCATAGGATTAGAAAACTTTCTCCAACCGCCCGCCCTAGCAACTAAAACATAACTATTATAATCATCATAAATAATTTATAATCCATCCAACCAAAATCCTCGTAGAACACCCATCTATCAACAGGTTATATCGGTTTCAAATTACAC
Source organism: Teleiodes luculella (assembly GCA_948473455.1). Lineage (NCBI taxonomy): Eukaryota > Metazoa > Arthropoda > Insecta > Lepidoptera > Gelechiidae > Teleiodes > Teleiodes luculella. The sequence goes on from OX419605.1 coordinate 4,221,358, forward strand.
CTTTCCGCTTCGGAATTCAAAAAATAAAGAAAAAGGTCCGGAGTCCTAACAGAAAAAAGTAAAAAATCCAAGATGGCCGCCTGATTACTTTCTCGTGGTGAAAGTAGTTTCGTCAATGGCCGCGGGCGTCTTTAAATCGATGTGTTTAAATGTTTATCTTTGGTCGTTAACGCCTCTGAATGAATGAATGGAAGATTGAATTGTACTAATTGAACGTGTGTGTCTATATGACGACAAAAGATTGTGTTGATACCTCGTTATTGTGTTTAACAGAAGGCGTACAGTAAGATATGAATAGATAAGCAATGCACATTATGAGTAGTGTTTCTGGTTTTTTACTACTTATATTTTTTTATAAAAGTATCGGCTTTGATATTTGTAATACTTCCCAATAGCCAATCAATGCCTAGTGAACATAATATTATAACTAAACCAAGGTCTAGTAATAATCGGTAAGTAAAATTATACATTCCTGCGATGTTTTATTATTTTGTTAAGCACAAAAATATGTAAAACAGCTACGCATCATTTTCAAGGTTCCTTGCGCATTTTAAAAGAGAATGCAGTAATATGTCACATACGAAATAAGCAATGAATCAAGTTTAACGTTCACATTATTTTACCATACCAGTTACTGCAGATTTTAAATGTCAGCAAGCATTACCTGAAAATAAATATAAACTCTCTGTTAATTTGTACAAAACAACTTTAAAAAAACATTGTTTTAACCGAATAGTAATTCATTTTTAAAGTATTTTTCGTGCTTTTAACTCTTAGATGTGAAGCTTCATACGTAGTGCTTTTTCAACATAAGTGGTTGCGCATAATTTTACGTTATTTACTGGATTTGAGATGATAGATTTTTATCATAAAAACTACATATTTTGAACAGATTTTTTCTGTATTTATTTCAGAAGAAAGACATATAATTCTTTTAAATTATGAGTGTATAAATAAAATAATTTTAATGGAGAAAATGTTATTAAGGAAAATTTTCAAAAATATTTGGCGCATTTTCTGGTCAGTCCTTAACAATGTTTATTTCTTCATTAATTAAACATATTTTCAAAATATTAAGAGTATATTTCTAGAACCTATTCAAGAAGCACTTCATTCGTTTTGACTACACAGCACAGTACAGTCTGAGCCTTTCTTTTTTAGGTTATAACCATCCTTTCTCACTACATGCCCTTAGGCCTTAGGCTAATAAAAACGAGAAAGTTTTCAGCAACAAACTATTGTATTTTGTATCTGTTGCTCCATTATCTGTGCGTGTAACAACAACCACTAGCGATCAAAGCGCGATAATATATTCCAATTGAATAATATTATGCAACTAGGAATCTAATAATAGCAACACGCGATCAACCACGTGTTCTTCAGTCTCTATTACAATAGCCACATGGGTCAAATTTGCATTGAACTTGTATTTAATATATTCTTTAGCTAGAGTAAATGTATGGTGCAATGCTTTCTTTGCTTGATACTGTAATATCAGTAAGCAATTGACCAGCATCGATTAAACCGTTCCTGAAGCCATTTTCGGTCTGACGTTTTGATTTTTGGCAATGTTGCACAACTTCCTTTCAATTGTGCTGTAATGGTTTAGTAATATTATGGTATGACTTGTCTGGTAGATGGTACATTATATGTACTATTCTTTCCTACCATTGTTATTACATATCTTTAATGAATATCAAATTATGTAAGTGATGCATTTAATAGGATTTCTCGGTATGGTTTGTTGGCAACATCTTGATGATCAACAGCATTGCTTTGCGTGTGTAGATCTTTTACAACGCCTCTTTTTAGTTTATCGATAGATATATCGTTTTAAAAATAGTAGTATGTATTTCCTTCCTGGCATATATGTTTGGTAAAATTATTCTCAGCTTGACTAATTTCCTATATCTCTCCGGTTAGGGTGCATAGTGCTTATGTGTGTGTTTTACCTGTTCTTCAATTTCTTCATTACCTTCTACTTTATAAGTTTTATTCTGGGTTTATATTATATTGGGTTTATTATTTCTCAAAATCTTTAATTATATATAACATTATCATCTGCTTTAATTTCATTAGTAAGAACTTATTTTACTATGAGTTGTTCTTGTTCATCTTTTGAATTAGCTTTTTTTGTGTGAATTGAATCAAGCTTCACCGGACTTGTCATTGAATTAGCTTCACTGTGGATTCTACTTTTATATAGGTATTTTAGTATTGTTTTTATGTTATATTTGTTAGAGGCTTTCGCACTTTGTACACATTACAACGTATTTAACGGGTCTTAAAATACGTTATAGTATTTTCTAGTCGCAACTTTCAGTATTTCCTTCCGTCTTCATTCATAATGTTTACCATACAAACATTTGCCCAGAAGCCTACACAGCTCACTGTTGGGTATACAAGGAGTGTGGGAGCGAGCGGCGCGGGCGCAGTGAAAGTGAATGCCACCTGCGCACGAGTCGGTGAAACGCGGCCCTTGCCAATTTGGCTCCGAAATGTGATAACAGTGCGTCGGATGTGATGGCATGCCGCTTTCTTGCAGGCTCGGAATGTTCGACGGAATCAATGAGCATTGAAAATTCATATATCTAAATGCAAACCTTTAATTAAAGATATTATTATTTGTATTAGACAAACGTCATAAATCTTTTACAAATATAACTCTGTCAGTATGACAAAAGAAAATATCTACCGGCAGACAGTTAGTATAACCGTACTTACTATTTCCCGAATAGTTAATTCAGTAACATTCTTCACCTGATATCACAGTGCACCGTAAAAGGCAAACCTTAGTAAAAAACTGTTGGCGTCTTCGACTTTTATTAAAACACATTCGTTTTCTACTTATTTATCAGTGCAATCAAAACTGTTATCAACAAACACAGCACGGTCTCGTAGACTAATTGGTAGTACGCCTGCTTTCAAAGCACAGGGTTACAGGTTCAAATGCCGTCTAGAACAAACATTCTTGTAATAAGAACTTGTGTTTGTCTTGTGTCGAGACACAAAACGACATCCAGATGGTGCAACCCGACTAGTTTGGAATCTGATGGCCGTGTTTGAGATGTCCCCACATTTCATTTTTCATTCATTGATACAGCAATTGCACTTAATAAATAAAGTGTGTTTTCCTTCTCTATGAATAGTCATTAGCCCAATTACATTAGTGCTAATTCGCTGCTCACATCTTAGGCAATAAACCCATTTCCAAAGCTTAATATCATCAATACATGCAATTTTCCCTGATTACAGTGAGAAGGCGTATTGGACGTGTCGTCACGAAGCAATGGAGTGAAAACAGCAAGTCGTAATGACTCGCCTCGCCTGCCCCACTTTGACAGTACCGGGTGACATTACATGCTTAACTGGACTTAATTTGTAGAAACAAAAGGGCTATTTTTTAACTGATTGTGGTTGGAAATAGTACCGAGTGACATGACATTCTTATCTTGTATCCTCTCTAGCACATGACATTGGTGGAATTGTGAAGACGCAAAAGCCATAACCTAAGAAAAAAAAAACTAAACAACAAACGCACTATTTTAGAACTAATTGTGGTTTATACGGTTTATAGGAGTTTGAATGCGATCAGTGCCGCTATAATTGCATCGAAATTGTATTAAGTTTGTGATGTATTTGAACTAATTTGTGATGTAAATGTTCTGTGCGCAATTGTTGTCTATTTCATTTCATTATATCTTCTTTGTATTATGTTATTATGATGATCATGACTTTAAAAGTACATTTGGTTTTTAAACACTTCGAAATATATAATTATAAAAATTTAAATAAGACTGTTGTTTTGTTTTTTTACGTACCTGCTTTTTAATAGCAATGGCGGCTTAGGAAATACTGAAAAAAAATCCAAATAAAAAGTTTTCTAGAACCGAAAAAGAAAAATTTACATACAAACTGTCGAATCAAAATGTCTAACTCCCAAGTCCCAAGTGTATTTTTTTTTTTTGTCCGAGGGTAGTTTTTTGCTAATGTTGCTCATACATAAGCAATACAACACAAAACAATACAAAATACATTGCCTGAGCATAACCTTTCAGTATTTGCTAAGCCCTCACTCTATCAATTTAACTCGTGAAATTGGTTGAGAAATTGATGAAACACAAAATGTGAATCTTCTAAAACTCTTTTTAATTTAGAACATTATTCACAAAAACGTCTTCTACAGTGTCGTAAGTAAACAGTGGCCTTTGGGTCTGATTCTAGATATTACGCTCGAACTTAAATTTAAAAACCATGTCCATTTCACGTTCTTAAGAACGAAAAGGGACAGGTGATTGTCAACTTAAATTTAGAGACGTCACACATCCATTTTAGCAGGCATTTAAAAACATCCCGACTAAATTAAGCTAAATTTGACAGCTACGCTGCTTATTTTAAATATAATTCATTTAAAGTTAAATTCATTCATCTCCCATCCGTTTCGATTTCCATAAGAATGAAAGAGACCAACAACTTAAAGGATATCATTCATTTTGGACCAAAAGTGACCAAAAAGTAAAAGTGCCGGCCAGCAAAAAAAAGTATAATTTTCGGGTAGAACACACAATTCCTGTATTCTTTTACTATGACACCAATCCTGTGCGTCCCATAGTTGTGTTGGTATAAACTCGGATTTCAAGTTCACTTTTCATACAATTTGGACCAAAAAGTAAAAATGCCGGCCAGAGAAAAAAAGTGTTATTTTCGGATAGAACACATAATTAACATATTCTTTTACTATGACACCAAACCTGTGCGTCCCATGGTTGTGTTGGTTTTGAACTCGGATTTCAAATCCGGTGAAGCTTGATTCGTCGTACTTTTGCGACACGAGAAATAAAAAAAAATACACAAAAAAAACACAAAAAAAACACAAAGAAAAAAATACTCGGATCTGCTTTCGTACGGAATGTCATTCGAAATACGAATTTTCTATCGGATGGTTCTATTGTTAGAGGCTATTAAATATAATAAAAATGTTATTATGAAAGTATTATTTTGACGCATGTAATCATATTGTATTGAATATATTATTATATATGTTTATTTGATGTAGTTTAACTTTTTTTTATTATTATAATAGGGGCCCACATGGATTTAGTATGTATTTGTTTAATATAATAAAAAAATATATTAGTTAAGAAAGTATTATTATGATGCATATGCTCGTTCATCAACTTTTTTTTGTTCATTATTAATTATAATTATTAAATAAAAAATATATATATATTTATTATTGTTGTTTACCCATTGAGTATGATTGAGTATTTATTTGTTGTTAGGTATTAGGGTGTTTATATATTAAAAAAATATTTTATATATTTATTGTTTATTTACAATAAAATCATCATCATCATCATCTCAGCCGAATGACGTCCACTGCTGGACAAAGACCTTCCAAAGATCTCCACAATGATCAGTCCAGCAGCTTCCCGCGACCCCCACCAGATCGTCGGTCCACCTCGTTTGCCTGCCTACACTACGTTTTCCGGCGCACGACCGCTATTTAAGAACCGTTCTGCCCTAACGGCCGTCGGTTCTACGCGCAATGTGCCCAGCCCATTACACCACTTAAGTTTAGCGATTCTTCGCTTCGACAAATATTCTCAGTAGGTTCTTCCTGCAAAAAAAGTGGTAAATAGAAACCTACCAGCATAATTAAAGTGATCTTATATGTTTGAATATATATTGAATAAAAATATATTATAATCCTTACCTGACAAACTATTAGGTCTTCTATTATCAACTGTGCGATAGAAATATGCTGCTCTTCTCGGGAAGTCCAAGTGTAACTTCGGTGATCGCCAATCGGAGCACGACAAGAAATACACTTTTGTTCATTCATAATGTCATTGAAGCCACAATATCAACAAATAAGAATAACAATAGTGAAAAGCGCTAAATAGCGATCGCGTGGCCGTCCAATGTAAAACAGTTGCATTGACAACTGATTTGACAATTGATTGTGAGGGCGTGAAATTCGAATTTCAATTTCGAAAATCCGTATTTCGAATGACATTCCGTACGAAAGCAGATCCGAGTATTTTTTTTCTTTGTGTTTTTTTTTGTGTTTTTTTTGTGTATTTTTTTTATTTCTCGTGTTGCAAAAGTACGACGAATCAAGCTTCACCGGATTTGAAATCCGAGTTTAATACCAACACAACCATGGGACGCACAGGTTTGGTGTCATAGTAAAAGAATATGTTAATTATGTGTTCTATCCGAAAATAACACTTTTTTTCTCTGGCCGGCATTTTTACTTTTTGGTCCAAATTGTATGAAAAGTGAACTTGAAATCCGAGTTTATACCAACACAACCATGGGACGCACAGGTTTGGTGTAATAGTAAAAAAATATATGAATTACGTGTTCTATCCGAAAATTACACTTTTTTTCTCTGGGCGGCATTTTCACTTTTTGGTCCAACATTGTATGAAACGTGAATGATATCCTTTAGAGATTTTACACGCCACGCCAGAATTGAGCTCAGTGTTTAATTAAAAGTAAGCTCAGAGAGTGTTCGACCGTGACGTCTAGCCCCCCTTCCCTCCTCTCCCCCCCCCCCTACTCTGTGGGAAATGGATCAGAGTGCATCTAGCAACAGTTGCACACAAATTGTCATCTCAAAGTACACTACACAATGGGCAATGAATGACCTATTTATATTATATTTTACTCCTTCACGATGTTTTTCAGTATCAACGCTCTAGGCCGTGGTCCGAGGCTCCCTCGAGCCGCCCCTAGACGCGATGGTATATGACTTTTTTTAGGGTAGAGTCTTCTCCCCGTAGAGTACTCCCCCGCAAGTCCGGTGAAGCTTGATTAGTCGTACTTTTTCGACACAAACAAAGGTCAATTTAAAAAAATGCCTATTCTACCAAGAGTGAGTGTGACTTTAACTTTCTTAGTCTCTTTCGTTCATATAGTAATCGAAAACAAATGATGTTTAAAATAAGAGCGCCGCTGTCAAATTAGGCTTAATTTAAATTGAATGTTTGAGTATTTTCGCATGCACCTTGAACTAGTGCAATCAGCATGTAAAACGATGTTTAACGTTTCTAAATTTAAATTGACAATCACCTGTCCTTTTTTGTTCTTAAGAGAGCGAAAAGGACAATGGTTTTGAAATAAAAGTTACAGCGTAATAATAAAGAATACTAATGCACACAGTGTAAATGTAGGCGGCCTTATTACTGAGTAGCAATTTATACCAGACAGCTCTAGAATGTATAATCAAACGCCAATGTAGAGCAGCCAGAAATGAAAACTGTATCTTGTAGTACACTATTAAGACCCATTGTGTAGCGTATAGCAATGTTAAGTAGCACTATGATAATAGCCGATCTGTTACACTATTGTTTGCAAACTAACGTGATGGATGGAGCGTATTGATAGATTTATGCTCTTGGTTAGCCAGGGGAAATGTTCCGTGATACGGTGAAAGCATGAATATTTTAGGGACAGAAGCCTTTTGTTCTAGTTTCCATTGTCTGTTTGTAGGTACAGTCAAGGTGCATGTTAAGCTAAACACGCGTACTGCTAATATCGCCCATAATATAGACATAAGAACGGTGCCAAGTTTAAATTGTTCAGCATCAGTTTAGCGTATATTGACTGTTACTAGTATTTCGTCTTTAGTAACATAGTCTTTTAAGTAATGGCTGTATTTGTGAAAGACTGGCAATGAGGTTCCATATTCAAAAATGCATTTTGTACCAAGCATTTTTGTATTACTACCGTTTATTGATCAAATGTTCCGCTCCACCGCAAGTCCGGTGAAGCTTGATTGGTCGCAATATACATAGAGCACGCGCATCGCTCCGCTGCCTTTATGTCAAGCGTAAGCAAATTTTGGCAGATTTTGTATGGGCGGTGAAATCAATAACATTTTTCTTTTTGGATTTGTTCCTCGAGTCATGTTTGCAACTTATCACTGCACATTTCAAAATGTTCTCCTATTAAATTTCTTATTTTCACCGGGAAAAATAATCAGCTCCGATAACCATTTGATACTAAACGAAGGCGCTGAAGATATTCGGACTGTTCATATCCGTGCTTACGGTTCATACTCGATTAGGCGTACTCTATCCCTCCCAGATTTTTTTCTATTTGTACTCTAAGGGTCGCACCTTTAAATTTCGGTATTTTCAATTCGAATAAATCTTCGAAAATTGATAAAATCGATTTAAAGTATTCCTATTTTGAACTACCATCTGATGTTTTAATTCATTTCAGCGTATAAACAAGTCAATATAATAAATTGTACTTATTTGTCAAACCACCTACATACGTCCGTCATTTAACGATCAACTATTTATGTATGGACTTTTACAGATAACAGCTTAAAAGCCTTCCAATGTACGCACTAAGGTATTTCCTCATAGTTACTATACATTTGCAGCACTTTATAGCATCGTGAATTATTTATTAGTCCCAAGGTTTTATTGATACCATATACCTAAATAAGGTTAAAAGATTACAAACACATGAATTTCAAAATAATTAATTGTAGAATTTGTGTTTTATAGAACTACCAAGCATTTATGTGTTAATAGCTTTTTTTTCTTATAACGTAATCTATTAAAAAAGTTTGTTTCTCAAAAACTACTTTCTTACGGATTAACCGTATTTTCAAAGAACTATAACCATTATGTAATTGTTGAGTTAAATAAAATGTCTACCTTCAGAAATAAAAAGACGCTACTATAAACTCAAACCATAAAAAAGGAAATGTACGACAGCCTGTGACAAGACATACACCCTTTTTCTTCTCACAAAATCGCATGCGACAAGATGACAATCCAAGTTTTGTAGTTGTGTGGGAACCGACACCATTTTATAGTAGGACCGTTAATTTGTGGTTGGCTAGAACTTGCTTAACTAAATAATCGAGATCCAATTACTTTATTGCCAATAAATCGTTAGTAACTGCGTGTCGACTCATACGCAGGTTCGCGTGGTCTAATTATGCAAACCTGATTTTTACCACTTTTTGGCATGAACTAGGATTTGTGTCGACTAACGGGAAAACTGGACTCTTTTTGCCAAATGCGAGTATGTAGATGTCAAAAAACTAATCTGTACCTTTTTGGAAATATAGTGAACTAAGTAAAACGTAGATTAACTCCAGTAAGACATGTTTGAGTTTTAAGAGCGTCGGTGGCCAAGTGGCTAGGCCCGTTGACTTCCGTTCCGAAGTTCGATGGTTCAAACCTCGGCACGTACCAATGTGTTTTCGATTTTCTAATTCATATGTACGTTTATATTCGGCGCTCTTACGGTGAAGGAAAACATCGTGAGGAAACCTGCACACACCTGCGAAGTAATTCAAAGGTTGTTTGTGAAGTTGACCAACCCGCACTGGGCCAGCGTGGTCGACTAAGGCATATTCACCCTGATTTTAGGGTAGGCTCGAGCCCCTCGCTGTTAATGATGAGACGTGTTTAATGTATACTAATATATAAATTAAGAAAACCGTTCAATAGAAATAAAACAATAATTAAATCTCGTAATATTTGTAGAGATTATTTTTCAAAAATCTAAGGTTTAAACTTAAAAGCTACTTGATATTTAAAAAAAATGTCCTGTGAATCCACAAGTCGCAGGTTCGAATCGTGGACATCTCAAAAGTTTTGTACTATGAGTATTTTTTTCAAAACTTCAGTAGATTTAAGACCTACCGAAAAAGAATAAAAGATTACTTTTCTTATAATTTATTCACAAAAACATATAGTTTTAACCATTGCGGAAACTGTCAATTACACTTTTCTATTTCCTACATCAAATATTCAATCAATAATTCAATTAAATATGTAACTCATAAAAAATAAATTATAACAACATGCAAGGTCCCGGCGATAATTCGACCTACATATTGGCAAAGGCACCCGGAACCGCGTGTTTTAATTAATTCAAGCGGACGTACGGACAGACTGGTACTTTCTATACAAATAGCGATTCTTGTTGACCTTACTAGCTAAGATAATGTCACCAGCGATTAAGGCCACTTTGCTTTTTTTTGTTTGAAATACTAATATTGCACTGTCATGCCAGTCTTGGTATTAGTATGCTGTAGGCATAAATCTATATAATAAAACTGTAGAGGTGGAAAACTGGTTTTTTTTTCAATCTTCTTGTCTCTCTCTTTGTCTGTTTGTACGGGCTAATCTCTGAAACTGTTTAACCGATTTGAATGAAAACACATTGGAACCTCGGCACGTACCAATGTGTTTTCGATTTTCAAATTCATATGTACGTTTATTTGACGCTCTTACGGTGAAGAAAAACATCGTGAGGAAACTTGCACACACATGCGAAGTAATTCAAGGGTTGTGTGTGAAGTTGACCAACACGCACTGGGTAGTCGACTAAGGCCTATTCACCCTGATTATATGAGTTATGAGCTGTTAACGTTATAAAAGTTCACTACCAGCTTTTTTATATTGTTTACCATACAAAGCTGTCACGCTTCTGCCGTCAAAAAGCTCATCCGCAGCCGACTTTTCCAACACATTTGTCACGCGTGTTTACAGTAAGCCATACTTCATTGTCTGCCTTGTATGGAACGTGTATGGAACTTACTTTGTCAGGTATTAGTGTATTGTGACATAATAATAGTTGTGTCATATGAACAATGTGTATTTTTTGTGCAATATCAATGGCTTTTAAGGTTAGGTGGGTATCAATCTTATTGTTTTAAGTTTCGCAAGTTTGTCTTTTTCTACTAGCTGTTAGTTTGTGGACTTTTCCTGTGCTGTTATTGAAATTTCCCATGAGAGTGTAGCCCTAAACTAGTAATAGTATAGTATGGTATACAATTATTTGTCTCTATATGATCAAACACGAACACATTGTATTTAATATACAAAAAGATTTAATCAACCAAATAGAACATAAATGTCCAAATTGTATAATTTATTTATTTCAATAAAACATTAATGTCAAACAATCACAAAATCAAAGTCAAATGCGACAATTTTCACTACGGAAACGACATAATAAAAAACTTATCTAGGACCTTATAAATATGTATAAAATTTCTGCCCAATTACGAATCGACCTTCATCATCAAAAGATAGATAAATTATTTGGCACAGAAGTGATAAGGTGACCGGGAAATGCATTAAATGGTGCGTTAATTCCTGCTTGACCAAAAATGATAATGCATTTTTATTATTGAACAGGTCGGTAACCGCTGAACGGCCTTTGCAAGGTTAAGTCGTTACAGTATTTGAGCTTTTAAAATTTGTCAAACTAATGAAACGAATGAAAAGGAATCTTTACGATATCTTTTGGTTTTATAATGCGTGCTGTCCAGCATTTTTGATAAATATTAAAAAAAAGCTTCTCTATATCTAATGAATGAATATAATTTTAAATAAATGGTATTTAAAATAAAATTAGGCTTAATTTTAGGTTGGCTGGTTTTGCTTACGCCCAAATAAAACTTGGGTTGTTAAAATAGACGTTTGACGTTTCTAAAATATGGAATCAGTAACTCACATAAACATCATAAACGCTCTAAAATTAAAATTCCCTGTCCCGTTTCGGTTGGCAACCTTAATTTTGGGTTTTAAATTAGGATTCGGAAATCATATGACAGCAACTTGTACGTTGTAGACAGACATATTCATCTCTATACATATTTTCCACTATACACTATACATCTCTCTCATGTGTGTCTAACATATGTATGCGGCCGCGCATCGTTACAAGTTGTAAGTCAATGCCATCGACTTTCTAATTTCGGGCGGTTTGTTTTTTGATCTAAACAGCGAACCATGAGCCTTGCTTACATCCAAATTGGTGATTCATTTGTACGCTAACAAGGTAATTTCGTAAATTGATGTGTGTTCTAGAATAGATAGAAAACTGAAACAATGACACGAACAAAACAAAGCTACATATCGTTTGTTTAGGGGTGACCTTATTTCCTCATTTTTAAATGTGTCTTCGTTTTGAATGACATATACACAGCACATTTTTACGCATAATATAGCGTTGGTTTATCATCTCAGCCGAAAGACGTCCACTGCTGGACAAAGGCCTCCCCCAAGGATCTCCACAGCGTTGGTTGCCTGGTAGAAATTGCTAGCTTAGCAATGAGGCCGCCCATGTATTTCATGATAATAATAATATTTTTATGTGCAAAAAGACAATATTTATAGGCGTTTTGTTAATTATTGCACAGTGTCTTCAGCTTAGGTCTAAGCATGCAAAATTGCTTTATTTTACAATTTTATTGTACACTTTAACAACTTTACAATTTAATTACAAATGTCAAAAGAAATGAGAAAAATAAAATACAATGTTAACCTTATTTTACAATACAACAAATCAAAAGTTAAAATATTCAAGTTATCATAACTTTAGTATATAATAAGAATATTATTATATATTACCAAATACCAATAAACAAACACATCAATATTTTATGAAATAGCAATATCATCTATTTCGCAAGTGGCTATTTATTTATAACCAATCACATTGAAGATAGCTATTACTACATGGACACACGCACACACAGACAGACTTGACCTTTCATTCAAGTCGTGAAAGTACACATAACGTAGCGGCCACACGATGATGTAGGAAGCTAACAGTACAGTCCAGAGCTAGCTAAGCTGAACATTTTGGACATTGCACCGTTATAATGTCTGGTTAATAAGGGAGAGATTTGCGGTGCGCGTGTTCAACTTACCATGTTCTTGACCGCACTAGTGTATTAATATGTACAGAAGCCTGCAAGTGCGGTTGGACATTCGCACTATGAAATCCCTTACGTGCCCTTACCGCTACGGAAAACGGGCGCTTTCAAGGTAAACATGTCCAGCCAACGCATGTGCTGCCTACTGTATATATATTTAAATGTGATGGAAAACATCTATAAAATAATTTGCATAAAATTACAAAGAAATTAAAAACAGTAAGTACGTATTGGACCAGCGTGGTTAAGGCCTGTTCAACCCAAATTAGTATGGTAACTGTAAACTGACTAATGTAGCTTAATAGCTGTCGTCTTAAAACATTCCAATTATTAAGACATGTTGTTACTAAACAATTCTATAAAACGATCAAAACTTATGAAATATGTACTTCAATAGGCTATCTTGTAGTTGCTATCAAACTAACAATAGAATATGACTTAAGCTATAAACCTTCAATCTTAATTAAGAAATAAAATCTTAAGAGTCATTTCTTCATAGTAATTTGTTAATAAAATTACGTTATCTACAATCTTTTGTCAAATCTATAAACAAGAAGAGTTTTAAAATATATTGAGTAATGTTTTAGTTCTAGGGAAATATTGCTATATTATAAACGATGTGGTTTGCAAATGAGTTTTACAGGAATAATTTATTTTATTTATTATTATTAAACCGATTTTTTTTGTAGTTTTATTATTACTTAATATTTTATCTTAACTAATACAAAATTTTGGATCGCAGAGTAAAAAAAAATGGCGGCTCTGTCGCATCCTAACTCTTATTTTTACGTCGCCATTTATTTTCTAGACAAAAACTTTATCACACCATGTTTACAGATTACCAAATAATATGTTCTTATACACCGTGCTTTTTTAATCGTCATACAAACGAATCCTAATGTATATGCGCTGAGTATTTGTAATAAGTGAAAAAAAATACAATTCAAATTACTAATTGAAAAATTAGGTATTCACAACTTTTCCAAACCTAAATCTGCAAGTAAAAAAGAGCGATATTTAATATTTTCTTTGTCTTAACACTTTATACATACTTTATAGGCGGTTCTATAACATTAGATCACTTTCAATGTGTTAGAATAACCTAGCCACACCTAAATGACATCTAGAAGATTCTTCTAACAAAATAAAAAAGCGAATTCTCAAAAATCATCACCCACACATCCGCATGAGCCAGGTGGGTACCGTGACCTACTCAGGTACAGGTTTGACACCCGGGTGGGGCCTCAGTGATAGCGAGAATCAACTGGTTTTCTCGTCTGGTAAAAGTGTTTGCTCTTTGACATGTGGAGGGAAAAGCTGATGATGGAGTGCTTTGAAGATGAGGGACGGGATGGGAGAAATCCTCCGGTAATTAGGATTCAAATGCCTTATTAGTTTCAGGCATGGTAAAGTCAAGAAAAGGATTCTCAAGACGGGGAGTATGACGTTCTTATTTCTCGAAACATTATGATTTTTTCAAAATAATACTCTCTTCTCTTAATATATTATATATACTCTAATACATACTTCTATCACGGAGTAAAAAATTGGAGTAGAGCCTCTCCGCTCTCCTGAAAGTTCGGTGAAGCTTGATAGGTTGATGCAGTAACAAAAACGTAAGTTTAAAAAAAATTTAACGATGTATTGATAGTACTTTATTTTTATTCGCCTCGTATTTTATTTATAATATTAAACATTCACAAATGATATCTTCAAAACATTAAAAAGACACTCTCTAACAAACTACAATGTAAGCTTAAATTAGCTCTCAGCTTTCCCTTACCGACGACTATATTTATATCTATATCCCAATGTATGCTTAAATCTTTAAAACTACGCAACGGATTTTGATGCGGTTTTTTTAAATAGAGTAGAGTGATTCAAGAGGAAGGTTTATAATTATGTATAATACATGCATAATATACTTAAGGATAACCCACAATAACCATTTTCCCGTGCAGAGCCGGGGCGGGTCGCTAATTAAATGAATAAAAGCCTACACCTCTATAATTGTTACTCCATCCTTTTACTTGTAAATAGGCTTGGCATAGCCGATTCGCAATGGCTAACCACAGGCTAATAAACTTAATTGGATGCGATCAATAGGATTATCTTCGGTACTAAATTGTAGGACCTAAACCTGGATCCAGTCTATCCTTTGGCTAAGTTATTATGAACGTATCAACTAACATAGATATATACAGTCAGGGGGAGGTAGAGAGTAGAGACCACTTCCTTCCACTTGCAGTACTAACAAAATAGATAAAATATTCGATATGTAATATATTTCGTAGTTGATTTAACAAGCGATAGCTTTTTAAAATTTATGTAACTTATTACCTACTTTAGCAATAAACAATCTCTTCCATTAATATATGAAAAATGCCTGAATTTCGTCACTCCCATACAAAATATATATACTCTTATTTCCATGAAGGAAGAAAAAATTTTACGCGCTCAAAGTGGATTTATTTTTCCTTCATGCTTATTTCATTTTCGGGAAAATTTTCTTTGGTAAGATTCATTGACTGAGATACTTAAATCAAACATTTATAGATACTAAAATAAAATTTAAGATTCACTAATAGATTAGATCTCTGATTGCAATCTTCAAAACGCGCTTAGAAAGTTGGAACCATTTTCAATAAATTTCTCTTCATCAACGGATATCTTTCAATAAATTGTTATGAATGTAACATCATTAAAAATATGATTAACATTAATGATGACAATAGTACGGATCGGATTCGCCGTGTCTGTCTGTCTGTCACGCTGTGCTACTTATAATATAAGTTACTGTTATTGAATATTATTATTTTTATTGTGTCCACAGCCATGACGGTAACGGTATACAAATGATTTTGGATGTGAAGGTCGTTTTTTACCATAAATAATATAAAAACATTCTTTTGGGTAAGGTTTGCACCAAAAGTTGTGAATATGAAATTCATCATCATCATCATCATCTCAGCCGAAAGACGTCCACGTGCACTCCAATATGAAATTAAATAAAATGAAATGATTTCCAACCGCGCAAGTTCCCGGATGACAATATTTAAGTCATTCGCAAAAGACTCCACATTTCATGATCTAAATACAATCAAACGATCAATTTATGCATCAATATCGTAACTATTGTCGTTTGCAAATGTTTGTTTCGGGGGTTTCCCGTAGTTAAAACTTAGAATTATAGAATGTAAGTCACTCAGTTGCAGAAAGGCTCATTAAATATTTAAAGTGGCATTAAATACTAATCTTCCATTAAAGTGTTGCACAAAAGCAAATCATGTCATAATAAATTTTAAATTTAATGCTTCATTAAGTTTAATGGAAGAACTGTCAAACCCTCTGTCAAACCTATCTTTATCTCATTTTTGGTTGCACAACGCGTCTTTATCGTCTAATGGGCATTATTTTGACGTTTCTTTCATTAAAAATATAATTGGCCGTGAAAGCTCCATTAAAGCTAAAAATTGTCAGGATATTTAACGAAATATGTCTTTATCTAGTTGCAAAAGCTTGAAATATTTAATTTACCTTACTTCTTTAGTACTTTATTAACCAATAGGTTATTTTATTATGGTTGCTTTCTAATATCAATTACTTAAATAACATTTCAAATGCTAAATAAAACACAGAAAATGTTTCTCAGTATAATATATTTAAGATAATAATCGTGTAAATCATGTAATATTATGTAAAGAAAAGAAAAAGTAAAAATAGGTATTAAACTGATATTTAATTGATATACCTACTTACTTTTAATTCCTACATTTTTACACTGAGCTAAAACAGTACATACATTGCATTCCCCTACTTTCTTCCGAGCTTTTTGTTTCATATTATCATACAATGTTTTGAGCTGCTCTGTCCCTCTGTAGCCTGTAGTAGTATTACTGTTGAACTTTCTAGAAATTGCCTTCCAGGCTTCGGTTTTTTTGCGTACATACGTTCCTCCCATCCTTTTATCTTCAATAATACGCTTATAACTGGAACAAAAGTAATTTATTTGTTTACAACTTTTCCGGCGACAATCGAGGTTTAGATTTTTGTGTGAGAAGTATACTCCGTAATTTCAGTTAGGTATTACTTACATAGCTAGTCTGTGTAGTCCTGTTTTGCATAATTTGCCTTACGGTAGCATTGTTTAACATATATATTAGTAAAATTATTTAATAAACGAAAATGTTGTAAATAACACACTCACCAGTTCACTACTGCTAACATGATTTTCTACTGCCCTGTGTAGTTGGCACTCCGCTCCCGTTTTTTCTGCACTTCAGCCATCACAAAATAGCAAAAAATACAAAAAAATCGACAATAACAGTTTTTTTAAAGCCACGAATTGTAAATATGAATTGCTCGTGAACTGTCTATGTCAAACAATATTTGCTTTTTTTTGAAGTTTTATGGCTCGGCTACCATCAAATACGACAGATCTGCGTCATTACATTCACTCTTTTTTAATTTCCATACTGTTTCTGAGGGCAACATTTTTTAATGAGAGCATTAACTAATGAAGGATTATCCTGGCATAATTTATTTTTATGCAACGTCTTTAAACTAATGAAATCATTAGAGTTAATCTTCCATTACCTAAGGTAGGATTTAATGCCAGCTTTCTGCAACTGAGTGATATCATATATTTTGTGTTTATTACTTCGTCTTTTAGTACCCATACTCACCTAATTAAAGGTTATTTGACTCTTAACTTTGTTATTGTTATTTTTCCTAGATACATTAAAAAAATCATAATGTCCAATTATTTATTACAATGACTACAACTTATCAAAATATCAAATTCAATTTAACTGGAGTTAAATAATGTTTATGCATATTTTCAGCTCTGTTCGCTATTCGCTGAACTTTGAAGGCCTTTAATATAAACTTCAGATATATTACTAGCATTAGGAATTGCCAACTCTGTTGAAACTAGTTGCATAAGAACCAGTGCGGTCAAAAGGCTAAATGCCATCCGATACACTGTTTATATTTCGCGAATATATAAACAAACGCTTGATTATACTACATGTACGTTTCTTCCTCACGGAAAAAAATCTTATTCAAAAAGTTGACATAGAATGCAGACGTAGAGAACAACTAATTGTACAGTTTTTTTTTTGTTATTGGACTCTTATAGTAAGATTGAACCATGACTGCTAAAAGAAGTTGTACTTTGTAATGTTTTTCTCTTTGATTTGGTTAAAAATAAGACAATTTTGTAGGTGGTTAATATTCGTCCAGGAAAAACTAAATTTTAGCTTTTAAAGTAGTTTTATTACCAAAACCTCGCCTAACCTTATTTAGTAGTTTTGTTGTTTTGGTACCAAATGGTACCAGAGTTAACCTAAAATTAGTCCAATCTTAAGTTACTCAAGTTGACTATACCTATACCTACCTTAACCTATACCTATACTTTCTTATTACTGCGGGAAATAATTATACAGAAGAAGTTGAGCAAGCACAGATGGAATCACCCCAAATTTCAAACGTAGCGCAAAAATCAACTGTTGTATTTAAGTTCTATATTTTAGAAAAAAAATATTAAGTTTTTAGAGAGTAATACTTAGATTTGCAAGATAGTGTATTTTTTCCTTTTAAGCTTATTAATTAGACATGATTAATATTAATTAGAAGTAGAATATTGATGCAGGGTGGCCTTAAACTTTCCTAATGTGTTGCCTCCTGTATAAGCAGATTTTGGTAGAGCAAGGCTGTTGGAGTGCGTGGGAAAAACTGCCTTTGTTAATGGTAGAGAAAGCTTGTTTCGTATCGTTTGAGTGTCCAAAAATATATGTTTGTACGAAGCGGGGATTTTTAAATAATGTTACAATAAACTAAAATAATAAAAAAACAGGGGTAGTTTATGGCAAAAAATAATTGGGAAAAGACAAAAGAACATCTTGATTGGTAATTTTAAGCTTTAAATATAAGGTTTGTGTAAACATTCTAACCTGCAAATTATGATAGGCCTTTAGCTTCTCCTATTTTTTTCATATACCTACTTCTCGTGTATTGTGAAAAGGGAAAATTCAATTGAAAAAAACGCATGTGAAATATCGATAAGAAAAAACTTAAAATAGGTTCAAGCAGACAGTTCAAGCAAACAACTATTTAGAAAAATATTATGTTTTGAATATTAGCCAACCTGTTGCATCAGTATCAAAGTATTCTAAAAATTTGAAGTAGTTTTAGGCGTTATTAGCAAATGAGTTGAAAACACGTTTGGGCAACGTCAAATGGTGCGGGTTCGAAAGTAAACGGGTCCTTGACATTAAAAACCTCTTGCCTTCTTATGCAAGCTGGAATTTATGTGTTATGCAAAATTAAATATTGCATATGCACTGCGATTAGTAAGCGTTAATTAGGTGTTGCTAAGTAGATGTTACTTAAGATTTTTTAGTAGTATTTTTTTTGTTTTACTGTTTTGGAGTAATTTTAGATTTAGGAAGTATTGCAGAATCTATTTGTTAGATTTTTAAATATATTATATACCTACTTATAACATCTTGCCGATACTTTGATAAGAACCAATTTTATTTAATCACGTGTATAAAGTTAAAACTTTTCTAAAAATGTAAGTCGGGAAAATGATATTGCTGAAAAAGAGGTAAATGTGATTTTTTGACCAAAAAATACACTATTTTGTATTTGTCTTTTTGTAGCAATACATAAAGCACTATTTATAAAAAACTCGGATCTCTAAAAGTATTTTAATACATTTGATTAAATAATTTAAATAATTAATCCATAAATTATTTTTATTGTAACTACAAGTATAAGTAAAATAAAAAAGAACGCCTGACCACAAAAGGTGTCGCGTTGATGTCTTTTGTATGTAAAGCTTTTAGTCGCGTCATCGTTGAGTAGATTCAATTTATGCAGTTTTATTAATTAAATATGCTATTTTTACGCATTGAATATTTGCATTTTTCTTGCTATGCAACTTATGTGAAAAAGTGGAACAGTAAACGGATTTCCATAAAAAATTTATGGATGGATATAATGAGGTTCTTTATTAACATTAGGCTATTTAAGAAAATTGGAAAACCAATAAATTTAAATTAACCTGTGTAAGGTTAATTAAAATTTTAATGAAAACAGAAAATATATTAATACTTTATAGATTTTCTTAGCGAAAGTTACGTACAGGTCAGGTAAGAAAGGGCCTTATTACATCTCATTTAAAAGGTCAAAAGTGATGACCTATGACTAAAAGGATGCAGAATTTCGCGAATTATTATTTGACATTTACAGGTCTTAAAATGCCACTCACCTTGACATGCTACTAAGGTGGTGCACAGCAGAAACACACACAGGATCCATCCTTTTTCAAAGTTCCTCGCCATCTTTACACTGACACTCCTTGATCTTGGCTGCAGCATCACTATCGATCACAAGAAGTAAGCTACTCAAGTACCATCACATGGAAAACAGTTTCCAAGTCCAAAAACAAGAAAACACTGCACAAAAATCCACGAATTCTAAATTCAAATCCAATTTATTTATTTATTTTTATATTTTTCGAGCTTTATTTTTTCATCGTAGCGGCTGGCAGTGGCGCTTCGGATTTTGAAGGAGTTCGAAGTTTGAACGGACCGCGAGCGGCGCAGGCGGCGGCGGACTGAGTCGGGTCGGCGCACACGCAACGCTACCGAACGCCTCTCTCACCTTCTTGCGGGTGACAGTGGCGGTAAACATTTTCTGAATAAAGAAACAACATAATAACCTGCCGGCTTGGAAGACACAACTAGAAGAGCAGCCTATAACAGTTTAATGATGATACACATGAGATTACTAAGGAATCGGTAGCAGTATTCACTTGTGTAACCAACTCCAATTGCTGTCCGAAAGACCATCCTCAAGAGTCATCTAAGATAAATTACAGTCTTCTTCCTTTCTTTTAGGATTTCAATTTGAACCTGTTTCTTCAGGTAAATTACATTGAATCTAAAAGTTAATGCGCATTTTATTCCTAGAAAGCGCAAATGAAAACATTTTTCAGTAACCCAAGATGTTTTGTTTGACTGTAATGTTTTTTATTATTGAACTTTATTCATTTTTAACTCCAAAAGCGCTTGATCAGACCATAACAGACTCACAAAAAGCACACAATCAAATAACTAATTAAAAACCTGTGGGTAGAAATTGTTACCTTGGCAATAAGGCAATCATTTGTACAATTTGCTGTTGTGGATTGTATTTCTTGTAATTCTTGAAGATTTAATAAGGTACGCGTGAGAAACTTCAGAAGCTGTCAAACGCGATATAATGACAGAACGGTTAGCCTAGCATGAAGGTCTGTGACAAGCGATTATCTCACATTTATCTGTCAAAAGCTGCTAGAAACCCGCCATATTAGAATTTTCTCCAATAGGATAAGAGTATACGCACGACAAAATTATTTATGTCACAGATGAAACCTCATGCTAGCCCCCCTGTTATGGCTCTTATGTCTCTTTCTATGTCACGTTTGACAGCTTCTTAAGGATCCCTCGTTACGTAGTAAGCCCGCTGTTGTGCAATTAAACATATTCTACTAGCTTTCTGCCCCGTGGCTCCGCCCGCGTAAACAGTTTTTCCCGTGGGAATGAGGTATTTTCCCGCGGTAAAAGGTAGCCTATGTGTTATTCTGGTGTATAAGCTACAATATTGTAAAGTTTTATTTAAATCCGTTCAGTAGCTTTTGCGTAAAAGAGTTACAAACATACATCCATCCTCACAAACATCCGCGTTTATAAAGTTAGTAGGATTCTAAAAGCTCGTTTAATAGAACGAGCCAAATGTTAGTAACCCCTGCCCCTCACTTCACTTTCAGACGCGGTCGCGGACACTCGGAGCAATGGAGCAGGTACCGATACGCTACATTCACTACTCGTTTGTGTGTCACCTCACTACGTCGCTTCTCGACACTACCTACAGTTTCTGTGGTCGAGTAGTCAAAATACTCGCGTTACGGAGGTTCCAGGTTCGAATCCCGAAAACAAATATCACTTTGTAAGACTTTCCCTAGTTTGGTTAGGACATTGTAGACAATCACCTGATTGTCCGAAAAGAAAGATGATTCCGTTCTTCGGAAGGCACGTAAAGCCGTTGGTCCCGGTTAATATCTACGAATGTGGTCGTTACATGGACCGTGTCAGAAGCCTTAGGAGGCTCAATGATTCTGACACCAGGGTTTGTGAGGTAGGTTAACCTCAAAATCAACACGTTAAAAAAAGCTACCTACAGCACAGAATACCAAATAGTAGTCCCTCCTACAGTTAATTTTTATTCAACTTAAGCCGATGAATTATGTTACCCTGGATTGCCCGAGAGGCTCGAGCCTATCCTGCAATTAGGGTGAATAGACCTTAGTCGACCACGCTGGCCCAGTGCGAGTTGATCACACAACCTTATGTTGAATTACTTAGCAGGTGTGTGCAGGTTTCCTTACGATGTTTTCCATCACCATAAGAGCGTTGAATAAACGTACGTACTTACATATGAATTCTAAAATCGAAAACACATTGGTACGAGCCGAGGCTTGAACCCGCGAACTTCCGAATGGAAGTCGACAGGTGCAGCTACTTAGCCACAGACGCTCTAAAACTACGCTGCTCTTTCTATAGAATATTTTTGTATTTTTTGGAACCCTTCCAAATTTTTCTATGAGTAAGTAAAAACGTTAATAACCCTCGCTATAAGCTCGGCGAAGCTTGGTATCATGGTCGTTTAAAAAGCTACCTTCTCCTCAATTTTCAAATCGGTGGTTCGGAAAATCGTTACCGGAATTTAATACAGGCCACAATGCAAGCAGGACAAGATGGACCAACGAGAAATAGCCATTAGTAGCCACTGTACCATGAAATACTGTGAGATGAGCTAATTTTACTGTCATATTTAACTGTCAAAGTGATGTGACTGAGATGTGAGCCTTCGTAAGCGTGGCGATTCAACGAGACTATAAATATAATATTTAGAATAGAGTACTTAGGTACTGCACACAAAAATATCACCCAGTACCACAGAATACTAAATAGTAGTCCCCCAGTACTTCGCCACAACATTATCCTTTATTTATAAAATTTTTCTATGCTATGCTTGGAGTTTCCTTGCGTGATAGAATCAGAAATGATAGAAATCCGCAGGTGAACCAGAGTCACCGACATAGCCCGAAGAATCGCTAAACTTAAGTATCTCTAATAGGATAAGAGAATACGCACGACAAAATTATGTCTGTCACGAGTGGACCGAGCATGTTAGAGGGGCTGGTGAGGGTCGCGGGAAGCCGCTGGATGCGGGCAGATTATTTATTCTTTTTCCATTGAATTTCCTATTACTGAAGCGTTTGTTTATTATATCAACACAAAAAAACAATACAAAACACAAACAAGAGTCAAAACTCCTAACACACTAAAATCTAAAACGTGCTAAAACCACGTTCGATAACGGCATCTGTCCGACATAAAGTAGTTTCACTTCACGTAGGAAAGGAAGTTAACTTTCCTTACGTTCTTATTACAATATTCAAAACTAGATGTCACTGCTATTCAGTCTGAGCGCTGCTGCCATCTAACGACAACGTTAATAAGCAATTTGGTTCGCAAGTTCCACACAAGATGGCGCAAATAGAGTTTTCTACTAGATGACTCTGCATCAGTTTTAGTCCTATAACTAAGGATAGATGGCGCTAGTAGTGCCTTGTAATGTAACGTGCTTGTAATTAATTTGGTTTTTGTTTTGGTTCTTCTGAATTGTGATTGTGAGAGGCAAATCTTGTAACAAGTTGCTCATAGTGCTTTTCGGGGATTTTGGACATCGTTGAATCCGAAAATCGCTATTAGCAGTTCGAAAATTTACTCATTGTACCTGAAATCCAAAACGGCGGCCAAAAAAAAAAATGCCAGTGATCAAATAAAAGGGAATCATGAGTAGATTACAAATAAAATGTTGTTATATCCGCCCTAAAAAATTTTTCGAAAGTAGCGTTTCGACAAGGTTTCGAGCCTACTTTGCATAGCTGTATAATTAATTATTCATCAATTATTGAGAATCAATATTTGTAAATTATTATTTTTTATCATCAGAAATATCCCGAAATAGTATGCGCGAAAAATAAATTTAACCAAAAATATTTATGAACAATTAATGAACGCGAGTGAATGCGAGTAGTGTATTTTTTTCTCACCTTCTTGTAAAAATGAGAGAGAAGAAAATTTGATCACTATTATGTGACACTAATCGCATGCATTAAGTTGCTTGTTTATGAATACCTACCGTGTTTTAAGCAAATAAAGACATTTCTATTTCTAATTCTAATACTTTAGTCTAAATTTATTTTTCGCGCATATTTCAGGATATTTCTGACGATGAAAAAAATAATTTACAAATATTGATTCACAAGTTTTGAATATACAGCTATGCAAAGTAGGCTGGAAACGCTACTTTCGAAAAATT